>PTEX01000150.1:591645-798824 GCA_003342815.1 Eudromia elegans | reverse complement strand
GCCGGGGCAACAGGTGGCGAGGCCCGGCCCGGTGGCGCCCGCGGCTCCGCAGGTCCCGCCCGCGGCTCCGCACGGGCTCCGCGGCTGCCGCAGCCAGGCAGGAGCCCGGCGGGGACTGAGCGGCGCCTGGGGGTGCAGGCGGGGGGCCGAGCGCGCTCGATCCAGCTGCGAAGGCGGCGCCCAGGGAACATGGGAGCCCGGGCCGGAGCCTCGGCGCCGGTTGTCGCCGTCACCTGAAACCTCGCCCGGAGGGGGTTCCAGGGGTTCCTGCTGAGCATCGCCCCTGCCGGGGACGTGCACTCGTGAGTGTAAGTTACACCTCCCGAGCGTGTGTCACGGGTCGCGAGCGTTTTGTACACCCCGTGTACATGGCTGTGAGCGGGCGCCTGGCGCGGGCGCCCCGAGCCGCGGTGCCCTGCGGGCTGCCGCGGAGCCGCTACAGCAGCGCCCCGTCTCCTGCTGAGAGCACGACCGATGTCATCTGGTTTATTTGTTGAACTGATTGCCGGCTTTACGGGTGGTGCTTCGGGAGTGTATGTGCCGTGAAAGGACGTGTTGTTTGCTACCGAATTCCTTTCGTTCGGAGGGGAAGGCGTTGGAAGGCGCAGAGAGCGAAGCGGGTGAAATGACCGTCCTGCCGGCCGGTGGTTCAGGGAATCTGATCCGCGTGAGGCTTCAAAATGAAGACAGAGCTTTTCAAACGGAGTTTGAAAGAGCTACCAAATTTTAAACCTACTTTCACTGTGAAGACCTGTAAATAGGTCTCTGTTCAAGAAGGAAAAGCACATCAAAGGCAAGATTTTTATGCTGCCATAGAGGTGGTCCAGCTCCTTTCAGTAGCGCCGTTGGAGTGTCTGCCTTGCCCTTGAGGAGCACGGTGTTTACTTAAGCTGTCGATGTGAAACGTCCAGGTGTGTAGGTAGTCCCGTAACAGGCTATTTTGGCAGGCTCAGGTTCCAAGTATTGCCTAATCTTCATTCTCTGGATACATGGAAAACAAAGTGTTTCTGGGAATGTACGATCATGTGTTAGATCCTTCAGTTGTGATGAAGACAGCAAGAAAGGATGTAGCCTCAGGAGAGTGATTTAAAGTTTAATAATCTTAACTGCTGAGCAGAAAACATCAGTCACTGAACGTCCCCTAAGTATCTTTGGCTAGCTACATAAGTTACTCTGTACCTGCTCTCAGCAGATTTCAGAGAGACCTTAAGGTATACAAAAATCCCTATCTAGGTGCTTGATGTTTAGTTAGTGTGTCAGTCTGTCCATCCGAGAAGAGCAAAGGGGAATTTACAGTCACAGTGGTGCTCTCGTTCCTTCTCTCCCCACCTTGCTTGATCACTAGACAGGAAATTTTCGGTAGATGATCACAGAGTGGTTACAGTTGGCAGAGACCTCTGGCGATCATCAACTCCAACCTCCCTGCTCAAGCAGGGTCATCTCCCCTGCATATTGCAGCAAAAGTAGAACAGTCAGCCCCCTGATGAGCCTGGTGCTTTTCATTAGGCTTTTACAGAGATGTTTTCTCTCTTAGAGCAAAGAAGCTGAGAAGCTAGCAGTTCTCACAGTGCAGCTCCACCGTATGTTGATGTTACACAGTTGTAGCACCAGGCTTGCAGTCATGGTCTATCGCAGATGGCAGATTCTAGAGTCGGCATTATCAAACTTACAGTGTCCTTGGACTTGATAATACCTACATAAGTGGATACTTGTAGAGTATTGTGATGGATGATTAAGTCTTGACCTGTATTCCTCCATTTGTCTTCATTTTTGTCTTTGCTTGACTCTGCCAGTGAGTCATATTATGATGTAAGAAAAAAATCTGCTGCCCTATACTTTCTAAATCTGTATCAATAGGACTAATAGTATTTATCCACTTGGACAGATAGTATAGCAACAAATATTTGTAAGCACTTTTAGCTTAAGTATGCCACCTGGCAACTATTTTTTATTTATTCTCGTTGGTTTCAGATTTGCAATTCTTCCTTTCCTATTGGGAATTAGAACTTCAGATGAACTTCTTGGGAACTCTTTTGCTGGAGATATATCAGAATAACATGTCATTAAAGGAAGTACTTAAAACCACAAATGAGAAACCATATTTCACAAGTGGAGTTGGCCTAGGGGGATATTTATAAAAAGATTTACATGATTTATAATTGCTTTGGACAAATAAAAAGGAAAAAGAACGACATCATTTTAGTTCTTTTAGTTTGTTAAGAAACTGAATATGTGACTTTTTAAAAAACTGTCTGTCCAATCAGAAATAGAAGCCAGAACTGCACTTTGACAGAAGCTCAGTTAGTAACAGCATAGCAAGGGGCTAACTCCCCTGCTCTGCAATTCAAGTCTCCTCAGCTTCCTTCAAAGTCTCTTAGACATTAATGATACCAAGAAAAAGGAGTGTTTGCTGAAGATTCTCTTTTTATTATTTTGACCTTCAAAGGTTTGTCATATTTCTAATGAGTAGCAGAGGCAGGAATTGTTAATAGTGATAACCCTTGGCAGGCAGATTATAGTTATGTTCTGAGTACCTTCACAGGTTGCCCTCTGAAAGTGTTACACTTGGGGGGGAAAATGCACTTTTTCAGACACTAGTTAAGTGGGGAATACTTTCAAGTCAACTATATCTTTTAAGGCAACTGTGATTTTAGCATCTCACTGAGAAAATTAATTTAGGTATGTTGCTGAAATTGGACCAAACACACCCTAGCACTTCAGGGAAAAAATACATTAATTTCTGACTGTTTGAGTTAATTCAAATAATCATGTGTGGGCCAGTTGCCATAGACCTTGCAATGATGACGGAATGTCTTTAAAATTCATGTTCAAGTTCAAATGTATTCATTACAGGAATTAAATTTTTATGTATTATGCAGTGATATGTTGTGGGAAGGAAAATAAGCCTGAACTTTGACTCTAGCTTTATTTTCTGTATGTGGTAAGCAAAACAATTTTTCATGTATAGTGAATAATGTGTTTCTTGGTACACAATATGACTAGGTACAAGGAATTCAAACAATAGGAGATTTTTGCTTTAAACTGTAGCTCATCAGATTTCATTAGTCTCAAAGCCTTATTTTAATCTGAGAGCTTCTAGTTCTGGTAATGTCATTAGACAACCCTTGTTCTTGGCTGTGAGTTTCTGCACTCAAATTGTGTAAGCTTTGTGCAATATTAGTTGGACTAATGAAAAGAACTATTTCAATGGCAATACTATTGTTGCCATCTGTGCTTACCTGGTCCTGAGTTATGAATGTAGCTTGTAAATGGTTCAGCTAAAGCACGGACTTTTAAAATATGTCTGTCCAGATTATTTCCTTATTAGCAAGGGCAGGAGAGAGCTTCTTCAGAGTCTTGCAGTAACCTTTCACTGAGTGGTATAGTGACTTCTTTCTAAACTATTTCTTCTCCTCTCTTCCTTGTATTTGGTGCATTTCATGATGTCCAAAAGAATATGAGGCTTGGGAAACAGACTTTTAAAAGTTGGGAAGAGCCAGAGTAAGCAGATGTTAATTCCTGCCTTATTCACTGTATAACTTTCAATTTCTGCAGAAATCATAAATTCATAAAGCTCTATTTAGGGTCTATTTTTGCGAAGTGTGTGTGAATGAAGCATAAGGCCACACATGATCTTCTAGGCTAAATTTAGTGCTGCTAATGATCAACCCTGTGTGCTGAAAGAAGGTGTTCCAATGGGACCAATCCCACTGTGATCAAGGAATACACATAGGTCACCCAATGAACCTTGCACCAGCAGCTGGAATCCTTACCCTTACCCAGCTGTGAGGGGCTGCCTTGGCAACCTTGGTGATGCCCTTTAGAGCAGCACTGGGTGCATGGCCAGGGATGAGGTCACGCTGTGACAGTGGCCTGTACACTGTTGGCTTGACCTTGCACCGCTTTATGTGCTTTCCGTAGGTCTTTGCCTGTAGGAGAGGCTTTGTAATGTGGGGGAAGCGGGGTGTGATTTGGGTGTACCCATGGGAAGGGGGGGTGGAAGCAGAGGGGGCAGCTGTGGTGTTGGGCTTGGGGAGCCCCACATGCTGGGGCTGTGGAGTGGCTGCAGTAGCAGCCTGGACTTTTTGCCCCGTGTTGTGATCATTGGAATAGTCTGTAGATGATCACATCACGGTCCCTCAAGGTGTGATTTGAAATGAGTATCTTCCATGACTTTGTTCCTTATTTTCCCTTTCTCTCTCATGACCTCCTTAAACAAAACCCTACAGATGCTTTTTACACAGGAATAAAGGAGGTTTGGTTTTGTTTTGATTTTTGAAATGAGCCACTGAAGATTATATATACATATATATATATATATATTTGTGCCAGTGGCCTGGCATGGAGATAAATGTATGCCTTTTCTCCTGCGTTTAGATTTGATGGAAGTGAGTTCCGTAAAGATGTACATCATTGTGTCCTCATTGCAGCGGAATCATTTTCTTTTCCAGTTTACTTTGAGCCAGGACCAAGAGCTTTTCTGGTATGGCCTTGAAAATAACTTGGTTTTATCAGCATCTACAGGGTGATAGCTAAGCAAGGCCTGTTGCTAGTCCATTTCTATTGTGCTGATCATTTCTGAGTCAAAATCCCTTAAATTTTCACAGATGGGTCAGTTTCTGCGGCCCAGCTTTGTAAAAAAAAAAAAAAAAAAAAAAAAAGAAAAAGAAAAAGAAAAAATTACATATACTGTAAATGTATGGTAGTTATACATATCACTTCATATTTGAGTGTGTGTGTCTATTTTAGATAGCAATCCCAGTGAATCATTTTAGATATGTTTCACTTTTTTTAGGATTTAATATCTATACGTGTGCCACAGTGGTAGATTTTGCAGCTAATTCAGAATTCTGCGTGTACTGTGGTGTTTTGCCATATCACTGCTCCCTGATATCTGTGGGTCAGCAATTACAGTAGTGTCTGTAAAGCGTACCATTCCTTAAGTTTGTTCATTAGTGTATTGTAAAACCTATATAGGAGTAACTTAATTTTCTTTCTGACCACTTTTATTTTAGACTGTAACAGGCTGGACTGTTCTGAGTGGGAGTTGTCTGCCTTACAGCTGTGTAATTATCAGCCATCTGCAGTTTTCATTGACATCATTTCCCTGTTTTAAATCCCAGTTTCAGAAGTACAGCACTCCTTTATAGTTTTGTCTTTTCCAGGCTATATAGCAGCCTCTGAAATTTTACAAATGTATTTTTTTTTATTGCTTTTATATGAGACAGGGCTGTGTGCTCTCTCTATTTTTAAGGATCTTAAAAGTGATCTTCAATTCCATTCTTCCCTCATTACTACTGCAATACAGAGTCAGCCTTTGAGTAGCCCTCAAGATTTGCTTGTGTGGAAGCACAAACAGTTTGGATTGATTTCTGTGGAGTGGAGACTAGAGCTGAATATAATGGCATGTTTTTTTGGTGAAACCTGACAAGCGAGTTGCAGGCAGATGTTATAGCAGCTGCTTCCAACCAGCTTTTTTTTTTTTTCTGGAGTTTGAAGGTAGTTATGAAATAGAAGAATAAATGTTATGCTTTAACCTGTAGTGTTGTTACCATTTTTGTGTTCTGTCATATGATACCCTTCAGGTAAATGTGAAACAATCACATGGTGCCACAAAAATGTGTGTACTATGGTGGAAGCTCAGAAGCGAATGTGGTCAGAATTATTTTCCCCTCCCACTTTGGTGTGAGGCTGCTCGTGTAACAGGTTCTTTCTCAGATTCGGGTTCTCTTAGACATGTGAGAATTCAATCTCTGCACTTGGTGTGGGAATATCCATGTCAAATGCTCTCCAGGAAACAGATTGTGGAGTATCACATGTTGAAAAAGATAAACTTGCTTGAACACAGGAAACTGTACCTCAGTTTGAATGTACGGTGCTTTCTTCCAGGGAAGTGCTTGCTTCTTCCACAAACAGCTGTTTAATGTGGGTAAATGCCCTGCCTCGTCAGCTGCAGCAGCATAACTGTGGCTTAAGTCTACCAACAGCAAAGGGGAATACTTAAAAATGTAGCACGAATTGCAAAATTAAAGTGCAGTATTTTACTACCGAATACTTTTGTGATGAATATTCTTGTTCCACATGTATACAGTTTCAAGAAGCTCAGATATAGGAAATTCTGACCTGACGTGCACTGAGAGGTGTCGTGAGGCAGTTCACATTCTCTGATGACTTGCTGGGTAAGTTAAGATGTCTCTGCACATGGAAATGTTTAGCTATGTATAGGCCAAATCCTGCCTGGGCAGGACTGGATTTGGAGTGGGTGAGTGCAGCTCAGTCAAAGGGTGGTTGATATCAAGTAAATCTAAGAAGAATTGGCAGGTATAGACTCAGGCATATAGTCTCTGGTAGACTTTCTTAACTTTGGGGGAAAAAAGAAAACAATATTTTTGAAAATGATTCTCAAATTTGATTTTGTGCCTACAAGAGTAACTTAAGTCAAAAAAAAGACTATTTTTTTCCACCTCTCCTATCCCCCCTTATTCCTGCCCTTCCAGACACTTGAAGTCTGAAATCAGATTTATGCTTTCTACCCTCCATTACTCTTCCATAGAATCTAGCCTTTGATGTCTAGTAACTGTGTGGATGTAGAGATCAGGATGCTGTTGCTTCAGTAATTAGAACCATGTAGCTAGCTTGTTTGTTTGTTTGTTTTTAATCCTCAAAGGGGAAAACATGGCATGGAAGCTATAAGCATATATTTATTCAAAACCTATTACCCAGAACTTAGACTTCTTTCCAACTTTTAAACAAATTCATGCTAATAACATACATAAGTATATTTTTTTCTTATGTGCTGTATGTTTTGTTCATTTACTGGGTGCACTGTTGCTCTGTGTGTAACTCCATGGGATGAGCTGGCCTTGAGATTGCAGAGGCAGATCAAGAAAACAGATCTGGTGCATTCAGAAGAGCTGTTACATCACATAGTACTTCAAAAATATCCCTCTAATGTTTATTTGCTTTTCTCCTAGCTTGAAATGAGAAGTCTCGCCTTTGCTGAAGCAAGTGCCAAGCGGATCATTCAGCAGCTCCACACAACTAGTTTTATCTGGGATCTGGTCTCTGTGTGTTCCAGAGATACAACAGAAACTATTAGTGAAATGGAAATCTGGCTGTATCCTTCAGCCTCTGTAGCTCTCCTGAAAGATGTAGTTGCTATTACTTGATAAAAGCCTGACTACACAGTACTGCCTAAGCCAGCCAAGCCAGAACGGGTCAGCAGAGTGTATAAGAAGGAATTTCTGCTCGCGCGATTAAAACACATCATAGGGTATCACATTAAGACAACTGTTTTTCATCCCATTTAATGGAGCAGAATTCTGTTGTCTTCTCTACATTCCTAAGGTTTTGAAATGCACTAGCCATACGTCTAATATCCTGGTATATTTTTTTTAATAACTTAGCCTTCTTGATTTTAATGTGGCAGGCAGGTATATGTGGCGTCTGTACCTTTTACCATATTTAAAGGAAAAAAACCCCAAACCTCTGCTGATTAGTTCTCATGCTTCATATTTTGAAGCAGTGAACAGTACATGACTGTTCACATCTCTTTGTTAACAGACAAGTTTTTCTTGGTCTGTGTATCTCGTATCTTAAACTTACTAGCTCTCCAGATATACATGGCCTGTCAGGAAAAACAGGATGAGGTAAAACTCCTTCTAATGCAAAAGTTGTAAGATTTCACTAACAGCCGTTAAAAGGTTCTCTAAATGGTATTTTGAGGCCTTCCTTCCTTGCTTAATTAAAAAAGCGTGAACAAAAATATTAAGATAATTATTCTTCTTTTAGCAAAGTGTTATTGGTTTGTACATGAATAACAGTATTGACTACAGACAGGTAATTATCCACAACTTGTATCTAGTAAAATGATACTTAGTTTACATAGTTTAATACAAACCTCAAAAGAGTAGACCAGAAAAATAAAACTACCCTTTGCTTTATTACATAGTTCAGAAACAGGTACCTATTGTGAGTTTTTATTTTTAAATTTTTATGTTCTGTAACGTTAATGCTGGATCACAGCCTGATTTCCTGATTTGTATGACTGATCTCATTTCATTTAGTGAGCCTATTTACATGAATAAGTCTCAATTTGACTTTGTAAGAAAAATATCTTCCCAGAAGGAAATGTATTAAGATTACAGTTAATATTTAAAAAAAAAAAAGGAAACCCAGGCTTGTGCTTCCTTATTTCATTGTACAGTGAAGAGAAGTTTCATGTTCTCTGAAATTAAATCTGTAGCAAAGAAGATCTGATATTGCACACTTTTTATAAGTCAGCACGCAGGTCTGTGCTGCTAAAACAAGGGACCAAGTGTTTCAAGGTGCAGATAACCTGACTAAAATAACATGTGGCAAATGAAGTTGATATCCTTTGACAATAGAAAATGTTCAACAGAGAAATATTTCTAAGCTCTGTATAGTATGTTACAAGTATTTACAAGGTTTAAGTAAGCCCTCAGCTTTCTGCTTGCAAATTTGAGCCTGTGTTGGGGTTTGGAACTAGAGTATAAACTTCTAATGCACTTTTTCTTCTCTTTTTCTACTTTCTTTCTGTCTCCTTAGTCAGAAAGAAATGAACAGACTTAACTGCATGAAGGGAAAATGGCACCAGAGCATGCCTTTCTTTTCCTTGTTTTCCTTACTTCTCTCTGCCTGCATTGTATGTACATTGCTGATGACTGATGGTTCTGTGCCAGTAAATTGCAGTAGATAGGTTTGGTGTAGTCCCGTGACGCTAAGTTACTGTGCTTTAATTCCTCTTTAATCCCATTATAGCGGCTAGAAGATGGGGGACTTCTTGGCATGGTTAAGGCATACCGTCACTGAAATGCCAGGGTGTTTTAATCGTATTAGGCCTCTGTTGTGGTTTTAGGGTAAGAAAGATGTTCCCAACCTCTTCTTTGTTACTCTCTTTCTCACTTTCTCTATGCAAAATTCCTCCTCATTTTTTTGCCGCTTCCAAGAATTTTGAGTCATTGCTTCTCACTTTTGTCTTGTCTCCAACTTCTTCTCTTATCCTTGATGGAACATTTCTGTTTTTCCTTGGTCCTGTTCTTTTTCCTTTACAAATCTCCTATTTTATCTCTAGTAATCATAATCATTATACAAGATAATGATGGTGCTGATTCAAAGCTTTGAACACATCGGGTAGTTAAACCTTTAAAACCTTTAAAGAAGAGTTTGTGTGAGAGCAAGAAAGGATCTTTGCTCTTCTCACACTCTTCCAAATGCCCTTTAACAAAACAGTGGTTATACCCATGAACAGGCTTTTGAAAAGCCACCTGTATTTGTGCTAGGGATTTTCTTACCCTTCCTCCTCTCTTCCTGGCTTAAGACTTCACCTTTCTCAGTGTGTAATCTAGTTGACTTTTTTTTTTTTTTTTTCCCCCTGCCTTTGCTGCCATCTTTGGGTCTTGGGGCCCATTTTTCCATCTCTGACTCCCTTTAGCTTTGCCTGTTCCAACACCCACAGTTCTGGGGCTGCACTCCCAGCTTTTAGGCTTGCAGTCCCAGCACTACTGCGCTGTTTTGATAGTGCTGCTCTACTGTTTGCCTTGGTAGGAGTGACAGCGGGAGGAATCCCTGTCCTTATCCCATAGGGCAGGAACTGCCTCCTCCTGTATCTCTGGAATGTGAGATCCACGTGGGTACAGAGCTTCGTGAGGGTAGGGAAGCAGAAAGCCAGAAGGAAAATCAGCCTGGTCCTGGGAGCACTGTCCAGGAACATGATGCCCCTGTAGTCACGACTGCAGCAATCTGTGACTACCAGTGTAGAGCCTTTAGGACAGTCCTTAATGGGAGCTGAGGTGCTACTCTGTTAGGGGGAGCAGCTTCCAGGAGAATCAGGATCTGTGCTAAAGATACTCTTAATCCCCTAAAATACTTGCTACTAAAGTGAAGTTACTGTTATCTGTGCTAAGAGCTTGCTTGCACGGGAGATTTTTGTTTTATCTGATCGGATATCACATTTTTGTGCAGCAGATGGCATGTGCCTGACAAACATCCTTTAGTAAGAGAGTAAACACTGTGAAAATGCACGCTAACCTTCAGCATTTTCTTTCTGGTCCTTTGTAACGTCATCTGAAGTGCACCCTTATGCTCAGCATAGTCACCTCGTGCAATACCTTCCCCTACGAAAGCCTTCTGCCTGCCATCAGCTGTGAAGAACAGGCCTGAGTTCCCTCTCTTGTCCGAATGCTCTGTCAGATTTTCCGAAAGTCTCTCTCTGTCCCCTTGTTCTTGCAGCCAGCCTGATGGGTGGTTTGCTACACTGGGGCAAGCTCTCCTGCCACCATCTCTTCAAAAATAGCTGGCGTTTTGGGTAGTGACGGTGCTTTGTGTCTGTGCAGGGAGTTGCTCTCACAGAGCAACTCTCCCTATGCGGCTTTAGGGGTGAGCCCTGTTTGTCCTTTTCCTCTGCTGCTTTGACTCAGCTGTGTTATCTTTTTGTTGAAGTAACAGAAACCGCAGGAATTACAGATGCAAATCTCACCCAAGCCCTGCAGTAAGGTGGGGGCAGAACCCTCTCATACTTGCCGTGGTTGTGGCACTCGCTCTTGGGTTCTTTAGGCTGACACATTAAAAGCTTCCCTGACAAAGCTAATGGAGAAGAGGAAGAGATTTGAGGAGTTTTAGGTTACTGCCCCTGGTTTAGGCTGCCTGTAGTTTTTATTTTATATTTTGTTAAGTGTCACATTTCAGGTGGGGCAGGATGTTTGGAAGCCAGCATTCCTACTCCCAGCCCATGTGTTTCCACTCCTTTGTCAGGACTTTCTTCTCCTTAGTTCAAGCAGCAGGAGGAAACTCAACTGTGCTCCCTAATTTGCTGCAGTGCAAAATCAGCTATGTTTGCTCCTCCATCAGTGGCTTCAGACAGCCACATCTTTACAGACGTGGCTGAGGGGTGCAGGTGTCAAGGGACAATGCGGCAGTATTTGAAATTTAGACCATCGTTTGCCCAGCTCAGCAGCATGGGCAGATCTAAGTGGGAGCATCTGCACCTTTTCTTATGCTGGCTCAGTCTGAAAACATTGCAGCCTTCAGCCAGGAGGTGATAATACTGAAAACAGCTGTAGCCATTTCAAAGAATGATGTATTTTGGCCCTGTGAGAAACAAATTTGCCCTGTACAACCTCCTCCTGTCAACAGACCAATAAATGTGCAAGTACCACATTACAAACCTTTAATGACTGCCTAGCTAATAACTAGGCAGTGGTTTCAGTGGGATAGACAAAAGAACTTTACACAAAATATGTAATTAAGTGTCTTGTCCTGTTTTCTACCATTTCTCCTTCAGTAGTTAAACAAACTAGACTGAATTAAGGTCTGGTTATTCATATGGAGCACTTTTTGCTGGTGCTTATTTATCTGATGCCTGTGTCTTTGTTTTGTCATGAGAATAAACGTCTGAATGCATCTTTTCCAGTCTCTGATTTCCAAGATAGCCACTCAGGTTATTCTTCTTTGTGCGTAACGAAAAAACATAAATCTGTATTGTATAAGTCACTGTGAATATATTTAAATGAGTACTTTAGATGGAAAGCAGGGGGCTGAAGAGGGATGAGTTAAAGATTTGTCTCAAAATAATTCTGCAGACAGTATCTGTATTTGTGTTTAGAGCATTACATGGTATTTGGTATCTAAGGCTTTTGAAGATTATGGAGTGGGAAAGGACTGAAGCCTTGGCAAATAGCATCGGCTTTGCTGATCCTGTGGAGAGAGTGCAGCAAGAGCGGACATGGTGTGGGGCAGGTCAGTGCAGCCTAAGGCCGCTTACGGATAGTTCTTCAAACTTCTGCCGGCAAGATTGTTCACCCATGTATTGGGGCTCTCTTCAGTAACAAACAAATATTGCATAAACTAAACTTGCTTCTGGAGTCTCAAGTTGTAGCATGTGAGTCAGAAGTTTTTTCATATTAATACATTCAGCCTAAAACTATTTTTGTCATTATTTTGTAATCTATATGAGCCTACAGCTTTCTCAGACATAACGTCCCCCTCTCGCCCCAAATCTGCAAATGTAAAAAATCTGCTGTCATGTCCCAGCTTGTCTTCGGAAAACCTCAGGGGCATTTTTAATGAGAATTGCTTTAGAATTCCTGGCTTGATTTATGAAGAAAAATCTTAAAGGCAGTATCCACCTACCTATTAAAACGTTCACCTTCTACTTAGTGATGATACCTGTTCAGCTTTCGCAGATGCGAATGGAATAACCAAATGCCTGTTTTCCATGCAGAAGCATAGGTTCCTGCTCAGCTTAATTGCAGTACAATTCCAAAGAGAGAGGAGTAGAAAGAAGTGGAGAAGTAGAGATTGTTGTTCTAGATTTTATCCTAAACCAACATGGAGGACTGTAGCATTTGATATTTTCTGCAAACTTTTCCTGTGATGTGTCTGTGAGAAATAAAACTGAGAGTACTTTTATTTTTTCTATCAGTTTGCTCTGCTGTCCTTACGATGTTTTTATAATTTTACAATTAATAAAATTATAAAATAGAGAGCTAGACAAGGCGATATGTCTTTGGTCATTAATCAACACAACTGCATTAATGTATGCTTTTTCTTTTGAGCAAGGCTTTATGTTACAATCACAGGAAAAGAGAAAAGGCAAACGTAATCTTTCTGCAATTTGTGCCACAGAAAATCTCTGCAGCCTGTACTGAGAATACCAAATATATCTTACAGCAGGTGCCCTATGTCTTATCTACATCACCTTTCAGAGAGCCAAACCTGTTCTCATTTATGCAGAACCCGACCACTAGACATCATTTCTCACCATTCAAGAGCCCCATCCTCTGCCTTCCCTTCCCTCCCTCTCCTCCGCCCCCAAAAGCTCAACACTCAACATTCCTCTCATGTCTTGCAAATGTTGTGCAAGTCCTTGGCAAGAAGCTCACTTGTTCCTCCCCACTGGCCTGTCCACTTCTATCTTCTCTACCTATTTCTTCCATCACCTATTCCTGTATTTCAAGTAGTGGAAGAGGTGTGGACTGTGGTTTTAAATATACTGAACACAAATCCCGTGGATTATTAGCATAGGCGAGTAGCATGAGAGAATGTGAAGGCACAGACTGATGCTGCTTCCTTGGTTTTCTCTGGCTTTTATTTAAGAAGGAAATTTCATATGAAAACCTTGAAGGAAAGAATGCTGTGGTGCAAATCTTAAAGACGTGATGGGGTATGTGTTGCTGTGCGGGAGAGCTGCCTCGTGCGCTGTTCAGGATACGCAGGGAATGAGGCAGAGCTCTTGAGAGGTAAGAATGTGCCTTTGTGCTGGAGCCCTGAACTGGAACCCAGGAGCGAGCCCGTGCCACCAGGAATGATGGTTGGCTAAGTCTGGTAGTTCCTGACTTTTGTGTGGTTTACTTTTCGACCTTAGTGTTAACTCCTTCAGGAGCAAACATTTTCCTTAGTTTTCTTGTGGCAATTCTAAACCAACAAGTTTGTTGAAGATGACTTTCAATATGTTCATTTCTTTTATTATATTCTGTTGCATTAATTTAATTGCATGTTAAGTCTGGAAAATACCTGTTTCAGGATTTTTTCCCTCCTTTTAAGGAGGAAAGCTTCTTTTTTTTTTGGTCCTTTTTCCTCCTACCGCTGTGCTACTGTACGGAACTCAAACCTCTAAAGAGGTTTCTTTGTGATATATTCATGAAATGAATGAATATCGTATCAATTAAGCAGAATTTAGTAATGACTAGATTTTTGTCCCGTGTCTGGTACTGAGCAGAAGTACTCTCTGCAAGTGCCCTGTTTTGCGAAAAAAGGTGTTATTTGGACAGTGGCGCTCTGCTGCAAAGGAGACCAGGTGCCAAGTCCAAGTCAAATACTTGGTTAAGAAACTTGTTGCTCACTTTTGGTAATGGATTTTTTTTTTCCTTTGTGTATGTGAGCTTTGAATCGCAGCAAGGAAGTGCAGTGGTCCCTTCTTAATAGTAATGGTATCTTATGTTTCTTCTTCCGCTTCTGAAACTTCCTGAGCAAATTCCCGTGTATCATCATCTTAAGAGGTATGTTGTTAAATCAATTTGTTGTCTGGCAAGGAGGAAGGTTCTTTTCAAGTATAACTTTCCCTAAGATGAGGGTAAATATGAATTTGTAGGTGTTAGTCTTCAGATCTGTGTAATGTGAACCTACAAGATACTCTGCTGAGAGTATCAGAGAATCTACAAGATACTTGGGTAAGAGCAGAGCCAGAAGGCTGCTGGCTTCAAATCACAACTGTCTTTCTCTCCTATAAATAATTTGTCAGTATTGCTGTACGTGGCAGGATTTGTAGGAAAGGAAGACTTTGTGTTCACTAAGGACACAGACCTACTTTGCCTGCAACTTCTGGCAGAAATTCCATATTTTAAGATGGGAGCAGGATTGATTTCAGGTTCTTAATTTCACTTGTCTCTGTGGCTTCCTGCCGTACTATCTTGTTTTAGTTTGCTTTGCTGCTCTTTTCTTTTTTTTTTTTTTTTTTTTTTTTAAAGTAGCCTGAAACACATTCCAGAAATGTCTGTATGAGAGGAGAATAAGAATGCCAAGCCTGCTGGTGAATAAAAGACCTTGCGGTGAATCTTGTAAAATCTGCCCTTCTCATTCAGAGCGTAAATCTCCATTACTGAGCCTTTTGTGGCTGCCTTTGAGCTGGAGGGGAGAGGAGGACCCCTTCCTTGTTGTCCTGTGACATTTGCCCCTCTCCCACCTGAATTACCACAAGGATTAGCTGGTTGACTGGGGAAAGAGGAGGAAACTGGAGGACACAATGCAAAGAAAGTTAATGCAAATGTTGCAGGTTCACTGTGTGTTTTTAAAGCCGAGGATGCAGCTGTCTTCCCAGACGTCTTCCTGCTTTGTGTTGCCTGCCCATCTGCAGGCCTGGCAGGCACTCTCATCTGGGGGAGCTTTGTGGGAAGTTCTAATCCTTATTTCACATTAAAATCTTACGGACAAAAAGCCTAACTTGGGAATTAGGCTGCTTCTCTCCATGGTAAATCCAAGACCCGTGTTTGACTTCTTTCTAACGTATGAGAGAGTTGGCTGGGAAGATTGTCCCTTCGTGCTGTTTTAAACACTTGCAGCAGCTGACATCCCTCCAGATTTCAGAGGGAGAACTAGAGGGGAGGATTTTTCTGCCAGGTCTGAGGATTTATTTTGAAAGAATTTGTTGCCTGGTGTTACTGCTGCAGGTCTTAAGGACCTAGTGTCCAGATTTCTTCTTCTGCTCCAGGCTTCTCTGCTTTTTCATCTCCTCTTCCTAACCCCACCTCCTCACCTTGCCTCTTCCTCTTCCATTTAATGAAGACAGAGGGCTCTTTATTGTATATTAGTCAAAAAGTGGTACAATGGTGTTACAGTAGATGGTTTGCTAGCAGAGCAGTCATCATCGCTGCGTGGCATTTTCTCTGTTGAGAAGATCTCAACAGAGAAAACTCCTAGCTGTACTCCTAGCTCTAGGAGTGGATTCTGTCATATTCATTCCCTCTGCAGGAAGGAAAGGCAGGTAGGCAATGCCTCATTGTGTGACACAGTCTGGGGATTCATGTGTCTTCCAGACATCGTGAATGGATGTGTTGTGAAGTAAGTCCCCAAGAGGCTGAGAGCTGAGACCGTCTAGCCTGAAGAAGAGACGCCTTGGGGAATCTGGTCAATGTGTGTAATTGCAGTCCTGATGGGAGGGTGTGAAAACGATGGGCCAGGCTCTTCTTGGTGGTGCCCAGTGAGGAGGCAATGGGCACACACTGAAAGACAAAATTTCACTTGGGCAGAATAAAACTCTTCTTTACTGTGAGGTGGTTGAACGTTAGAGCAGGTAGCCCAGAGAGGCTCTTGAGTCTTCATCCATGGAGATACTCAAAAGCTGGCTGGACACAGTGCTGGGCAGCCATACCGTAGCTGGGGAGTTGGACAAGATGATCTTCAGAGATCCTTTCCAACCCCAACTACTCTGTGAATCTATATTCCTGTCATTTCTGTTTCACTGTTGTACGCAGTAAGTTCGTATTGTTTGTTTTTTTCTGATGATAAACAAATAAAGCAGGACCGATCTATTCATTTCATAACTGCCTCTTGGAAGACAACACTTTGTTGACACATTCAATGATTACAACATACCTTCTTCATTTTTGAAAATGTAGATCATCTAATAGTTGTTCTTTGGAAGTAAAGTGAATTTTAATGCAGTGTAAAAGTTTCTGACAAGGTGAACATGCAGTCTATAGGGAGAAACAACCTCACTCTCTTTAATGATTGATTTTTAACTTGGAGCTTCTCTCCCAAAATATGATTAAAATGTGACACTGCCAGTAGTTACTTTGGACAGCTGAGCCATTAAAGCTTTCAGGATTTGGAAAGCTTTTGTAAAAATGAGTTAGGAGCAATATTAGCCTGCCATTCTCTCAGAGAAAGACATCTTTGCATTTTTCTTTTTTTCTTCTCTATCAAATGGTGTATAGGTATTTTACAAAGGCTTCTTCTAAATATTCCCTTGTTGAAGGAAGATTCCACCCTCTTTGGATATAATTGTGTTCCTTTGTGAAACCATCCTTTGATCCATTAGTATCTTTTACTCTTTCTGACAAGGAGACATAAGACTTGGAACTGAATTCTGGGTAGTACAAATTAATTTTGTAAGTGACAATGGATTTTCTTACGTGTCAGTATATATATTATTAATATTCTTTAGCTGTGTTTATTTGACAGAATTGCAAAACAGGGGAGGTTGGAAGGGACATCCAGAGACATGTGGAAACTGCACGAACACCAAAAGGGAGAACCTAAAGTCACGTCCACTGGATTACTCTGTGGCTCATCAAAGGAGAAAACTCTTTCAGCTCAGAAGCTTTCAAGTGAATTGCTGGTCTTCAAACAGTAATAACCCAATACTGAGGCTATCTCTAGCAATCGCATTAGCTGTCCTCACGTCACTGCTGCATTTTTGTCCTTTGCTCTTGATTGAACTTGCTGAGCAGAGAGCAGCTGGTGCAGGTGATGGTGATAAAAATGTAACTGTTCAGGAAGAGGCAGCAGGAGGATTTGCACTAAAAAGTTTATGTTGGCTGTTGAGCTTCAGAGGGGAAGCAGTGAGATCTCTTAGTATGGCAGTTGTTCCAAGAGCAATGAGGCAAAGTCACCAGGTCATTGCCGGGCTTGATCTCATGTTATGAAGAGAGATTGTGCTCATCAGAATTGCAAGGCAATAAGCAGTAATTTCTTGGTATTTAATTTTAAAAAATTGCATTTCTAGCTGCCAGAAACCCAGCCTCTGAAAAGGCAGTATTGTCTCCATCTTTTCTATGCTACTAGATGTTGAGTTGGCAGCCATGAGGATCCTGCTTTTGCATCTTCTTTCTCCATGGCAAAATCACCATGTGCGATTAAAACTGGCTGTGGTTCTTAAGCCTCTGTGTGCATTCCTTTCTCTCTTGTGTTAATTGTTTTGCTGTTTGTCAAGTCTCTAATGGTCGTACCCAGAAGGAATGACCCTCTGGATTGTGGCATTTGCCTCTGTTGATGTGGCTTGTCCCTCAGGAACTGGTTGTTCCAATTTGGCAGGTGTGGATGGAGTTTCAGGAGGCAGATATTTCCGTGGTGTCAAAGATAAGTTTTGCTTCCATGCAGGTAGCCTTGTGTCTTCTCTATATATGGAAAAGAGATCTTTTTTTTCACATAAGCACAGTCACTTTTCTCAGTTTGCATTCATATACTGGAAGGAAGGAACATTTTGTTTCCTAATATTCTTAGTGAGAAAATAAAAGGGAGAGCAAGTGGGTCATTTGTCAAGGATAGATATTAGGGGAGAGAAGTGCCCAAGGGTGCCAACCATCTTCAGACACCAGGACTTCTACTCAGTAGTGGGTGGGAGGAAGCAAGTTCCTATGTGCTAGGGGACTTTCTTGCGGTGTGTGTTGCCTTTTTCTCCAGTATCAATATGATGAGAGAGTCAGAATAAATTCTTCTGGCAAACACATTTCAGGATTTCCATATTTAGAATGGGAATCAGAGCTGTGCTACTCTCTTCTAACGTTCCTGCTTGGGTATGCTACATAGTGCTTTTCTTTCCTGTTTGTGCCTCTTGCTGTCCCACTGTTGGCAGGGGAAGCACAGGAGGAAGCGGAGTCACCGCGTGTTGGGCAACCTCTGTCCTGCCCTTGTTGACGGGGACAGGCCTTTGCTCTGGCCTTTCTAATATGTGCTGGCCGCGTGCTGGCAGTGTCTGGTCGCAGTCGTGAAGCGCTGGAGAAAAATATATGGTAGGTTGGAAGGATCCCCTGTAGATGCATCTGCTCCGTACTCTTTTTGTGCCTTAAAGTGAGACATATGTGCTTACAACTGTTGTGCTCTGTTGTTTTGACAGCTTTCTTTGCTATGCTAGAAAATATCTAAATGAGGGTTTTCACCCTCTTCTGGATTCCTCAAGATAATATAAATATCACCTATAGGATGATAGATAACAAATGAATAAAGAGTTTGAAATGTTATGTTATATTGATTTTTAATTTTTATCTTAATACCACAGTGTTTCAATTGAGGTAAATTAAAAATTAATTGCAGGAAAAAAAAAAGATAAGGTCATACCAGCTGACAGTATAACCTTGCTGTGCCTGATACGGGAATTTCAAAGCAGAATAAGAGGTTTCAGACATGTTAGGATGCTAATTTATTAGCAATGAGCAAAGTAACAGATTGGTATTTGTTGTACTCATCAAGAACCCAAATTCAAACCTGTGGATGATCTGATTACGTGTGTAGCACCAAAGTTTCCTTGCCAGAGTCAAAGATGGAGAAAAACGTGATGTGTGCTTCCGTATTTATGCCTGTATTCACAGCAAGTGCTCCCTGCTTGTTTTAAGTGGTCAGCTTACTGACTACGGCTTTGTTTCTAGTTTGAGCATCAGGAGGTTGGCGTTTGAGCAACAGTACTGCTTTTTGTTTTGTTTTGTGTTAACAGAAACTAAATTTTAGGGGTTTTATAGCTATGGTAATTATTTCTGTAAAGTATTTGACAGCATTTTCTAAAACCAGAGCACCAGGCCCTAAATAGCTAAACTTCTGTAAGGAAAGGAAGTGAACAAAAAGGCATCTGTCAGAAAAACTGAGGGCAGTATAGAAAGAGAGGCATATGTTACTACTGAGAGCATTAGTCATTTCTGGTATTATTTTATGTATGAAACTCTGCCTCATTCAAAGTGGAAGACGGAGCCAGTTTAAGGACATTCACAGAATGTTCCTCCATTCCTGAAAATGAAAATGCCCAAAACTTGGGAAATTGGAGATACCTTATGGCCAGAAGAAATCTTTGCTGCAAGGACAATTGGGTATGTGTCCTAAATTAATCTTCTAAAAGCAACCAGATCTTTTGCACTGTCCTTAATTTATTTATTATTTTTTTTTTTTTCTGCAAGATGTTGTTTCACGGGAACATGTGTCTTGATTCATTATGACTGATCAATATAATCGATCTTGTGTAATATAACTTAAATATAGTGTCTTCATTCATTATATAGCCTGTACAGAGGCAGTAGCTTGCTTTAACCTGGGTGTTAAGATTTTTTGTCCTAGGCTATAACATTACTTGTACCAAATAGAAAACGGCATTTCATAAACAGCATTAATATTTTTGAGTTTTAATGTTGAGATGAAAAACTGATTTCAGACTTTTCTCATTAATTCTGTTTCTTTTTTCTGTTCCTCTCCTTTTTATGCTTTTCCCCCTCATCCTTGCTTTCTCCTATTTGACATTTTTGAGGATATTCCTGGTAATTCATGAGGAGAGGTTAAAGGAGCTGGGCCTGTTTAGCCTAGAGAAGAGAAGGATGAGAGGGGATCTGATCAACATGTACAAATTCCTGAGGAATGACTGTAGGGAGGAGGGAGGCCAAACTCTTCTCTGTAGTGGCAGGTGATAGGACAAGGGGCAATGGTTTTAAACTGAAACCCAGGCAGTTCCATCTCCATGTGAGGAGAAGCTTCTTTCCTGTGAGGGTGCCAGAGCCCTGGAACAGGCTGCCCAGAGAGGCTGTGGAGGCTGGAGATCTTCCAAACCTGCCTGGATGCCACCCTGTGCCCCGTGCTCTAGGGGTCCCGGTGGAGCAGGGGGGTTGGACCAGATGGTCTCTAGAGATCCCTGCCAACCCTAAAGATTCTGTGATTCTGTGAATTTAGGCCATGTTCCTTCTGAGCACCGTACCTCTGTGTATACCGTGCGCTGTTCATGGTGCCGTCACATGCTACAGTGAATCTGGAATCAACATTTTTATAGCCTGTAAAACAGTAGCATAGAGAAATTTAATGACTGTTTTAACTACACAGAGAAAACTGCTATCAAAACTGAGACTGAAGCATAGATCTTGTGGTCACATCACTGCATCCCACTTTTTGTTCATCTTTATTTGTCTGTCAGACTTTTTCAGTGTTTTCTTCTTGTTCTTTGCTAATTTCCATTGCGGTTATGACACAGGTAAAATAGCATTTTTTTTAAAATAGCATGTATGTGTTTAATAATAATGTGATAGAATTTGTTTTCCAGTTTTGGATAACTTATTAAGGAGGATTATAGAACATATCTGTTTAGTTGCCCATGGAGAGCAGAAACTTCAGGTTTATTTCCTATTGTATAATCATGTGTGCTATTTATTGAAGATACATTGGGAGGATGCATGTTTCTTGAAGCAAAGAGAACGTGTTTGGCTGCTGATAGAAAATTCATTTGTGTTGCTGACTACATGGTGTAACAAAAAGTATCTTTCGCATGAGACAGAGATATTTTAGATGTGAAAGAAGCACTTTGTTTTAGTAATCGAACCACAAGACTAATGTGCCCGCTTTGATGAGGGAAGGCTGTTGATATTTTGCTGTAGGGACACTTTGTAAATTAAGGTTTTAATAAAGTAATAAATACAGTAATCATGTATGCTAAATGCTTTTAATTGTGAAATGAGGACTGCACCAGGAGTAGTTTTGTAATGCAAAGATGGGCAACATTTTGCTCCCAAAATAAACCCCCTGTTGAGCTAGTTAGAAAGTGAGGAGACCTCTGCAGTTTTGGCCGAGATGCAGGAGAGGTTCAACACTTGTCTCAGACTGTTTGTCTTTGCTCTCTAAAGTTTCTGATTGTGAATTTGGACTTCATATTTTTGCACTCTTACCTTTCAATATCAACTCTTACCTTTCAAGAACATACTGGTGTCTTGGGTGTCTCGATTGTGTACCTGCAGAAGGAAGAGTTGCGTCCCGAAGTGCCGCCCAGCAGTGCGGGTTACCTTTACCCCCAGGTAGCTTTTACCCAACTACCTTAGCCCTTTCAGTCTGCGGGGCAGCTCCTTTGCTCATTAATTTCTCTGGCTGAGAGGATGTGCCCTCGCCTAGGAGGGATGGCAGGTGATTTATCAGTTACGAATATAAACCAGCCTGGGAGGTGTAAGTTCAAGGTAATTACTTCTCCACATTTATATTTCTTTCCTGGCCCTGTCTTAATTCCCAGTGATGGATGACAGCATCTATAACTACAGTAACAGGTAATATATAAATGACCTATTAAGTTTTGCAGCTTCTGATTTCCTATTGAATATGCCTTGGGCTCCTTCCATCTGCAGACCTGAACCTGAGAAAATATATCTCCCTAAGCACTGATTCTGGCAATTCTTCTCTAGCATGTCTCTCCCAGTTTCTTAATCTCCCGTATATTTTAGACTAAAACCTTGAACCCCAGCTGTGATGTTACACCTGACCTGCTCTGCGTGTGTGGGGTGAATATTTCTGTGATTGAGAATATTTGAATGGCCCAGCTTGCACTGCACCCTTGCATTTGGATTCAGCTTTGTGCATAAGGAGCTGTAAAAGGATGGTGAAAAATGAGGCGTGCTTCTCTCAGAAGTGCCTCAGGAGTGAAATGCTCCCGTTACGTGTGAGGTTAGCAAGCACTGGTGAGCTGCTTGTGGTGTGGTTCAGTATGTCCGCCTGGTGCGTTATGCTTGGGTTTTGTGGTGCGAGTTCTGTCGTTGAACAGCCCGTGAGCGCGGCGTCCGACCTGCCCCTCAGCGCCGTCCTGGCAGCCGCCCCTGCTTCCTACTGCAGCAGCTGGTGCTTGTGAAAATAATCTTGCTATTCAAACTCAGCTGTGTTTGATGTGTACCTGTCACACTTACAGTGGAATCAGCATAGACACGTGCGGGAGGAAAACAGGCCTTTTCCAGGCTAGGCTGTTAGTATCATGCTTTTACATTGGTGTTAAGACACGTTCCCTTTTCCTGTGTTTTAAAATGTGATATCTGATAACATTTATATACTTCACTTTGACCATTGCTGAGGTGGAGGAACTTGAGTAGTTTTGGTAGATAGCCTAAGATTTCTTCATGAAGCTAATCTGAAGTGAGTTAAACGTGCCTTACTTTGTATCACTTTGCTCGGTTTAATTAAGTCTGTTTTAAATTACATTCAAAATCACACTGGGATATGCTGCCTTTTTTTTTATTTGCCTATAAAAATCCACAGTTCTCTGGCCATTACTAACATGTCCCACCCTGAGAGGCATTTTATTAGCATCTTTATTTGCATTTAGTCTGTGATTCACTGTGTAACAGGTGGTTTCCTTCAGCCCTGCTGCTTAGTCAGTTCCTCTTTTAGCTTTTGTGCAGCTAATTATTCATATCTAAATATAGTATTTTGTGTTTTATTTATTGCCTTCCCTTTATTTCAGCCCATTCCTGCAATTCAAAATTGCTTGGAAATGTGTACCCTGTCTCCCTGTAAAGAGCTTGCAGCTTTACCCATCCTGACATCACGGGCATGTTTTATGTGTCGTCTCTGTTCCCTTGGTCACCGCTGAACAAAATGGAAATGTGAGCAATGGCCAGACTGTTTGATAAGCTGCTCTTGAGTGCATTTCCTAAACTGCTTGGGCACCTATGGTGCACTGTTGTCTGTAGACTGTATTTCATTGGTTTGTGTCAGTGGCAAAAGCTTTACTGAAGTCAAGATATAGACTTTGCTTTTCTTTTTACCTACCAAGAGTCAAAGGTTATGTTATGGTCGACATATATATATACATACACACACATGTTTTTAGTGTCAGTGTTAACCTTCCTTTTTAGACATCTGGGTCTTCTGACTTCTCTGTGAGTGACTGTAAGTAATAACTAGTAGTTTGGATGTGGTTTTGGTTATTCTGTGAATACCTTAAATGGACAACCTGGTAGCATACAGCATAGTATTAAGCGTGTTCTTAATTTACTCTGGCCTGTATGGCAAGTTCTTACTTGAATTAATTTTGTTAAGTGTCTGGTCAAAACTAATTTTCCAAAATTGACAACAAAGCATTAAATTATATTATTTTTGCTTTCATCATCTGTTCTTTTTTTGAAGCAGTTGATGGGTCCATTTTCTTCCTTGTGCATCTAAAAGAGTTACTGGAAGCTCCTTCCTCTGGCGTCCCTCGGGCCCTGCCTTCAGGGAAGGGCCGGGAGCCGCTCGCCTGCGTCCAGCCTTGTCGTGCACCTCGGCGCTGTGGCCCTGCCCTGCCCTGTCCTAGCACGGCATCCTTGCCAGCGGGGATCTGGCCTTTCCTGCAGGCCAAGGAGATCGGAACCGCACTGTGGAATTTGAGATACGGGGTCAGTTTTGCTGCTGTTGGTTGTTGAGCTGGTGTCTCGCTGACCTTGTCGCCTAGTCCCCGGATCCTGCGCATGGGGATCGGTTCTGCACCGCCTCGTGTGTGAAACCCGGCTCGCCCAGAGGAGAAGGGCCGGGCCCTCCTTTGGCCTCCTGCTACTCAGGCCCAGCCCGTCCCCGCTGCAGCCCTTGCCGGGCCCCTCGGCTGGCTGAGCTCCTGCAGGGAAACCCTTCCTGTCTCCCATCCCGCTGGGCTCGGCACCACGTGGGTGAGCGGGTGGATAAGCGGGAGCTGCTCTCCCGGGCATGGGCAAGAGGGACGCCAGCACCTTGGGCACGGAGCGTAGCTGGCTCTGAACGGAGCGTCGGGTGATGCAGGAGGTGCCGTGGCAGCCGTGGCAAGTGACACTTGCTCACGAAGGCCGAGTGTCTGAAAGCAAACACAACAGCGGGAAGAGTTTTTCGCGTTGGCACTTCTGCAGTGGGGTTTATTGCTTTAATGCCTCTGAAACAGCATTTCCAGGTGTTCCAGAAGCGTCCCAAGAGCGCCTGGAGGCAAGACCCGAATTTCTGATATAAATAATAAGCAGAATGCTGTAGAGGCACAGAGTATCTTTTCTGTAGCAGGTCATTTTGTGTCTTTCACACAGTTTTAGTCCTGAGACACTTCACTGATTTAAATTACACTGTTACCAAAATAATTAGTAAGACAGAGATGAATTAACACACAAAGGCAAGAGCAAAAAGGAATGTTTCCACCAGGGACTTGAGATGATTGAGCGAGTTGATGAGGCAGAGAGATGCACAAAAGCTGTTCCAGGTGACAGGAGCAGCGAGAGAAGGATTTTGCACCAATGTTGAAGTCATCTTGGAAGGGTGAAGAAGAGGCCTGCAGCATTTGAGTCAGTAAACAGCGATTACGGAAGAGCCAGGAACCAAATCCGAGAGCAAGGAAGGAAACCCAAGGCTGAGCCTTGAAGGAAATGTGGCCCACAGGAGCATTTCAAGTGACTGCGGAGTGGCCGCAGCTCCTGGCAATGTGGATGAGCGCCAGGCAGGCTGCCCTGGAGCTGGCATCTCCCTGCCACCGCCGTGGAAGTGTTGGGGGCTGCTGGTCCTCCCCGTGCTCGGTGATTCGGTCACTCCTGTAGAGAACAGGGCAGAGCGAAGCTCTGTGGGCGGACATGTGCTGGGCGCTGTGGTAGTGCTGCTCAGCTTGTTGCTGTGTGTGGCTGCCTCTGACTTCATGGATGAAGAGCGAGGCCCATTTCCCTACGGCTCTTGATTTGTCTCCTTAAATTTGTTAGCACGGAACCATGCAAGAATTCAGCAAAAGGTCATCTTTCTTCCTGCTTCCCTCTGTATTGAGACTGCAGTCTCTACTGTTCCTTCTTTTATCTTTTTCTTCTCTCTAATGCTCACCAAATGCCTGAGATAATAGAGTTTTTCTCTTTAGCAGCAAACGGGACACCTGCCATGTGAAATCTCCTTTTCTTTCTTGAGTGAAAGCTTTAACTGACCCTTCTGCTGGACAGCGATTAAAGCCCTGCCGGAGCTGTCTCGTGTGGCCGTTTGATTAATACGGGGCCTCTTGCTTGTGGCTCTGCCTTTCTGCTTCTCCTCATTGGAAATCAGTGACTGACCTGACCCTCAGAAAAGAATGCTTAATAATATAGCAGAAGTTAACGTAGATAAATAAAACATATACGTGCCTGCAGCTGCTAAGATGAGCTGTTTTCCCATGCAAAGAGGAGATCTGCAGGGTGTGCATTTGCCTTCTGCAGCTGCTGGAAGAAACCCCTTGTAGACGTCAGTGGTACGCACGTCCGTGTGTATGTAGGCATATATGTGTGTTTCTATGTGTCTGTTTTTGTGAGTGCAAAACGACTGAGCTCAGTCACTTTTCATATGTGTGTGCAAGTTTATTTATTTATTTACATTTTGATGAAGTGACATGGGGGGTTGGAATTCTTTTTTCCTCCCTCAGTAGATTTGAGAGATTTTTCCTTTCTAGAGCTACCATATGCTTCCTTTGCAAAGTTCACAGCACGGTGTCAGTATGTCTTTGCTGTGATTTGTCCAGGGAAGAAGCACAGGAAAGCATGCAGGGGTGTTTCTGGGCCGCATGTGGGGCCCTCAGGACAGCATCCTTGCTTAAATGAATTGCAAATTGCAGCCTCCCCTGAGAGCTGATGCTCCGAGCTTGGGTCTGGAGCAGGTCAGAGTGTTTATAGCCATAAATGCATGTGTCAGCTGCTGGGAAAGGGGTTTGCTGGCCCAGTGTGGTAGGTGGTGGTTCAGGAAAGAGGAGAGGAAGAGTCATTGTAGAGATGTGGTGTGTAAAAAAGGTGCTTAGCTAAGAAGTTGTGTATGTGCTTCTTTCAGAATAAATTCAGCTTTAGGAAAGAGCTGAATGTTACATTGAGGTGACAGTGAGTGGGAGAAAACTCCTAGCTCTGGGCAGTGTGAAGGAAGGAGCTGTAGACGAGGCAGCAGTAAGGGTGGCAGGAAAGGGGCAGAGATTTCCTAATTACTATATAAGCTTAAATGACAGTGGATCCGAAAAAGAAACTTGTTAAAGAGAGCATTTGGAGGGCAGTACCTGAATGTGTTTGACACAAAGTAGCTCAAATTTAGATTTTTCTGTGTAATCTTGGGCAAGTTTGGTAAACTCTTCTGGTGTTCTTAGGAGATCTGTGCAAAGGGAAAACGAGCCCTGGCTTTATTTAACACTATCCCCGGACCATCTGGGGGAACTGGGGAAAGTTCTGGAGAAGCATGAAATATTTTCATTCCAGATAAACAGTCCAGCTGTTGTGGGAGGTTTTGTTTCCTCTCACCTTCCAGTAGAAACACGGCACAGCCAGTTCTTGGAGCTGTCACCTGGCTTCATTTAGCCTTTTTTGTGCTTGCAACCTGTGTATACAACCCTCTTTTAGCAGACCATTTTAATGTGATTGCCACGCAACATGCAGCAGGGGAAAGTTGAATGCTCGGTTTTAGTGTTCTGGACCTTTTTAGCTAGGACAGACCTCTGATTTTTATCTGTTTGCAGAGACAAATGGCCTCCAAACAGCCCTGCTAAACTGTATGTGTGAAACTTCCAGGGGGAAAAAAAGAGAGTGCTTTTCACAGCCCCTACCAAGAGACAGCAAAATACACCTGCTCAGACTGTTATATTGGTCCCTTGGTGAACATATAGCTGCACTGGAAAATATGAAATGTTATGGTCTCATTTTATTCTTGAAAAATGTGAGATAACACATGCCTGAGGAGCATACGAGGTATTGCAGGCTGAAGTGCACCTCGTTGCTCTGAACGGGCATCACGCTCAGTCTGGGAGAGGCAGCTCGGCCGTCCCTCCTGCCGAATGTGTCTTGAGGCGGCTTCAGCATCCTGTTCGCCGTGGGTCCACGGCTCCTCCTTCTGAACTTGGGCAGTCCTGTGCTTCTGTGGATCCAGTGTCTGAAAGAAATGAGGATCAAGGGAAAAAAAATCTTCTGGTACAAGATCATTTCAGGCGAAGAATTGGGATGGAGGGGGAACACACTCGAATGGGTACTGTGAGACTGCTTTCTCAATAAAATGGGCTTGTTTGTGCACTGCTGCCTCCTAAGCTTATTGGATTCATTCCAAATTATAAGGTGACAGTGGCCTTAAATGCCTTCAATGGGCCTTACTTCTGTATTTTATGGATTTAATACTTTAGGATACTGATGTGAGCTTTTTTCATCCCCACGTGTCATGGAGACAGGTTATGCTGCTGTGTGAACTTGTCTGGTTAGAAGCCCACTTCAAAATTCCTTAAAAAAAAAAAAAGCAATTTTTAAGATCTCTGATTACCTGAAACTGGAAGCTTTTGATCCCACTTTGCTAAGGCTCGGGAAACCAAAGTCTGGCCTTAGAAACAGGGCATCTACAGGAGTGTGTGTTCACCTCATTTGTGGAGAGAGGCCTCCAGCGGAGGCTGAGCACGTTTCTTGCAGCTTTGGCAAATGAGCCATGGCACGCGCTCAGTCACGATGATACTGAAGATAATCAGCTCGAGGTTACTCTCCTAATTGAAATAAATGTAATCCGCAGAGGAGGAGATGGCTCTCGCTTATTTGGATATTTTCTCCCCTAATATTTGCATCCTCCAGTATGTAATATGAGCAGCCACAGACATTTTTATATATAATATATATACATATTTATATAAAGACAAAAAACATTAATCAAGATAGTTTAAAAATGCGCTTTTTGTGATGTTGCTGCCTCCTTTAAAAACCTCAGGTGGGGCTTGGATCCAGACTTTTCAAATGTAAATATTTTTATATTTGTGTTGAATATGATA
Source organism: Eudromia elegans (assembly GCA_003342815.1). NCBI lineage: Eukaryota > Metazoa > Chordata > Aves > Tinamiformes > Tinamidae > Eudromia > Eudromia elegans. The sequence goes on along the minus strand of PTEX01000150.1, from coordinate 770,884 downwards.
ATAAAGCCATCAGCATCTGGATGCAGTAGCCATGTAGAAACAACCTTCCTTTTTCTTTCTTTTTTTTTTGTCCTCTTCGCACCTCAGTGTTAAAGAAATAGTTACACAGTTATTAGAGGCTTTGATAAACATTTTTTTTATGGGCCATGATTAAGGAATAATTAGGATTAAGTGAAGATTTAGGAGTGATTAAGACTCAATAATTTGTTTGTGATAGACTGGAAAGCAAAAGCAGTTTGTAGTATAGCACTGAATTACATATCGCAGAGCGGCTCTATTTTCACACTCCTTCCTGAGCTGGTTATAAACGGTGGCGTTTTGCAGTACCACCACAGTGCCTTTCCTTGTGTTCAACTAATACTGACGACACAAAAATACCAGCAATCGCTAAAAATTCTGCTTCAAAAGCAGACGAACATGAATTCTGGGGTGAAGGTTTTGGAGGAAGCAGAACGTAAGCTTCCTCTGTAATGTGTGTTTAACAGCCTCAAATGATACTGGTTTTTAAGCACTGTGAGACATCTGGAAGGAAGTTAAGCACTGGCTGAGTTTAGATCTTGTGTGTTTCCCAGTCCGTGTATGCCCGTGCTCACATGGACTTGTTTTTGACGTGACGGTGACACCGTGAGAGCGCTTTGTCCTTAGCACGGGACCCACTCACTGCGAGGCGGGAGCTGCTACGTCCCCGTGGCTGGTGCCATGACGCGTTGGTGCCACCGGGTAGCGAAGGGCTCATGCATGTGCTTGGTGCCCGGTTTTGTTTCTCCTGGCTTAGTTTACAGCTAGCAGCTGATGTTGATGAGTAAAAAATACTTCTTCCATCACACAACTGCCTGGCAAAGGGAGCAGAGTTGAAGATCTAAACCAGACCAACTCCTGCTCACCTGGGCAAGCTTTTGGCAGCTGAGCAGCCGGCTGCTTCTCCTTTGGCTCTGCCTGCCGTGCTTGGTTATGGCTTTGCAAAGTAATTTTGCTCCTGCTCATTGTAACAAATGCTTCTTTCTCTAGCTCGTTCTTAAACCTTGCTGGGCAGCAACTGCAAAGTCTCATGTATTTTGACACAACTATTTAACGAGAGAGGTGTGTGCCCTGTGCTCTGGATGTCCCTACTGGAGCAGGAGGATTGGACTAGATGATTTCTAGAGGTCCCTTCCAACCTCAACCACTCTGTGATTCAGTGATCACCTGCAGATACCTATCCATCTACACACCTGTACTTTTATCTTGGTGTGAAGTGTTTGCCACCTGGCAGGTATTTATCAGAGGACATAATCCCTGTGCTCCGATGGCTGCCTCGTCTGTCTCTGCTGGGCTGTGGCTTTGTGTTGGAGCTTGCTGCAGCTGGCTGTGCTGAGGGTGCAGGTGCTCGGCTGGCTGCGTAGTGTGTCTGCTTGTTCTGAGGTTTCCAGTGCAAGCAAAACTAAAGGTCTTCGTCAGTCAGGATGTTTAAGATTTCAGTGACCATTTATTGTTTTATTTTAATAAATAGATACCGTGGGATTTAGGTGACAGTGGTCTTGAGCAGCATCTTGCTTACTCTGGTTGCACTTTTTCAGAAAACCCCTACATCTGATTTGATGGCAGAGAGCTCAAGTTCTTATCAGTACCTGGCATATTTAATCTATGTAGGTTTTTTTTTCTGATCTATTTTATATACCTATGTATATGTTTATTGTATAGAGTCAATAGACAGGTCTTACAAATAACTGCAGAGATATTTAGTTTTCTTCTTTTCCTTTCATTCTGCAAAAACATGTATCTGGGTGATTATCTAGATTGACAGAGGTTTGACCTCATCTGTGTGCTGAAGGGAAATCTGCCTGGCCTGTGGGTAAACAGAGCATAGGAACCAGTCCTTGTCTCACTTAAGCTCTCCTAAACATTCTTTAGGAATAAATCCTTTGGCAGCTTCTGGGGCTGAAAAGATCCAGGTCAGTTGGTGGTGTGGGTTTGCTGCTAAGAACCTACCTTCTCTTCCATGTGTGCAAATCACTTAACAAAAATAATGGCAGTTGACTGGATAGTAAAAATAATGACAGTTGACTATACAGTAGAAATATATATACAGAGTATATGAATTAGTAAGACTTTGTTAAATAATCTGCATGTATAAAAATACACGAGAAAGACTTGAAATGGTGTAGGTGTTTATGTATGTATATATTTCTTTTAAATGTTTTCAAGTCTTGAAATTTTTTTTCTTTCTTCTAGTGATTCTTCTCGGATCTGCTTATTGATTCAAACAGGAAGCAAACATTTCTATATGCTGTTTTCCTTATTGCTTATATTCTTTTTTATCAGGATCCGATGAGCTAGCTTCAAAATAGTGTCTTTATTAGCTCCTCTCAAGAGAACAGATAAAGCAGAAAATCTGACTTTTTGTTTGTTTGTTTTGTGAGTGTTCCAGCGTGGACCCTGCCTGTGCCCTGACACAAGTGCATAAGGAGAATATAATCGGATCCCTCAGCATGGGACACAGTTTATGGGGGAAACTTGACAACTTGTTGGTTTGTTAGGTGGGTTTTTCAAGCTATTGCTCCTAAACTCACCATGTTTTCGAGAGCCCTGAGTAGGTGGCATTTTGCGAGGTAGCCATTCCATGGTTATCTAAAGATTTTTCTGTTTTGATGTGGAGGGCGCCTCATTCCCACGCTCAGGCAGCTCTCTAGCCTTTTGTTCATCTTCGCCTCTCTCCTTTGCCCCTTTAGATGGAGGGACATAAATCTGTGAAACATCCAGCTAAAATGTCAGAGTAGTTAATGAAACAGTGACACAGTTGGTTACGTTTATCACCAAGAATTTGAAGAGAGAAGAATAAAACGCAGTCCATGATATGGAGGCATTTTTTGCAGTAGCAGTGCTATACTGCCTGTGTATTGTATTCTGTTACCATAAACTTATGGTTTTAATATTCATCCTGTACAGTAAAAGTGCACTTAGCAGAATTAATGTTCCTTTGGCAGCCGTGTCTTTGAAGTGTCTACCTTTTATGTGTTTATACTTGCATAGCATTCTTGCATTTATTTATTTAATTGTTTATTCTCTCATTTTCTCCCCTTGTGAAAAGAAGGGGAAAGAAGACACTCTGGAGAAATGCTGTAGTTCAGTTAAATATGTTTTTAGATTGAAAATAACTGTTCTGTTTAAATTTTGAAGTTGCATTGCTGCCTGGCAATCCCATTGAGTGGATTTAAAAACGTACAGCTTTTAAACAGTTGACATGAGGCTCAGCAGACAGATTCCTTAGGTTGACTTCTTCTGATGCCGTGTTGCAGATAGCTGGTGATGGGCAAGGTTCAAGAACAACTATTCTAGGACTCCCAAAGTATCCGCTTTAGGATTGGAAAGCTGTTTGCAAATAACATTTTTAAGAAGCCTACAGCTGTCTGGATCTCAACAATTGGAGAGAAATACAATCCTTATCAAAGTTAACAGCCAATTCCCAATGAGTTAATAGAACCAAGAGTAATATTTCTTTTCTGCTTTAAGTTTAGCATCTGTAAGATTAGATATACTCCAAGTGACACAAGGAATGTGTTTGTGGCTTAAAGATCCTAAAGGACAGATAAATGAGCAGGGATTATAGGGTATTTACGAGGTGCTGGGAATTGCAGAGCCCACGGGCGCAGGCTCAAAGCTGCAATTAGAGTTTAGCGGAGTCTACAAACCATTTCTAGCTGTTTCTGTGAGACAAGGGAAGCTTTGCAAGAGCAAAGTGCTCTTTTTAGTGGTTGGCCTATTCACTGCTATGTGTGGGATTCACACCATCTTAGAAGAAGTGAGTTAAAATTAGAAATCAAGTTTAGGCTTGATTTGGTCTAGGATCCATTGAGATCAGAGGAGCTGGCCAGAAAGGACCTGGGACACTCCTGTTGTGACTGCCTGTTTCCCTTCATCTTTCTCCATCAAATGCAGAAAGGATTTAGTCTAGTCTAGACTGTTACACGATTGAAGTGAGGTGTATCCAGCACTTTACCTGTCTTGAGTCTTTGGGAGAGATCATTTCACGCAGCAGGCTGCCGTTGCATTCTCCTTACTTCGTGGCATTCCCTCATCTTTGTCCACTAAAGTCTTGCATGGAAATAGCGCAGAATTAAAATGCAATGAGTGCAGGGGGGAAAGGAACTCCAAAGAAGCTGGCCGAAGGCTCCAGGATTGTGTGTCTCCCGTCTCTCTTATTCCTGGCGGGATCAACAGAATCTGAGAGCAGTTGTGGAGTGGCTCTTTCACCAGCGCTGTGCAGGACACACTAATTTAGTTGGAAGAGCTTAGGTAAGTAGCCTTAATAGCAGAAAGTCCTAGCAAAGCTGATGCTAATTGTCCCTCCTGTTGGCAGGCTCAACACAGAGATTAAGAACTGAATGGACACGGAGACCAAATTACGACTCCCCGCTTCAGGTGTTGCCAGGTATGAGCGGTGACCGTGGGTCTTTGTGCAGAATCTCCTCTGCCTTCCCCTGGCTTGGGAGAGAGTTTTGGCAGTGCTTCTGTCTGCTGTTGTTACTGGGACTGCCGTAACTTCACCTAAGCTCATCTTTTTTACACAAATCATTAGGCAAGTTCAGTCATCTTGGAAGACATCCAGTATATCAGGTCCTGGTAACACCTATTGCTCATCAGACTGCAGATACTAAGCATCCAAGACACTTTCCTAGACCTAGACCAGGCAGGTCTGCCACATATCCAGACATTCCCAGGCAAATATTCCCTAGGGTGAAGCTCTGCAGGTGTGGTGAAGCTCTGCAGACCACTTTTGTGAAGAGCTGATTTTCTAAGGTCCTTTGTATTTGTCACGGAACGAGCGGTGAGGGAGTGAGCGACAAAAATGCACACAGTGTTGACTGAACCATTGTTTAACATATAACACACATGTATTCCCTCGGGTTAGGAGGTGAAAAATAAGAGTTGTGGCATCAATATGAATATTTTCTAACCTTAGCGGTCTTTCCTTCATAAATCATTTCATTTTTCAACATCACTTATGGTATTTGGCCAAGTACCTCAGGTGAATGGTGGAGATGAGATATGTGACAAAGGTAGTGAAATGGATCCTTTGCTTTTTATTAATTATTGTGGGGCATACAAGTGATGGCATTGATGGCTCTGTGGAGGAACCATCCTGCTCTCTTAGAATGTAGTCACAGTTCCTTATGCTGTTGAAATACAGGTAGCTTGTGTAATGAGTAGTGATTTGGGCTAAAAATGGTTGTGCAACGGTTGGTTTGTAGGTTTTCAGATGTGCGCAGTACAAATGAGCTCTGCTCGTCAGCTGCTTTTAATTGCAGGCAAAATACATCTCGCTGCTGGCAGTGGTTCACACCTGAGGCTCAGCTTTGTTGCCGCTTTGGAGTCACGTTTTCTTAAATTCAAAATTCTTGTCCTACTGTGGCAAGTGAAAGATGTTGATCTTGGTTACAATTTTCTCCCTTATATTATCATGGTTATATTTTTCTTTTTTTCTTGTTAATTAGTTCAGGCATCAAAAAACAAAGTGGTTTTCTTAGATGAGGATGACCTGCTGTTAAAAGATGCATAATTTCTAATACATTAAGAACAAGCTTCTGCCTTTTGGAAAACAGAACAAGAGAGACTTTGTAACTTAGTCTTGGGAACACATTCATAGGTGAAATTTTGTAATCAGCTACTCTACAAACCTTTGCTTATTTTAAATCACCTTTGAATCAGTCAAAGCTCCTGTAGGAGCAGAAACAGATACATGTATCCCTTAGACATGGCCTTGTAAATCAGTGCACATCTATGAAAGTGCCCTCCCAAAAGCCTCCCACCCTAACCACCCCCCAAAAAAAACCAACCTCTGCAAAAAAATGTGTCTGTACCCGCTATATCTGCTAAGGTTAATGTTTCAAAGTTAATTTATGTGAAGGGAGGCAGGTCGAGTGTAACAAGTACCAAGTCACTGCACTGTCTGCTGTGGTGATATTAGAGCATTACTTATTTTTAAAAATCATGTATCAAATAAATCTTATCAAAAATAAAAATAAAGAGTGAACCTCTACTCTGGAAAAATAACGAAGAAAAGCTTGGGACATCATGGTGAACAGGAATTAGTTGGAAGACTGCGTTTACTGTGAGATGCAAACTGTTTCCCTTTTTTAATATTAAAAAAAAAAGTGATTAAACTTCCTCAAGGAATACCTGCATAACGCAAAAAGGTAGCAGGATGTAATCACCTTTTTCCCTGATAAACAAAATTAAAAATGCCTCCCTCTCAATGGACTTCCAAACATTTGTGTTTCCGGTATCATTTGCATTAAGCAAATCAGGTGATTTTTATATGGGTGTAATTTATTATAAATATTTTTTTTAAGTATGACCTGTGTTGTTTTATGATGGCAAATGCAGGGACCAGTAGACTGAACAATTTTATGTTATTCTTAAAGGAAATATTCCACTATATCTTTTGTTTTGCCTGGCTTGTTATTGTCTTGTCTTACTTTCTCATAGTGAAAACAAGGTGAATATAACCCAAACTTCAACTCTGCAAAACGCAGATTTGACCGTACTGTGTAGAAGGGATTTTTTTTTTTTTTTCCTTCTCAAGGAAAGTATGAGAGGTGTGCAAGACATTTTTCTCTGACTTATGTTTATTCTGTGCAATTTAAATTGTATCTGGAATTTCCTCAATAAGCATCTTTTTTCCACAGAATCCCAGAATGGTTGAGGTCAGCAGGGACCTCTAGAGATCACCTAGTCCAACCCCCTGCTCCAGCAGGGACCCCTAGAGCACGGGGCACAGGGTGGCATCCAGGCGGGTTGGGAAGATCCCCAGAGAAGGAGACTCCACAGCCTCTCTGGGCAGCCTGTGCCAGGGCTCTGTCACCTTAACAGTAAAGAAGTTCTTCCCCATATGGAGGTGGAACTGCCTGTGTTTCAAGTTGCACCCATAAAGACCTTTTTAATCTGTCCCGTTACTCCTACTTAGAGTAACTGTAGTCTTTTATTGAAAGCAATGAACATGGGAGGTTGGGTCCGAAAGGGAAAACTTCTGATCACCTAATCTAACATGGCAGTCTGCCAAATAATTCTGGCATCTTCTAGATCTTGTTATGTGGGATAAACCTTATCAAGTGAAATTTTCAGGTTTCCCAGAGAGCCTTAATGCAGGAAATGCATAGCTTAAAAATGGAAATTTCTTAACATAAGATTAAGCGCATATTGAAATAACATAATTCAAACATTTAGCACTTAGGGGGGTGTTTGCTTCTGTTTTTATATACCAAGCATTGCTCTATTTTTTTTAAGGGCCTGAAATAATTGAACTTCTCATCCTCCCTTTATGTATCAGCTGTCCCCACCTCAGTCGCCCGAGTTGCGCTTGGACTCCTGCCCGCGCTCATGTTCCCCGATCTCGTCCTCTCTGGGCTGTCCTGCCACCTCAGCAGCTTGCTTGGAGAGTCCTGCCCCGTCTGCCTTTTCGGTAATTGCTCCATTCGGTCATGCCCTTCTTTGTCATCTCCATCCACTCTGCCTGTATTTTTGTTTTGCATTGAGATAAACACTAAATCAGCTACAGTCTTGTGTCGCTGCATGCCTGACTAGCTGTCTTTGCGAGACAGAAATATCTGTCTTTTCTTTCCAATTTACTCTTGTAGACATGGAGATGTCAGCTGTTATTTTTTCCCAACTGCCCATTCCCACTTTTCCAGACTCTCCATCAATTCCAAATTTTTGATAATTTGGAAAAGCACTCTAGTCCTTCCTGCCACCTGAATTCATAGTAAGAATATCTTAAGTACAGACATCCTTTAGGTGACTGTGTCCACTCGGTACTTAAAACTTGCAGAGTCCTTTTGCATACATCTGATGTCTGGCGTTAAAACCATGTGCAGATTTTCTATCTCATAACTTGTGCATCTGTTACTGTAACGTGCTTCACTGACGCTGGTAACATTTGGGTTTCACCACACTGTTGCCGTGCAAAGGTTTTTTTCCTTTTCTTTGGGTACCACCTTCCTCCTCATGACCTTCTCCCTTTTCCCTACCATAGCAAAGAGAAGGTGGCTGCTGTTGTTTGTGGGGACCTTCTGTCACTTGTCATCCCTTCTTTGACATTAAGAGCTTGCTCTGCATCCCTGCCTGGTGGGCAGCCACCTGTGTCCCTACTTGGCACATTTTGGGGTGCTTTCTCCTAGGCTGTCCCTTGTGCTGAGGAGGATGGGCCTGAAAATATTGGTGTTGCTGCCTTGGCAGCCGCATTTGGAGCCTCCTACTTTGCTGGGATGCCTACAAAAATGGATAGCCAAATGCCTGGGTTTTAAACTGAGCCCAGGATAATTTCTGAATCCCTCCAACCCCTCTGCCAGCACACAGATTCCAAACGTGTTTCCATTAAAGAGTCCAAAATAAATGCATCAAGATCAGTGGCTTCCAGTTACCAGTTGTAAGGGCATGCTGAATTAACTGTACATTTAAAATGTATTTTGCAATTTCCAAATGATAAAAGAGGAGAAGTATCTTGTTGAGTTAAAGCTAAGTTCCATGGAGGAAATAAGCATTGATCAGAATCTCTACAAAGAAGCAGAGAGTCTGTGAAAAGTGCAGGGGCTTCAGCCCGAAGGAGAGAAGGTAACGTGTGTTATTGGCAAGCAGGTTGAACATCAGTGGCTCTCAGGAGACTGGCTTTGGAAAGGAGGCCTGGAAAGACAGGAGCAGAACAGAGGGAGGAAAAAGAACATCCCAGAGAGACAGCAGTGTCACACAGAGATGGCAAGTGAGATCCATGCTGTTCAGTTTTAGTTTTTTTTTTCTTTTTTTAATCTTTGATTTGCACTTATTACATCAATTTGTAGTGTGGGAAAAAATGGATGTGCCGCCTCTGCCTCCTCAAATGTTATATAATATTCATTCTGAAAACTACCTTGCATGTGAAGATCAAACTCTTATTTATTCAAATGTAAAGGAAGTACCTTACAGTAAGAAAATGAGTCTTACCATGATTGCCCCAAACTGTGTCACAGTGGAAGATGAGGTATGAAGAAAAAAAAATTAAATTCCTGGTCTCCCAAGTGAAACTCTTGTGTCTGGAAGAGAGGCTGAATGTGTTTTCTTCTCTGCGGAGGTCTATTTTCTGCTGGATTTGTCTCATCCTAACGGGCATTTTTATCCTAGTTGGCGCAGTGACTTTAATCTCAGATCTTCCTCAAACAAACTACTTATGTGCTTAGAGAGACAAAATAGGAGACTGTCCACGTAGGAGTCAGATTCAAACGTGATGTGTAAAATAACAGGTAACATATTCTATGTGTATGGAAGTACTCCTTAGGAATCACTAAGATATTAACTACCAGCTGTGTTTAAATTTTCCTATGTACAGATACAAGTTTGCAGTGTGAGTTTTATACAGTTTGGAAGGTTTTTTTAGGTTTGTTTGATTGGATTTGAGAGGAGGAGCTGTTAGGATTTTATGATAAACTGCTTCTGTACCTGGGAAACATGGTGTGTTACACCTAGTAATAGTAGCAGGGTTTTAGCTGATATGCTTGAGGCTGAGTAAGAGTTTAGCATTTTAGCATTTTATACTCTACTGAGAAAAATGTTCGATTCTTTCAAACCCTAGCAGTCACAGGTAAATCCTGTGAGGGAAACACGGACTCTTTCTGAGGCTGCTTTGGGAGCTGGTGATGCTGAGGGACCCCTGGACACAGCTAACAGCTCACAATTTACCCGTGTTGTGGATTATTCACTTCTAATCATGGTGTCACCTCCCAAGGCTTCTCCAATAGCTGCTTCTGAAGACCTGAGAAGATTTTGTACGATCCGTTTTATGGTGCAGATCTGATGTCTCTTTTGTTTTAGAGTCATATGCTAGAGTGCAGAACCAAACATATTCTATATTCTGACTCTGAGAAAGCCCTTGAGAGACTGTCCTGCCAGCTGCGCGGTAGCGTATTTGTGAGCAGACCTGCGATGGCGACAGCCTTCTTGGCAAAGGCACTGAGAAAACAGGGCTGATAGTGGCAGAGCAGAGGCGGGAAAGTTGACCTCTGCATTCCAGCTGTGTTTGCAGTTCCAAAAGATGTTAGAAAAGCCATTAATTTATTTTTTTAATGGAGCAGGTTAAAAATAGGCCCATTGAGACTGATGGTACTCTCTGGTCTGTGCTTGTGGAAATAAATTTGATATTGAAAGTAGTCTTTAACAAATAATGTGTAAGTTAGCAGTATGTTATGGTAATTGCATAAACTGTAGTTTGCATTTCAGATATTAATTACCATCTGAACTATTTGTGTAGGTGTAAAATGAAGTCATGTAGGTCAGGTGGGAAGTTTCCACAAAGTAGAGATAAGAAATAATCAACCCAAGGGAAACCTTGTTAATTGTGTTCCTGAGGAATCTAGGGGAATCTAGTGTAGCCAATGAAAAACACACTTTGATGAGACTTTCCTAGTACAACACGTAATGTTTCCGGTGCGAACGTCATTTTTTAATAACACTATTCCGGGGATCCGCTCTCAGGGCACAGCCACTGTACTGAGCAGAGGTCCTTTAGGAGAGAGGTTGCTCTGTGGTCTTTCCAGAGACTTAGGTTACCTAACAGGCCCCCTAGCTCTGTTACCTGTGTCCCCTGCCCGTGGTAGGGGAGAACATTAGCTGTTATCTAGTTATGTTGGCTTCCGTGATCCATCTCCTACATTTTCTGTAATGGTAAATGGTCAAGCAACTCTTTCAGCACCCTTAGCCCAATGACAAGAACATTTATTTATAGTGCAGTAAAAGAACCAAAACACTTTTAAAACTTGAAGCGTCATATAACCGGCAGCTCGAACTGTCAACATTCATGCTACTTGCAAGGACTTAAAAGTGTGACTAATTAGTAATGAATTAAGTTGCACAAAGGAGGATAAAAGGAGTTGACCTCTCTAGAGGTCCCTTCCAACCTCAACCACTCTATGATTCTGTGATTTTTTTTCTTTGTTTGGGTAAGTATGCAGCTCTCATTGCTTTGTGCTGTTAGAGATCAGTTAGCAGGAGCCAAACTGCAAAGCCTTAAATTTGTTGCCTTTTGTAGTGGGAAGCTGCTGCAAAAACCTCAGGAGAATATGTTTGCTTTTACCCAGCATATCCAGGCAGTTGCCGAAGAACTGATGTGTTAAATTTCTTCACTCCTCAGCGTACTTGGACGGTCCATTTATGATGTGTTTCTCCTCCCCCAGATGCGGTGTTCCACCCTTGCTGCTGCTGGCGGTCCAGAAAGGGACTGAAGCTGCTGGCATCGCGCTTGTCCCCGGCCAGCGGTTGCTCTGCAAGACACTGCTCGTAAAATGGTCATCAGAAGAAACTGATAGATCCTAAAGGGTAAGAAAAGGAAATTTGGTTTTTTACCCCCCTTTGTCTAAAATGCATAAAAATATTGCTACGAAGAAACTTACTTGGAAATGCATTAAATGTTCTCAGTAAATACAGAGTGGGAGGAGCTGAGGTTTTACATAGACAGACAAGTGATAATATCTATATCACACTGCTATGTCCTTTAAAACATGTAGTTTCTTGTGTCCCTTACTATCTCCTTTATCCCTTTTGAACGCTTCTTCTAAGGGCTAGTGGCACAAGACTAAGCAATTAGAGCATCAAATTAAGCATTACTTTAAAAGGGGATTTCCATGGGCTGGCTCCTAAGAAGGAAAACTGGTTTGTCAGGGCAAAGACCACCAGTGAGGGACCAACTCCTGCGGCTGACAGGAAGGCATCATGGAAATAAAAAATAAATGGGTACTTTGTGAGAGGAGATGTTTGGTTTTGTGGGCCATGTTCAGCAGATGAAGCAGGAGAGCTACAGTAGAAATGATGGGAAGAGTGTCCTGGCCTGTCTTCTCCAGAGCACAGTCAGGCAACCAACGTTTCCAGTGGTAGCATGAGACAGAAAAAGTGGTCATGTTTGCTCTTTTCTTGGTGATTTTTTTTTTAAATTGTCTTTTAATTTTGAACTGTGAGTGACCACGTTGAGAAACCTAAAGCTGCCGAGGCGTCTCGAGGGAGATGACTACAGTTTCCAGGCCTTGCCTAGGTGTTTCCCCAGGGCTCCCCTCCTGCCTTTCACAGCCGAGGGCACTGAGTCCAGCCCTTCAGGCTCAGTCACCTGTGCTCTGCCTGGCTTGGCCAGGAGCAAAAGCGTGAGGTTCAGTGCCTGGTTGCCCTCGCAACAATGTGGGGAGCTCCCTGTCTTGAAGTGCTTGACCAGTTGGACTAATTGTCCAAGGTGCATATATATTTTAGGATATTAAGTTTTCATGGGAGATGCAGCAGTACTGTTTCCTGAACCCTGTGAAAGCTTCTATCTTAACAGTAAACATCTTAAAATGAAACATTTTTCCTTGATATATCAAGCTGTGTACAATTCTGGTGTACTTGAATGTATAGAAAGTAAAGAAAACAAAATCTGTACGATATGTAGTGCTAGACTGAACGTTTTTAGAAACCTACACTGCAACTATGTATTTTATATATTCCACTCTCCACTTAAAAAGGAATCACTGCTATGAATGCTTAAGCGCAATAAATGCTCAGACACAGAATAGCATAGTGATATACTATATAGTGATATAGTGATATACATAGTGAATTTTTTTGAAAGATGGGCCCTGCAATGCTTTCTATTGCTGAAGAAAGCTGTGTTCTTGACAATTTATGCGGATTTGCATACAGTACTCGCCGTTTGTGTGGCATACAAACCAGGACTGCAATGCTGGAAGGAAAAGAAGATAATGAAGAACCAACACCTGAAGAAGTAGTTTCTTCAAATTTTTAGATTGTAGAATTCTCAATATAAAAAACCCAAACCTTTTATTGAGAGGTAGGCTTCATTTAAAAATGAATGTAATATATTCTTTCCTGAGCTGGTGGTTTGAAGCATCTTGCTGTGCTCTCCGTATTATATGGAATGAGATTTGTGATGACTGCATTTTTCAAGAATAAGTCTGTGGATTAGCTCTCTAGAAAACTCTGTCCTCCGCACAGGAAGGACTTTCCTGGTGGTAAATAGTTTTATTTTCCTGAGAAGTAAGGTCCTTGCTGATGCTGGAGGATGTCTGGGCTTGCAGAATCACAACCAGAAGCTGCTTAGGGCTTAGAAAATGATCCGAGAGATCTCCTATAGCTAAAATCCATTCAGAAGACAAGTCAGTACTGAGATCAGCTAGTATATTGTGGACTCATTGCTTTTGCATTTTTTCCCTAATCTGAGTGTTTTACACAACCTTGCCACACAACCTCTGTAAGAGTTTGTGAAAATACATCTCTTATTTTTCACATGGCTGACTGAGAGGATCTCAATGTACTGTAAAATGTCACTGTACCTGGAGCGAGCCAGATTCTTACATTTATTTGGAAAGAGCTTCGCTTATAGAAGAGATAATGGAAAGTACGTAGGTGATTCTTCCAAATGCACATCATATAGAGCTGATCACAGACTTGTTATAAGCACTTGGTCATAACATGTTAGTTTCAAAGCAGTGTGTGTGTGAAAAGAGGCAGAAGACAAGAAAAATAGTAGTAAGGAACCAGTAGGCAAGAACACTGGCAATCTTGAGAAGAAGCTGGTGTGCTCGCTGGCCGGTGCCCTGCAGAAGGCTGCCCACAGTAGAAATGCTTTCCTGCTCTTTGAACTTCACCTTACAAAAATCTATATGCAAAAGATCTTCCATCTCATCCCAAGAGAAACCATCTAGAGTATGAATATAAAGAATTAGTCTTTTCAGTGGAAACTAATCTATATTTAGAATATAGCTTGCTGTTTTATTTCCTCTGACTGAAGGAAAAAAATGCCTTTTTTTTTTTTTTTTTTTTTTTTTCATGAGGTAAGCCTTCACCCAATAAGCATGTGTGCAATTTTAAGCATGTGGTTTATTTCATCAGCTTCAAGTGCCTCATTATTTTGAGTGGATCCGATTCTTAGAATAACTTTCCCCAGCATGGGATGTCATGGAAAACATCTGTGAATTGTTTTTCTCTCCCTTTTATCACCAAAGAACAAATTCTTCATTGTTTGAGTATGGAAGTCAGCAGCCTGCAGCCAGTATCAGACTGAGCAAGATGAAAACTGGGACTGAAATTCTCTAAAGGTGCATCATGTTTTGAGTCTCATCTGTAGCTGGAACAGAGCTAAGTTAACCTCAAGGAAGCTCTTTTGTAGATGCAACTTGTAAAACATGGAGAAAAAGGTTTGAACTTGGAAATAGGCCACAGATATTCACTGGTTGCTAATGGTTATTCAGGACAGAGCTGACTATTTATCCCTCACTAACTGTTGCCAATCTTCTTGGTAGTTATTGGAAGGCTATACTGAGATTCTGGCAAGGGTCCTGAACATCTGCTCACAGGCAAGTCCCCTCTGAAAATGTGGCTAGATACTTACAAAATTAGTATTACCCTGGTGACACTTCTGTGTTTCGATGTTGTATCAGATGACAAAGATGGTTAAAACTGCCTCTGATAGATTGTTTATGCAGTGAGGGCACCTGCTTCATAAATGTGTAATGGTCCTACTTACACTAATTATCAGTGAAGCAGAGCGGATGCATTAGATCTGTAACATTTATTGCAGCAGGAATAATGCGGTACTCAGTGGCATCAGTGTCTTATGTGAAAAATGAATTATGTGGGTAATCTACTATTTTAAAATGTGTTTCCTCTTGGTGGTGAAAGTCTTAGTAATGGAATTACAGCATTGAAAGACTGTTTGCTGGGGAAATTATGGAGGATTTTGATTGCCATACTCCACCAAGCGTTATGTAGCCAAGGCAAGTCTAGAGAATCTGCAGGTGCCTCCCAGAGTGGGAGCAGAGGTATTTTAAAAAGATATTGGTAATTATGCAGTTTTCTAGACCTCTCCAAGAGGTTTAGAGAGGTCAGAGAAGTCTAGACCTCTCTAAGTCAAGGCAGTAGCATCAACCATCTTCAGTACAGCCCGTTCAGGTTTAGAAACTCGATGAGAAAGAAGAGACCTTCTGAAAGCTCCTGAACTGATTTATGATCAACTTGTCTTTGAGGAAAACCTATTTAGCCTACAGTGGTTGACTTTACAGCTTGCGAAGAAATTTATGAAGCAAATAATCCTTAAGTATCCTTAACCATTTTGTATGTATATTTTGTCCTTCATGGACACCATATTTAGAGGGGCCAAATTTTGCAGATATTTAATACTAGTTTTAATGTCTGCTAATGTAAATTCTAAATGTAAAAGTAAATTGAAAAGTAAATGTGCAAGAGAGATCACATCACCACTGATGGGAATGCCAAAATGTTCCCAAAGAAGCTAATCCCACTACTTTGGTGTGCCAAAGAAAGAGCCTGGCTACCAAAAGCTGTAACTGCTGGAGCTTTATTACTCTGAGATGGGCTGTTTAGAGAATAGTTCTGGGGAAAAAATGGTAGAAATTTGAATTTGCTTATGAGAATTTGCAAATTAAATAAATATATTTATTTTGTGAATTTAATCTTCCAGCATCAGGAACTTCTGGCAGTGAAATAAACTCCCAGGCCAGATTTATCCTGGTGCCTGTACACCAAGCCTCCCCTGGGCACTGAGGAAGAAGCCACCAAAGAGAAGACATTAGGGCAGCAGATCCTCTCTTTTTTTCTTGTCTGAACATTAACCACCTACTACAGTGCTGACAGAGATCTCTAAGCTGTAAAGGCACAAAGCATGATTGGCAGTCAGGGAGAGAGATTCCCATGAGCGTAATTAGAAGCCGTGAAGACCCTTTGCTGTAAGCTCTTCCATGGTGTCAGATAATTATAGAGATACCTCTCAAGAATCCTATACTACTGTTTTTAAGATTTTGTTGTTGTTGTTGCTGAGAAGTACTGTAGACAAGCCAAAAGGATTATCTCGCTGCTTGTTACAAAGGCATTGCATGATGCTTGCTCCAGTGACACCCAAAGACACTTTAGAGGGAGGTGGAGGGCTGCTCATTTGGCAGCACCTGCCAGTATTATTGTTACATAACTTGTTCCCAACCTAGTTAAGCTGCAGATAGTATTTCAAGCATTACTTATCTGAGTGAATATTAATACATGGGATCGTTAGATTAAAATACTTCCATCAAAGTGCAAACTTAAGAAAAATGCAGAGTTAAGGGGGCCATCCTTGAATGCTCAGATTTTTGCCTAGTGCAGTGCGTATTCAGCAGTGTGCAGCAGAACAGAAAGCTAACATCTTAATTTACAGATCAAAGCTATGAAAAATGTGATCCAAATTGTGGGAAATGAAAATCCAGTTAGTGTCACTTTAATACAAAGAGATCTTTTAAAGCCACTTGATTGAGCCGTTCCGGAGAGGTTCACAAGGGATTACAGGTTTGAGCATGTTTTTCAGTTCAGGTGCTTTGTGAACATGCAGTCTCAATGACAATTTAGAAATAAATAGCTGGCAGTGAGGTGGGCTTCTGGCTTCTTGATACACGATCAGCACCTTCTGTTATGCATTTGCTTCGTGTTGCACACACTTGTAGATGCATAATGCTGTATGGGATTCAATGGGATCTCCATCCATGAGCAAAGATCTCACATGCTTCATTGTTGCCAATCCTCTGTAGCTGGGAAGAGTGTCTTTTCCTTTCCTGCTCTGTCATTCAGAGCATTTTCTGATGTTACCTGACTGCACCTCTTCACTCTTTTTTTTAAAAGTTAGGACTTAGCTCAAAGAGATGCTTTTGCCTTGGTACCAGTTCAGACCAGCCTGTCAGAGAGGAGCCTTCCAGCCCTTAAAATCTATAATGTAAGAATTACCTTGTTCTTGATATTTTCCAGCATGTCTTCGTTTTTCTTGGTGTTTTGCATGGTTTATCGTGGTTGCCATTATATCCTGGCCCAGGGAGTGCAGGGCTGTTGGCAGGAAGAGAGGACTTGGAGCTGTCCCACAGGTCCTGCTGCCCCAAACAAAAGTCCACCAAACCGAGTGGCAGTTACTGCCTGTCCTCCTGCCCTTTGGAAAGCATCTGTCTGGTGTGAACGAGGACTGCTGAGGTCAGGATGTGGCTTCTTTTTGCAATAGAGGATTCCTTGTTATGAATGAAAAGGAGGGAAGAGTTACAGGGGAAGCAGAGGCCTTCGTTTCAGAAAGGATTTTGGTGCATTCTGCTTCCAGCTAGAACCAAGGGAGGTTTTGCGGTCAGCTTCGATGGAACGTCTGCGGAGTTTCAGTTGATTGACAAGTGACTCCTGTGCAGAAGATGATGGCAAGGGAGAATTTGGGTATGCAGAAATCCCACTGTGCATGAACGCGACGTAGAACCGAGCTCTCCCATGATCGCAACCGGCCTCTGCTCGGTTCCCAAGGCTTGGGCCCGACACGTCTGTTGAACAGCAGTCAGCTGGAAAGACCTTCCGACTGTTTTTATGCAAATAGGGCCCAGACGTCTCTCTCCTGCCCGTGTGTTTGCACACACCCAGTGTTTCCTGCTACACAATAGGTATTTTGTTATGTAAATGCTGTTTAACTGAAGAGCGCTTGCTGAGATTTGAACTCGAGTTTGCTGAATGTTTTGACATGTTTGCGTATGCGTGTGCTGTGGGAGAGGTTGGGGAGAATAATAATAATCTAGAGCTTTAAAGAGGTAAACAAAATAAAAACCAGTGAAGTACTATGGAAAATATTAAGCATATAATCTGCGTCCTGGATAATGAGGGTCAGGATTATGTGGAAAAGAGAAAAGTAGTAAGAGAAGAAAAATAATTGCCTAAGGAGATTAGTGATATTTAACTGATGACTTGAAATCGTGTCCTTGATCCTCACCACCCATCTCCGTGCGTCTCCGTCTGCCTGTGACCCCGTTCTGCGTGGCAGGGGCAGCCCCGCAAGACGTTTCTGGCCGTAACGGGGCATCATTTGAGCTGTGCCAGGCCACGGAGGGTGTAAACTGGGTGAAGCTGACCCTGGAGGCGGGACGGGACGGCGAAGGAGCCTCGTGAGGCCGGGGGTTTGTCCCGCCGCGCACGCAGCCGGTGGGACTCGCTGCCGGCCCAGACGGGCGGTTGCCAGCTGTGACATGAATGAGTCTGATCCGCTTCTCCCGGGAAGCGCGAGGAGCAGCTGCCGGGCGGCGGCGGCTCCGCTAGACGGCGATTCCTGGAGTAATGAATAGCAACAAGCGCAAGAAAACAAAACGAAACAAGGAGGAAACAGCAAGTGCTCCCAGTGTGTCCCAGTGCCCCGTGTCGCAGGCCCTGCTGGTTCCTAATGACACACTGGGCTTGAGAAGACTGAAGAGCTTTAAATAGCGGAAACTGTCACTGTAATCAACCAGACTGTTGTGCATAGGTGTCCCATTTTCCAATATTGGTTAAAACTAGGTCAAAAATAGTATTGGTGGGATTGTGAAGCAAAGTAGGAATCAAATGCACAATGCCCTTCGCTCAGCGGTGCTTTACCCTGGTTTTGGATGTTGTAGTGCTGTTGTGTTTTGCACAGTGATTCTTTTGACTGATTTTTAACTGTCTCTTGGGGCAGGAAGGAGTGAGAGGCACCTCCTTCCTTTAGCAAAACACATTCACTTTTCACGAGCAGTTTTCACTGGATACATGAGGGAATGTGGGGAAAAATGGCTTAAGGGAAAGCAGAGCTGTAGGTCTTGGAAAAGAGGCCAACAGCTTGAAAAGTTCTCTGAGAGAAGTGAAGGATGTATCTGTACCTAACAGTAAATGATAATATAGGTTAGCTACCAAGAAATACATTCTTTCGAACACAATCCACTCCCTTAGTAAAAATACTCTATTATTCTGAAATTGGATACAATACTTTTGATTGTCATATTTAAAGCGGGACAAACTTCACAATGAGCAGCAGATAAGCAAAAGAACATTTTGAGTATTCTAACACACTGTTGTGCACTTGCAAGAGAAGAAACTCATTTTCTTTGAGAACAGAGAAGAGATGAGCAGTATTAGACACAGGAATTGATCTTTAAACAGTGCTTTGATTTATTGTAAAATAGGAATTATTATGCACCTTCCTGTAAGAAAATGATCTAACTGCATAATTTATACTGGCATATTCAAAAATACTCTAGAACAATTTTATTATGTTATTTTTATTGCACAGAAAGAAAATCGAGGTTATAAGCATTTTTCTTGGAATATTCAGCATAATTTCTGGTGATAAACTGCAATTTAGGATACCTTCCAGAAAAAAAGAAGTGCGTATTTTCATTTTCTTGTTTTCTTTTTCTTTCCTTTTAATATTGTGCCTTACTCCCATGGTAATGGACACACAGAGAAGCATTTTGCATGGAAGCATTTTGTCAGCTCTGGAATCATTCTTTTAGTTAGATATTTGTTTACCTTGGTGGGTTTATTAATTGAGAATGACCTGTGTTTTCCCATTGTATCTCTTCCACATAGCAAAAAAAATAGCATTAAATAAAGCAAAGTTGATTAGCTTCTGTCTGCTAAAATCTTGGGGAGCTTTTTGGCTTCCTTCCCTCCTCTCAGAAGGTAAGCAGTGATTTTTGTCCTTTGTTATGAACTTAGGAGAATAGTGTCATTACCGTCTGCCTTGCAGCCTTTCAGTATCACCGATGTGCCTTGAACTGGCCCTTGGTCTCTAAAGTCCTCCTTGCTCTGCGTTTTTGTTGTGGGCATGGGAGTGAAGCAGCTCGAGGATGCCTTGGAGGGCCAGGGAAGGTGCTGGGAGCAGATTCTGCACTTTCCTGCCTGCTCTCTTGGTTGCACATGAGAGATGCTGGAGCTGAAGAGCTTAAAGACTGGGTCACGGCAGAGCCAGCAGCCCACCCGCCCACCCTGTTGTGTTCGCTTCACATGCAAACATTTCCTCGGCCTCCGTGGTGCTGGGTGACTCATCGAGTTGCTGAAATCCGCAGAGATGCTGCCGGGTCGCGGGCCCTGGAGACATTGCCTCATTGCTGTGGAGCTGAAATACTAATCGGCAATGGCAGGAGGACTGCCCTTCCCCGAGCTGCGCCGGCCTGGGCAGTGGGGTCCTCCCGGGAGGGACTGCCTGGGGGAGCAGCAACGTGGCTGCTCCTGAACTGTGGCATTGCACCTGGCTGGCTCCCCCGAGGGACTCGGGAATCGGGGCCTGGCGTTCCCCACCTCCCCTGGGTGAGTAATACTGTCTTTGCTATGGACAGCCAGAACGGGCTGTTCCTCATGTTAAAATATGTGAAAGCAAAGTCCTTTTTTTTTTTTTTTTTTTTTTTTTTTTTTTTTTTGGGAGTGGGGGAAGTTGTTTTGTTTTGACAGAATATGGTGGGATTTTCTCATGCTCTGTCTTCCTAAAAAAATAATCTGTGATCTGCTCTTTCAAACAAGCTCCCAGGAGCCAGAGCTCCCAGCCTGGCGCCGTCAGGAGGGCTGTGGTTGGGTGGACTTGGTGGGTGCTGGGCAGCAGCGGCAGGAGCTGGGGTGAAGCTGTGGTGACGCTTCTTGCAGCATCGTGTTTACACCCGTGGGTGTGGAAGGGCAGCTGGGTTGATGGCGGTGGTGCTTGCACATCGGTCAGCTCCTTGACCGAGCGGTGCGTGCACGTCTGCTGAAGCCACGATCGTGCTCTGTGTAAGGCACGTGGAGGGGCACGTCTGTGGGGGTGACACCCCTGCTCTCGTGTGGCAGCTCCTGCCAGGGAGATTCTGCGCCGGGCGTGAGGAGAGGAGTGAGGAGATGTGCCCCTTCCTGCTGCCTCTGGTCTCCACTCCGTGGTTTTTATGTCCCGGGAGAAGAGGGACATTTGGCTTCTCGGGCACCTGGGCTTCCTGTTCCAATGGAGCGTGCTGTTCGGAGCTGCACATAATCAAAGGGCATGCAAGGAAGGAAATGTAAAAGGGCCAAAGTTGGGGGTTCGCTGTGTGGATACCCTCCTGTAAAGGACAACACTGACTAGGCAACTTAGACAGCAGAGCAGAGAGCTGTAAAAGACTGGACTGAATCCATTCCTTAACTTGCTTTTGTACATGACTCGATCAGTGGAAGAGGAGAGAAGGAAAAAGATGTTGTAACAGCAGTGCTGTGACTGCAGATTGCTCAGAGTCACAGGGTATGGCCGGCTGGGGAAGCTCGTGATCCCTCAGAGGGGGAATTGACGGGGGTACCCAGAAAAGAGCAGGGCAGATTATCCACCCGGAAAGTGAGCACGGCTCCTGACACCTGCCCTGCGGATAGGAGTGTGCCTGTGCGCTCGGCCTCTTCCCAGCAGTGCTGAACTTGTGCACCGCCACCCAATCCTTCGAGTATTAATGTGTGCTTGTGAAGGGTCAGCGTGTCAGAAAATATTTGCACTGAGGTTTTTGTGGTGAAGGTGAAAATCTCTCAGAATGTCAATGATTATAATGATGATAGAGATCCCTGCCTTTTTTCTTTTTTTTTAATTAAAGGAATAAGGAATCTAGGCAGGGTCAGATCCGTAAGATTCTTAGAGCTTGTTGTCAGTGCATCTATCAAGTGCATGAGCAGCCAGGTTAGGTATAAGGATGGAGATGAACAGGTGATTGAGCAACTCATTTGGAAACTGCCGTTACACGGGTGGGTGCTGGCAAGGAAACAAGTAACGCTGCTGCCCAAAAAGCTCATGGAGAAAGATGCCTGTTGTTAGGCTTGTCCTGCACCGTGCAGTGGTCATGAAGGGCAAGGAATGGGAAGGGCTCTTAGGTTACGGAGGTGCTGGTTTGGGTTTGAAGGGAGCGTTATGGGGGCTCTGTGAACAGCACAGCTGGACTCTGGTGAGTCAGTCTGTTTTAGCAGCGTTAAGCACAGAACGCTTATGGAACTGAGATGTGACCTCGTGTTGTTTTCATAGGTCAGCTTACTAGGTACAGGCCCTCTGTATTTCTTACCTCCTCTACATGGTTTGTACCGTGCAGCACCAGCCGGATCATGGCCTGGCACCAGCAGAGCCGGTCATGGAGCAGGGCAGTCGTGGCGCAGCTCCTCAGGACTTGGGCTTCTCTCCCATCTTCTGCCTGTCAGGGGGTCCCAGCCGCATCCCCTGGGCTGAGAGCAGGGCAGGAGCAGTCCAGCTGCACAGCGTGCACTGCCTTTGTTCCCATGGGCCCTGCTTCCCAGTCCCAAAGAGTTTCTGTCCGTCTCTTCGTCCCTCCAAAAACACATGCACCTATTTCAGTGTTGCTCCAAATGTGTTGTCATCTCGAAAGCAGGAGGATGGTACTGGAAAGCTAAGCTGAATTCTGCCTGGAGATAACATTGCCTAATGCTTGTATCTAGGAATCAGAAGTCAATTACCTGGAGTAATTTCCTGGCTTTGACATAAGTTCTCCAATGTTACTAGAAAAGTTTCCTGGCCTTTAAATTGTTCTTTTCCAAGGCAGATGCAATATACACAAGCGTAATATTCATGAGGTCCTCAGAGCTTTTTCTATAAGAATTAATGCTCATAAAACACTTTAAGATTCATTTATATGAAAGTGAATCCTGCTGCCCCCCTGTGCTACTACAAATTAACCAGCAGGGTTCTAATGCAGGCAAGCTTGTGAAAAAGACATTTAGTGCAGCTTAGTGATCTTGCAATGTCAGAGGCCTTTGGATACCACTTTGGTGACACAGAGAACTACAGTATCCTCTTGCCTGTTTAGTTGATCTAGATTATGGCACCTCCTTTTTGCTGAAATGCATTAGTGGATGGGAACTTGTCACCTTGGAGTGGTGTATGGAAAAAGGCCTCGACTGCAGAATGTAGACGATGGGGACTGAATGTCCCCACAGCCCAACAACAGCCCTCGCATTCTCCTGTTATTCCTGGGATTGTCCTCTTGGTATGAAGAAGGAAATTAAGTCTCTTTTTTTTTTTTTTTCTGCTCAGGTGATGACCTTCCCATTGAAACTGTTAGCAAAAAGTGGTGGGATGATGATGTGAAGCTTTTTGTACTATTAGCTGCTCTGAGACAACCCAATCAATTAATGGGGCCATCAAAGGCATTAAGCTGTTCTGAGCTGCCTTCAAACAGATGACGTAAGGCATTTTATTCCATTATCAGTCTCCAAGATCACCTAGTTCCTGTAGTTCTTACCCTCGGACCATGCAAAATCAATAACACTAGTCTCTAATAAGGAGCGGTGCATTGCTGTTCCAAGAGAGAAGGAAAGATGTAATCAGCGCACACGCTGTCTATCTTAAAAGGTGTTTTTGCTGTACTGAGACAAATGTTAAGGTATGAAATCTTGCCAAAGCACAGATACAAGCTGTAGTCATCCCCAGAGGGGAGGTTCTCATCAAACTCGGTGACCTTCTTCAAGTAAACTTTCTCGAAGCATATCAGAGATCTCCTTTCCAGTTCTGGTAGTTCTGGAGTCACGAGCTCACAGGCCACTTGCCTGGTCTACCTGAACACGACTGTTCCTGGCCTCTGTGTGACGATGTGAGGGCCTGCATGGGAACATGATGTTCGTGGTGACAGCGCAGACCGTGCCTCCCGGCTGCAGGTTGCAGGCCCTCGCAAGGGTGTCCTTGGGGTAGTTCGAAAGAGGCTGTGAAGCATTTCATATGAGTCAGGGCACAGTCCGCTGCCTTTAATTGCTGCCTGTCCTCACTCCTTCCAGTGCAGAGGTTGTGTATTTATATCTGCAGCGAGTAACTATAACCTATTCCCGTTCCCTCGACCAAAGCATATTGAGGTTCTGTTTGCAACAAGGATACATAGCTGGAGCTTGGCTCATGTAAAGCCTGGGAGAGAAGGAGAAAATGAGGGAGAGGAGGCCACAAAAAGACAGATTAGCCTGAAAATGGGTTATGCTTTCAAAAACTTTAATGATTTTTGTCCCACATGAATGAGGTTACAATAAAAGCATGCTTGTGTCTCCAGCCCCTGTGCATTGCACATGGAAATGCCACGATCCCGTATGCGGGAGCCCCCGAGCTCTGTCCTGCGGTGCCCTGCCGGCCCCATGAGGAGGCAGATGCACCAGGAGGAGCTGCGGCAGCGCGGGGCTCGAAGCGGTGCTCACGGCAGTGCTCTCTTCTGATCCACAGGTCCGGAGATGGCATAGGAACACGGCCGCCCTCCGGCGAGCCGGGGCCCTTCCTCGCAGTGTGGATGCTCCAAAGCCCTCGCGTGTCCGGACTGAAGAAACCTGCCCACTGCTGCCCTGAAAACCTCCCTCTCCTAATTCATGAGCCAGCAGGATGTGGTCGCTTTGCTGTCAGAACGCCTGCTCGTAGCCGCGTACAAAGGCCAAGTGGATAATGTGGTGCAGCTTATCAACAGGGGTGCCAAGGTAGCAGTTACCAAGGTAACGGGAGAAAAATGCTTTGCAAAATCCCTGGGAACGAGCATAACTCCTCAGGCGTTGTCCGTGGAAATGCCCTTGTAGCCCTGCAGTCTTGAACGTCATTGGGGATAGGCGCCGTGTTTGGGTTTTCTGGCGGTTTGCACCCAACGCGCTCACGTAAACGTATAAAATAGTGCGTGATCTCGTAGCAGACACCTCCCCGTGGGTGCACGCACGCACGCCGAGCCCTCGGAGATGTGCTGTGCCGGGTGGAGGTGCAGTGGCGTCTTTCGAAACGTGCGCTGACTTCTGAGCAACGTGCAAAGTGATGAATGGAGTAATTCATCGAGAGAAACCGGGCTATGAGGCAGATATCTCTGCAGGAGGGGACGGCGGGGGGGAAGCCACCTGTTGTGAGGAGATAAAGGACAACAGAAAGTGGTTCTCAAAGTCTTCTGATGCAACAGACTAATTTCTGACCTCGCTTCTTTTCCCGACCTTGCCATTGTTTTTCTGCTGTGTAGTCCCCATCAGTTCCAGACTTGGGGGCTGCAAACTTTATGCCCTGTGCCTTATTCATAAGGTCAGCATCAAAGGATTTCTGCTATGATTTTATAAGAATCCAAATTAATATCCACCTGTTCCTAACTTTCAGCTTGTTATAAGTAATAATAGCAAATAAAAGATGAGATAAAAATGACTATTATAGAGAAGCTTCACTGAGCAAAAAGGCCTGAAAACAACTGGGTAAGTTAGCCCCAATGGAGCTGTAAGCTAAAATTTGGTACTTCCTGTTTTGACATATTGTTCTCAGGCCTGCCTAGTCTTATTTGTATTTCCATACGGATTTTGAACATAATAAATGTATGGAAGTTAATACTCAGACACAAAAAACAAATGTGAATATGTTTGATAGCTGATCTGCTTTTTATCTGTCAGTGACAGTTGTTTTCAAACCTCCTACAGTGTTTGGGTGGTAGGTAGTATTTATTTTGAAAGCTGGAGTGGTCCAAGGGTAAACAGTTACAAAAACTGTTGGCTTGCCAAAACCAAGAGGCCTCTCCTTGTTAGATACCGTGCATCAGTATAATAAACGTGAGTGGTCTCTGTTGCTCTGTTTGTTGTGTGCCTCTCTGGTGAAGAGCTACTGAAGGTGGTCAATAATACATCAAGAAATGCTTATTTACAGATGTCTGCAGGGTAGCCTGGGGGGTTTTGAGGTCTTCACCTCTGAGGTTATCTGAAAATAGTGATAATAGTACAAATGGTGCCGTGTCCTGTATAAACTTGAATGTTGCTGTAATTTTGCGTCCAGATTCCATGCTCCTTGAAGCATAAAATGTAGCATCTTTTGTAATGTTCTAGACTAATTGGAACACTGATTGAGCTGCTTGCTGGGATTAGTTGACATAATCCCCAGTCATAGTGCGAGACTGGCACTTTGTTAGAGTTGATTGTTGTGCAGTTATCAGCTCCTCTGCCAATTACAGCGAGAAGAGCTAAGGCAAACTGAGCCGAACCTCTGGGTCTGGCTATGACTTCCTAGAAGAAGTGAAATGTGTTTAGAAGCGTGCTTGGCTAAAAGCCACCGCGCGGGGCGGTCCCGGGAGCACGCCGGCACCGCAGCAGGCAGCGCAGCGGGGCTCCGCGGGGTCGGTTTGTTTCCGCAGGGCTCATCACAGAGGAGCGAGGGCTTCCAGAGCCGCGATGGAAACTCGCGTTGCTTTTGGAGGATCCACTTAGTAATTTCAGGCCACAGTCAAAGTGCAGGGGAAGCTGGAGGGTACGCAGGAGAATGCAAGGCCCCTTGGGGGAGCGACAGGGTTTGCGTGTGGGCCCTTCTGGAGACTCTCCCAAACTTATTCCACCCAGAGCCCGTCAGCTCAGGCTGCGTAATGTGCTGTCAGTGCCTGCAGTTCTTGCAGAGGAGGTTTGGGGGGTTTTTATTGTTTATTTTTTTTTTTCAGCTGCCAGACTGGCCAGGTTCTTGTGCAGCCTCCCAGTAAGCGGAGCAGGAGCAAAATAACAACTACTTTTAAGGGGTAGTAGTTGATCCAGGAGTGACAATTACTGCTACTATCATAACTGCTGCTACTACAAACTACTATTTTCGGGTGGAATGTGCAATTTCTGAATGGGAATTAGGTGACATGCCTGTCACAGCAGGGAATTATTGATCTAGCTTTTGGATAAATTCAAAACAAGACTCCTTTTATCCCAGGGAGTGGAGCCCTAAGAATGAAGTGTAAAATTACAAAATGAAGCATAAAAATAATTTTATTCACATGCATGCTTTAGTTCCCTTCTACTTTTATTTTCTACTTTTTGCTCACAGGCTTAATTTTTTTCCTGTCAATTGAATTTTAAATACTTGGGATTTGCTCTGAAGAAAAGAGATTTTTGTATTTCTCAGCCAAAATACCTGCTTAATTCTATCAGAGCTTTACGGGAGTAAGACATGCAGAGAAAAAGCTCTTTGCAGTGAGAATAAAAGTTCCCTCATCATTTTAGAGTCAAAATGAATTTCTGATATGCGTCTGCAAACGCAGACCAATTTCTTCATAAGCACCATAGAGAACCACAGCTTGAAGTGGCTGGGCTGTAGAGCAGGATTTACTTTATAAACTCTTGTTAAATGCTACATGATTCTTTATTCTGGCTAGATTATTTAAGCATGTCATAAGAAAAATGAGGCCTATTTTCCCTAATAAACCAAGAGCTTTTAAATGCTGGGTAGCTGGCAAAGCAGCTAAAGAGTCAAAGTCAGTGGAGAACTTACGTTTTTAGGTGCTTGCTTCCATTTTTGCCCCAGGGTGCCTTGGCTTTGTGCTTGTCTCAGTAACAGCCGCCTGCTCTGCTGATCCTCCTTCCCAGGTGAAGTCGGTGCAAAACAGAGGTGCAAACAGAGCCTCGGGGTTGTTCCTGACCTACTCGCATCAAACAGTGAGTGAGAGGGCAGGGTGCTGCTGGGGCTGAGTCTGTGGTGGCCACACCGTGCTCTGTGCCACCGCTGTCTGACGGCAGCATCCCCATGCCAGGAGCTGGTGATCAGTAGCACCTATAGATGCTCTCAGGTGTGAAACTTATAGCCATTTTATTTATGAAAATGACAGAAAGTATCGCAAATAACTAATGATTTGAACTGGCTGATTCAGCAGGCAGTATCTGCTAGAGAGGATTTTGCTGAATATGCTGCCACAGCTGGGAGATTCAAATCTAAGCCTGATATGATTGAGTCTTCCAAGCTAGAAAGCAGGTCCCATTTTTTAGTTCTTTTGGAGTGCAGCTTTCTTTCAGGGAAGTTATTGGAAGTTCCACCTTTGAAATTTAAGCTGCATTTCTTTAGATGTTGCAAGATGAGATTGGGGAGTGAGGAAGGGAGGGATCCGAGGGGCACCAGAAGTGGCACAAGAGAAATCGTGGTAGGAAATGGTGCCGATTGTCCAACATGGAAAAGATTTGCTAGAGAAAGTAAATGTGTGATATAGGTGGTTTCAAGGGAGTTCACATCATGGGCTAGCAGCATGGGTTTTGTGGCTGGTTTTTCAAAGCGAAACAGAATATAACTGTTCTACAGACCACAGGGTGAAATTAATTCCACAAAGAAATGATAGTCTTTTGAAAAAGCCATGGAGATGCAAAAGCTAGTGCCTTTTTTTTTTTTAAAAAAAAAAAAAGCTCAATAGTGCTATTTATTTAGTTTTTCTTTTTTTTTTTAAAATTCTATGCTAGAGTTGTCATCAGGACTTACTGAGAGCATGTTGAGCTGTTGCGATCTTGAAAGCAGTCTCCTTACCTTCTCTTTTAAATTAATGGCACGGAAAAATAAATACATTCAGTGCTTTCACATTTTTGTGTTCCTTTCATTTGAAAAACTACTTATTGTCTTAAGTGTCTGTTTTAAACAGTAAATCAAAAACAACATTTAGGGACTTGTTCAGTGCCCATGGCGGTCAGTGAGAAACTTTCTGCTGATTTGAGTGAGCAGGTTGTTCATGGTGAACAGTCCAACAAAGCAATTATTTGCATTTAAATAAATGTTTTAACCATGTATTTTTAGATGAGCAACTGCTTTATTGATTCATTAATCCAAGACTTGTAAAAACGTCATTTATGTTTCTGTGTATATATGGCATAGCCAGCTTTACAGCGTTATGATCTTGAGCTGGCCAGTGCTCTTCCAGGAGCCCGAGCTCCTGGTCAGTTTAATGGTCCAAGGTCACTCCTCCTTCCCGCAGTTTTAGGGACCTTGCTGCCCCAGCCTAGAGCTGGCGGGAGCAGATGAGGGCTGTGTGCCACAACTCTGGTGCTGGGTATCTCCAGGAGCTCGGGCTTACCGTTTTGTGGGTAGAGAATTTTGCACCCCGAAATCCTGTGAAAAAAATGGAATACAGTGAGGAATCTTTTTCATTTTAGTATCTCAATGCTTGTTAAAACAAGGACATATGAGTTTTGGGGGCCGAGTGAGATTTCGGAGTGCCTGTGGATGACAGCAGCGCAACCCAGCAGGGTGACTTGCATGTCCCTAGGGGCAAGAGCGGCCACCACGGCTCCCTGCTGCGTGGAGGGCACGATGGCACTTGGTCTTCCTTGCCGAAGAGATGGGAACGGAGCTGATCTGCCTGCTGACCTCCCCTCTTCCAAAGTCTAGTGGCTTTGCCTTCAGCCAGCCCTTCTGAGACCTCCCCTTGCTCCGGTGTCCCAAGGTGGCTGGGGCGCCACGGGAGGAGAGTGGAGGGCGAAACACGGGGCTCCTCCTCGCAAGAGTGACCTTCTCCAGGGAAGGGCCTCCCTCCGGGACCTTGGGCAGCCAGGTGTGAGCTGTGGGGCAGCCATGGGCATCCTGCAGGTGCTCCGCCTGCTGCCTCGCATGGGGCTCCTGGCGCAGGACTGGGGAGGAGGCTTCTGGCGTTGGAACAGACTCACGCTTCTCTTTCAGGGTTCATTTGTAGCCCAGGGCGTTTGGCTGCCTCCCGACCTGTTTTCCTGAGGTTGGAGATGGTCGTCTCTCCCAGACGCTCCCCTGCCTGAGCACAGCCGTGCCGGTGACACCGTTCTCCTCTCGAGCCGCACGAATTGTCCTGCTCCCGCCCCGCACATACACCTTGTAATAAGTTGTTGTTGTGATATATGAGAAGCCTGCTGGGAAGCGAGATACCTCGATGAGGTGACTTAGGGCAATTAAGTCATATAGAAAGTTGGAACCTACAAACCTGAGCATGCTTGAGCACGTCTCCCAACCCAAACACAATGTTTGCAGCCGGGAATGGTTTGCCAATCCAGATAGATTTTCCTTTTGACGTTGCCTGGAGACTTACAACCCTGCTGCTATTGGGTTCCCTGCAGCCGCA
This sequence comes from Eudromia elegans, assembly GCA_003342815.1. Taxonomy (NCBI): domain Eukaryota; kingdom Metazoa; phylum Chordata; class Aves; order Tinamiformes; family Tinamidae; genus Eudromia; species Eudromia elegans. Next base: position 741,341 of record PTEX01000150.1, on the reverse strand, counting down.
GCCAAGCCCTGGCTCTCCTCCCGGCCGCTGCTAAAGGGAATGTGCCCCGCGTGCCAGGGCCGGCTGAGTGCCGTGGCTGCAGTGGTCCGAGGACGTGTCTCTGGGTCTCCATCAGCCCAGGCTGTGCCAGCCTCCTAGGATGTAGGAGTCGCTGTATGAAACAGCTCATCTTGATCTGCGTTTTTATTTTCTTTTAGCTTTCCCAGTGGAGAATTTCCTTAAAATGTCAGAGAAATAATGCTTGTGGCCCCCAGTAAAGAGGAGACTAGTAGCCAGTCAGCTCCTGAGGCTGTTCTTCTGTGGTTGATCTTCTAGGACAGTTTATTTTCCTGCACAGGATAAAATAACCTTCATGGATCCTTGGAAGGAAAAATACACAGTGGCAACTGCACTACTGAAGAAGTAGATATCCAGGCAAAGAAAAAAGTAAAACTGCTTTGCCTCATAGAAGGCCTGCTGGACAAAATATGATTCTTTGTGGTTTTAGCAGGTGCCAGGGATCTAATTTTCCTAGTTGTGATGAAATTTATAATGAATAGTTTTAGAATAATCCTGTTTAATAGGCGTTTCACTTTTCACATTGATACTTGCCATACATGCCTGCTTCCTGGAGCAGGCATTAACTCTTGACACTCTCCTTATGAGTTTTGTCTTTTTAGCTTTTGCAGGCTCAGTTTTAAGGGAATTGCTTATTCTAACTCTTCTTTGTTGCCCAGACTGCTACTTATAATCTCTTCACCATTCTAGCTTTTTTTTTTTAACATAGATTCTTATGCCTCTTACACCTTATCAGAGTTTTGCAGCCTATTCCCCTTTTCCTGAAATGTCTCGTTTTAAATTCTGCCAAAGGATGATCAGAGTTCAGTTATAATTAAACACTGTTTTCTTCTTGCCATTTCACTTAGGCCATTTGTTACGGAGATGCTATTTTGCTTATTTAATTTTTGCTATTTACAGTCTTTTTTTTTCATTCTAAAGCTACATGTCCATTAGGAAGCTGTTCTTAATTATACTGTAGATTTATTTTTCTTATGACTATTTTATACTCTGGTTTTATATGGGTTAGGACTTGGTAATCTTTCAAAACAAGATTGATTGTCATATACATTAAGTCCCTTGGAATGCCTACAAATTTTCCATTCTTTTTAACGGGAACTTCAGTCCTACATAAAAATCCCATAACTCTTCTGTTGATTCCAATTGCCATATATGAATTAGACTGTTAGAGCCACTTTGTGACACAGAGTGGAACTGGAAGTGCTTAACAATTTTAGGCTCCAAAGGGACAGAAACAAACAAAACCAATCATGAATTCTGTTTAAGCACAGACCCAAAGCAGGATCTGGGTTTTTACAGGAGTAACTTTACAGGAGTAGAATATCCCTTTGGCAGAGCATCATTGGGGTAAACCGAAATGCTGCAGCAGGGAGGAGTGTTCAGCATGCACAAAATAAAATAAAGCCTTTTGTAAACTTAAGTCTATCAGTTGCTGCTCTTGCAGGTTGCTTCAGAGAGATATAAACGAAAGGATGAGGACAAGATAATAAAATTCTTGTCAACTGCTATGTATAAGATAATATCTTAAGATACTGTTATTTTCTTCTCATTCATAGCATGGTCGGACCCCTCTGCATCTTGCTGCCCACAAGGGCCATCTCCATGTTGTCCAGATTTTGCTGAAGGCAGGTTGTGACCTGGATATTCAGGATGATGTAAGTATCTGTAACCATCCTTGTTTGGGGTGGAGGGAAGAAGGCTGTTGTTTCATCAGTAATTTGCAAATAAGAGGAGAACATGGCTTCTTTGAAGTGGGACTAAATGAAGCAAAGTCTGTCCCCTCTATTTTTTTTTTCATTTGGAGATGTAGCCTGTAATTTGGTGATGCAGAACTGCACAGGAGACGAAGCAAAGCAGGGTGTTTTTCAGTGCGTAACTTGGTCCTCATATTGAAGCTCTCGACCTTTATAAGAGCTCTTGCTGCACGGGGCTGGTGTGAGTTTTCTGCCAGTTGATGCAGGAGTGAAGCCGAGTCACGGCGAGTGCAGGACCCCGCCAGACCCCTTCCGGTAGGGCGCACCGCCTCCTGTGGGCCTCGCGCAGCGGGACACGCTCTGGGGCACGTCTGCGTTGCAGCGGGCAGAAGACAGAGCCGCTGCCCAAAGCAGCATGCGGGATGGCAAAGATGGTCCCCTCGGCACTCGCATGGGGTGGCAAATCTTTGGCATAACAGAATCGGCTCTGAATTTAGCAAAGGGGAGTTTGTTGTTGTTAAGCAAAACACGTAGGTTGTATTTCCCAGTTTTCCACAGAAATAGTTAGAAAATTAGACCTGGCTGTAGGGAATGTTGGAGTGATCAGTAACCTTGTTCTAGACATCTCACTCTGATGAGCAGCGATATACGCTGGACTGTGCTGCAGCTAAATAACCACGACTCCTTTCAGATTCAGCTGAATTCTGGCTCTAATATTGGCTCCGATTTGTTCTGAGATGCCTGTGCTCAGAGCAGGAACTTCTCAAAACACTGAATGAAGGGTCCTGCCCTTTTGAAATGCTCTTTCAAAGTGATAAGTAGATGCATGTATTATGAGAGCATCCTGAAACAAAATTGATAAGGATTGGTTTTATTCCCTCTGTAATAAGTAAGGTGTAGGTTCTTTAAAAAAAAAATCTAGAGATACAAAGATGACTAGCAGAGGCACCTGTACGACCATTGAAGGGACACAGGAAACCCCCAGGTGCGTTTTGAGCGTGCCTTTGCATCCTGTGAGCCTTAAATGTCTTTAAAAATTGGAAAACTGATTTTTTTTTTCCATATGAGCAGTTGCATCCCAGTGAGATTTAAGCACTGGTGATATTCAGGTGAATGGTGATATTCAGATATTCAAGCAGCCAGCTTCACACTTAGAAACTTGTTTGTCTAGGAAGAAGTGTTTTCTGCACTCCATTCTTCCACTGTGCCCATCTGTGAAAGGAGGCTGATTTGCAAGTGGAGGTAGTGGAGGTTGCAGTTTATTTGGATAAGGAGTTCATTTTTAGACCTCTCTCGGGAAAAAATAGAGATCAGGAATTTAAGACAAAATCATAGCTGCTTTACAAGTGCAGTCAGTTTTCCTGAAAAATGCAAGTTCCAAGACTCTAAGGGCTGCCAATGATTTACTCTTAAATTGGGTTGCTGTGAAAATTGCCTCTTTATTCAATCCCGTAGTCATAAAATCTCAGCTATATATATGTAAACCTGATGCATTAGGCATCATAGGGAAACAGTAAAGCTGTGATCAGCATCAGCTGAATTCAGCAAAGAGTCTTGCACTGCAGAAGTGGAAGACCTTATTTCACTGCTCCTGGAAGTCCTTAGTTCACTTGTCCTGTGAACTTCTCAGGGGCTTAATTCATGAAAACTGGATAGCACTTCTAAATGCAGTGACTAATGTGAACAAACTACATGCATGCTTGACTTGCAGGTACAGGTTTTTTAAAAATGTGGTTTGATTTTTGGCTCTGTTGAGTATTTATTTTCTGGTTAGGGTGAAGGGAGAGCCTCAGGAGTTGCTGCATGGTTTAGGAGTGTGTGTTTGCACAAGGAGTTCAACTTCAGGGGAAGAAGATTCAGACTCCAAGTGAGGATTTTTACTTGTGAAAGATATTAACAACAATATGTCTGCTTTGCTTTTACACAGGTCTTAGGTTCTGTATCTCTTTTTCCTCCTTGTGCTATTCATTATTGAGGTTTATATTACTGCTTATCTTTCAGTCGTTTTTACAGTGTGTTCATTGGCAGTGAAGGAATTTTAGCATCAAGTAGAGTTTTGATTAACACTTGTATATTTCATTGCTGTTTTTCTGGACTACACATTTAGGTTCAGAGATTAAATTACTCAGGCAAGAAGGCAGTATTACATATTTCATTAAAAAGTAAATAACTTGAGTTGATATTTGCCTGCAGAACTCTGATAAGACAAAGAAAATCTTCCTTCGGGTGCTAAAAAGCTGAAATACATGTTTTTAAATGACAATAAACATCTAAAAACTTAAAACATTTAGTTCTGAAGTTGACTAGTTAACAAACAAAAGCTAATTTTTCATCTTATACATTTTTTCATCTTATCATCATTGTAATCAGAAGCTTAAAAGTTGCTAAATGTTGTGGAGAAATTAAAACACTGACTTCATGTTCTGCAGATACATTCGCTAAAAGCCAGTAAAAATTAGTTGAAGAATGACCTCCAGTGGCCTGGAGTGGGATTATTATGAATTTCAACCCGTGGAGTCCAGCTCCGTAGAATACGCAACCCCGGGAGCTAATTCTTTCCTTCTCCCTGCCAATCCTGGAAAGTCTTACTGGGATCCCAATGCAATCTCTGAGTGGTCAATGAGTATTCATACTGCCCACACCTCAGAAATAGTCAAGGAGAAAGTCGTCCGGGAGAAGGAAACCAAGGACGAAAAAGATAAGAAAAACCAGAAGAGAAAGGCTAGAAAGGAACCTAGAAGATCAGAAAGAGAGAAGGAGGTTAGAAGTCGCGCATGGATGTTGCGTTGGGCTTGGCTCCTCTGTGGCTGCATGCTGTGGAGTGGCGGCGCGGCGGAGCCCTGCTGAGCTGCATGGCTGCATGGCGAGCTTCGCTCTCGGGCTGGGCGGCCCCGCTGGGAACTGCCTGCGCGAAAATGGCACGGGAGAGCCAAGGCTGAGCCCTGAAACCCCTCCCCAGAAGCTCCTGTTTTGGAAAAACAGAAACTTCATTTCAAATGGAAGAATAATCCAGAGTTCAGAATGATTTCTGGCTTATCTGGTAGATAAGCAAAGTGGCTTATTTCTGCAGTCTCGTTTAAGTCTCATTCATGCTGTATTTTCTTTCAGTCATGTTTATGCCTTGATGGCTTCTGGCCGTGCATCATCATTTCTTGCTCAGAGTGAATTACTTCTTGTTCTGGATTCATTCTGGGGAAGGAGGGGGAGAGAAACACACTGGCATTGAGAACCTTTGGGGCACACTGCGTGGCCTGGCTGTACAGCTGCTTGAGGATACTCAAATGTTCCTGGATGCTCTGGAGAGGCTTTACGCCTGATCATACTTTTACTTTGCAAGTGTTGTAAACCTTCTGCCATCAACGCAGTGATGGCTTTTAAAGCATAAGACGGCTGTCTAGCACTTTGTATAAGGTGTTTAAGGCACAAGGTTTCGTGGTTGGTTTCCGTGCAGTTCTCCTGTAGCAGGAGTTTGTTTGGATGGCTCTGCAAACATGGAGAGACAGTGAGGAGGGAAAGCAGGGTGCTTTAAATGAGATGACAGAGCTGACAGAGGCAGTAGAGAAAAGGGAAAGCGTAGGAAAAAGTGTGAGGATTGTAATATTCTTTTATATCAGAGCAAGAAAAAAAAAGTTAACATATTGCAAATTGGTGTAAACCAACCCTTGCCAGATATGTGGATCAGGAATAGCATCTATGTGCTATCCCTGTCCCTGGCTAAAGGTGGGAGAGTTAGGAGGTGTATGAATACCTCTCAGGAGCCCTTTCCTAAATTACTGTGTTATTTCCTTTCCCTCGTGGTGACGGGAAGTTCCGTGTTCCATGTCCATGTGAAGAAGAACTTCCTTCCTGTGAGGGTGACAGAGCCCTGGCACAGGCTGCCCAGAGAGGCTGTGGAGTCTCCTTCTCTGGAGATCTTCCCAACCCGCCTGGATGCCACCCTGTGCCCCGTGCTCTAGGGGTCCCTGCTGGAGCAGGGGGATTGGACTAGGTGATCTCTAGAGGTTCCTGTCCACCTCAACCATCCTGTGATTCTGTGAGTTTCAGGTATAAAGTAGATGTCAGTCAGGTTTTCTTGGGTTCCTGTTCCCTGTGGCTGCATCCACTGCTTTAAGTTAGTCAGCATATGAAGAAACTCTGGGATCCTAGCAGGTAACTGCAAACACCAGGGCCCTGAATGAATGCCACCTGCCCAGCAAAAACCCCAAAGGAAAGAATAATGCAAAATCCATGGAGAATATCAAGATTTACCTTCTTCAGGGTTCCCTGCCTGGAGACCTCTCCTGAAAGCCGATATTTAAGGTCTCTGTGAGGAGCATGGGTGCCCTTTGGAAACCCACCTCCTGGTCCCAGGCCTTTTCGTGCAGCAGCCCTGTGACCCGTGTAGGGGTGTATTCAATACTGTTAATACCTGACTTGCTGAGCGACTCACAAAGCAGTGAGAATCAGGCTTTTAGTCCAGCTCCCATAGCACCTTAAGCGCTTGGAGCCTCGTGTGTGTGCTGAAGTCCCGTGGAATGGCTGAGCAAATCCTGCCCTGTTGCCTTCGGAGCTGGGAGTTTTAGAGGGGTCCTCCCCAGAAAAATTACACAGGGAGCTGAAGCTCCGCTACTGCCTGCGCCCAGAGGCGCTGCTGTGATAAGGCTGAGGATCTCAATGCTTTTCTCTTAAGGGTTCATAAATTAAAAGTCTTGGCACTCCTCTCCTGAAGAGCGAGCCTAGTGATGAGGCCGTGCATCTAGGGGTAGTGAGGGTCACCCCTCCCGACAGCATAGGTGGGTTTTATCCATCACTATCCAAAACATCCCGTTGTGGGAGAGCTGAAGACGTCCTTTGACATTCCCTATTGTGTGATTAGGCACTTCCCCTGTCAGTTGCATCTTATTCTTAGAGGCTTTGCTCTTCCCTTGAGTGTGTAGGAAATGTATGAGCATCCAGTTCCCTTTCTTAAGCAGGGTGACTGCAAGTCAAGTGTGGTGAGGCTGGCGCCTGTGACCATTGGGGCCCTCAACCCAATTACTTTAATGGGGTTGGGTTAATAACAAGAACAGCATTAACTTAAATTGGCCCAGCAAGAAGATCCTTAATTACAAACTAAATCAAACCCATTCATTCCCGTGAATCTGATCACCTCCATAGTCAGTTTTCAGGGCAGTAGCAGTAATTGGAAAGTATTTGACAATTGCACTTGTGAGACACTTTTGGACATGTTTTCCATAATTTTTTTTTATTTTTTTATTTTTTTTCAGGGATAAATATACAAGTTTAGAGAAGCTGCTGTGCTTTGCAGTTCTTTGTGTTTTTCTGAAAGTCCCAGCTCCTTGGAACCATTACTGCCTTTCTCTAAATTCTCCTAAAATAAATTCCCAGTTTTAATAGGGACAAGGTAATCTCTAAAGACAAAGCACAGTTAGCAAATTAGGAAGAAAAAATCCTCAGCAAACATTAGAAAAGTCATCTTCATGATTCTAAGGCAATACGATTTGATTTACTTGTGATAAGAGTCGGCATTTGGGGGTTACTGAAAGGTTGTGTTGGCAGTGCTCGTTTTACCTTTAGGTGGCATGATTATAAAAGAAGCACACTGAAAGCACTTTATAAATCACCTGCTAATTGCTGTTGAGAGTGAATTATTAAAATTATCCAGTTATCTAAATGCAGTCTGTATGACACACACACACACATACAAAAAGGAAATCCCCCCAGTTATAGTATTAACTGACATTATCCGATAAAGAATTGTAGCAGGGGGATCTCATATATGTTCAGGACTAGCTTCCTCTGCAAGCTTTTTTCCATGGGTTTGCTGCATATCGCCACCCCTCATGTGTTTTTGGTGACCCTTACCTAGGTGAGCAGGAGCGGTCTGGCCTCCCAGGCTGTTTGTCACCGGCAGAAAGGCTGCGTGCAGCTCTGAAACCAACTCTTTGCCCAGCCCCAGGGCTGCGTTTCAGCATTGCAGGCTCCAAGTCGCTACTCGGGAAGCCCAAGAGAGGTTGGCTGGAAGTGGTGGTAGGAAAGCAGGTCACTTTCCCGGAGATTTGTGTCTGACCGTGCAAATCACCCTCCTGCCTCTCTTTTGTCACAATTTCACACACTGACAATATGTGTAGCTCCCTTGCACATATCTCCCTATTTCTTGCACCCCCTGTGCTACTGTGCACATTGAAAATAAAAAATTTTCCAGACGTCTTCCCTTTGCAGGGCAAATGGCAGTGAGCATGTGGGGAGCCGTTGAGGGCCAGGCCAAACGGCACGGGAATCCAGGTTAGCTCCCTTCTTAAAGCTTGCCAATTGATTCTTCCTAATCTTCTATTCCTAGAAGGTTTGTAGGAGATCAATCTTGGTATCTCAAGCTCAGCAAATGAGTTAAACAGTTATTAGAGGAGAAACTGATGGGCAGTCAGATGAGATGATCACATCAGCATCGTTCCTTTGGGAAATGGAACTGTAATAGGAATATATGGATGCAGGAAACTCTCTATTTACTGCTGTGTAGCAGGTCAATGAGAAATGAAAGTCATTTGGACCTTGAGACTGCTCAGGAGCTTGAATGAAATAAGTTGATAGTCTCACAGTTGGGGTCCTCATTATAAAATTGCCTCCGCTCTTAGCACTAATTGATAAATTAATCAGAGATGCTGAAGAGACTGATCTCATCTCGTGCTCCTTATCCAAGCAGGATTGATGGAGCAGTCAGAGGCAAAGCAGTAGCACCTCATCCAGTTAGTGTAAGTAGTGGAGGATCATTAGGATGAATTACAGCAACCTATAATTCCCTTTAGTTCCCCATAAATACAGCCGGTTATTAGGTGTGTGAAGCCAAGTGTATTAGATTCATGAGTAGAGTATTTTCAGGATATGAGATTGTGCCATATATGGGATTGTGATGAGATGAAATGTCTTGTAAACAGTTGCTCTGTAGCTCTCTGATAGCTACAATAACTTCATTCATCTTAGCACCTGTAATGATCGTTGTTTACTGGGACTGCTTTCAAAGGCAGCTTGGATTTAGGCAGGATGAGCATGGAATTTGTAGCCCCTCTGTGTGTGTGTGTTATACATGTTTGTGTTGGATCAAAATTCGGTGGCAAGCACGTGGATTAAAAAGTTGTTTCTCTTTGCAGGGTGACCAGACAGCATTGCACCGGGCTGCTGTCGTAGGCAACACGGATGTCATTGCAACTCTCATTCAGGAGGGCTGCGCTTTGGACAGGCAAGACAAGGTAATGAGCTGAAGCAGAGCCCTGCAGCCTTGCTGGCCAGTAGTGCTAAGGTCACACAGAGTTTGTTGGGATTTATAGTCCTGAGTTAGGTATTTAAAGCCTGGAAAGTAATTAGAACTGGGAAAAAGATGTACCATATCTTCAATATAAACTTCCCTTTTGACTACAGTCATTTTTCAGTTAATTTGCCCTACTTCAAACGCTGCACAATTTCCCCTGCTCATCCCAGAAATGGAGCATTCCAGACCGTAAATTTAGTTTGGAAATAAACATAACTAATCCCAAGTTACAGAGCAAATCTGCAGAGCCATTCCCTCTGCTCACTAGGAGATGTAGGAGGAAGTAGGGGGTAAGAAGTAGAGGTAGAAGGTAAAAAGATAAAAGTCTGTAGGGTCCCGTGACGTCTCCAGATGACACTGGGGTGTCTCTTTTGGCTGTTAATCCTGTTTTTGGCTTTTAGTCTGATGGTATGAGTGTTGTGTTCTGTGATGAGAACTTACTGTGTGTCTTAGTTACACACAAAATAAAAACATACCTGTAGTTGACTTCCAGCACAGCCCTTCTTCAGGCATGTGGAGTAGAATCATAGTCCAAACCTCATGATCTTCTGTCCCCAGTACCCAGCTCTGTATTGGGAACTAAAGACAGTCACTGAGTAGCTGTCAGGAGCTCCAGAAGTTAAAATTTTTATGGGAAAACTGTAGAAGAATGCTGTAAAGATCAGAATTTATTCCAGCTTACATAGAGCAGCGGAGCTTTGGTCCTCACAAAGCAGCATCACTTGGGCACATCATTGAAGCAGGAATTTGGGAGAAATGAAAGCGTGCGGGGTATTTGTTTGGTGCATTTCTGCTTCTGCTAAAAATCAAGCAGAAAGTCAGATAGTGGGAAAGGAAGACGAAGTGCTAAATGATGAGTGGGCGAGCCCGTGCAGCAGCTGTGTGGTGCATGCGGCACCGCTCCGCGCGGGCGCAACACGCTGAACCGCTCCGCGTGTGCTCTGCAGGACGGGAACACCGCGCTCCACGAGGCCTCTTGGCACGGATTCAGCCACTCCGCCCGGCTGCTCGTCAAAGCAGGGGCCAACGTCCTCGCCAGGAACAAGGTGAGGCACCTACCCACGGCGCTTCCAGTGTGCCCTGGGGATTCTCATCCCTGGGGGGGGTCTGCTCGTGGCATTTCGCAGCAAGTCGACGTGGGATTTCATACCCTTTCTGCATCAGTCAAGCCTAGATGATTCCTCCACAGATATCAGGAAATCCATATTTCGACAGTTCTCTAGCCATAATTCATGCATAATTTGAAGTGCTATTGAGTTGCTATTGCTGTTTATACTGAATGGATTCATTTTGACTGTTTTGAGACAACCTCTTTGAAAACGCACCTGCACGGGAGAGCTCGGCGGTGCTGATACCAGCTTCTGGAGCTGCCATTCAGCTACGCAGCAGGAAGCAGGAGGGCTTTCACTGTAGCCTCCTCTTTTCTGTAACTCCTGGTTACTTCTTCTAGGGCTGCTTGGGGGAGATCTGTATCCATGCTCCTCTTAAATGCAGCCCACCATGCTGTGGGAACCGGACCAGCCCCGCTCCTGAGCCTGGTGGCTCCTGCGAGTGGCTCCTCCTGCACCACAGGCTGGGCAGGGCCTCTCTGCCTGCCCTGGCGCTGAACACGCTCTAAAAGGCCTTCAATAAAAGCACCAGGGGCTTTTCAAGGACTGCTCGGAAAGAAGAGAGCCCTTGTGTCTGCCACCGGTTAGAAACTTCATTCAGGGCCTGAAATAATGTGCCATCAAAAGATCAAAGATTGCATCCAGGAGTTGTCGCTTTGTAATTCAAATCCTGCAGCTTTGATCAGTGTCTTGAAAGTCAGAGGGAGGAATTAAGGAAGATGATCGAGTGGAGCAGTCAGTCAGCCTAGTAAGCGTGTGAAACCTTTCCACTTCTCGTTCTTGGGGACAGAAAAACAAACATTTTTGGGCCAAGAAAAGCCCAATATTGTCACACCAATAAAACCTCTCAAAATATTAGAAAAAATACACAGGTAAAAAACTCTGGTTTTAGATTTCTTCCAGTAAAAACTGCCTGTTTGCTTCCTTCTAGAACCTAAATGTGTGATACAGTGGGAGCTTGAAGGTTTCTGTGTTCCTTCCCTTTCCCTTCTCTTCTCTTGCTTGAGGACTTCTGTACTTTGTGAGCATCCAGGCTCTCCTCTATAGCCTAAACTCTGCATGCCGTAATTGCGAACACAGGAATTAGGTTTCTGTGGTGGAAGCATCCATGGGAACACACTCTTGCCCTCCAGTGTGCAAAAAAGCACGTGCACAGGGAAGGAGCAGGAGTTAGAGCATCCGGTGAGGAACGGGAATCTCACCTCCCCTTCGCTCTGCTCTGCTGGGACGGGGCAGGGGGATGGTGTCACCAGTGTCACTGCAGAGCTGGCCCTGGCGTGAAGCTGCTTCCCCAGGCTTGGCAGGTCGTGGGGTGGGTGCTCCAGGAACGTGGCTGCTGAGTGGGTTTCTCCTTTGCCTCCTGCCTTTCTTTTCCACTCATAGGTGCTGATTTTTAGATGTTTGCAACAGATTAGGCCCAGAGACAGCAGGGAGGTGTTGTATAGATAATAGGACTGAAAGCCAGACTCTGTCCTGAGGAGTATCAAGACATGGGAAGGGTTATGGATTCAAATAAAGTTATTGCTAGTGCTGCTTGGTTTTAGTGACTCAGAAAGTTTCTAGACTCTCTGCTCCCTGGAAGCAGACTTGAGCAATGCCCACTTCTTTATACTGCCCAATTCCCACCTCTGTGGTACCCCAGGTAAATGATTTCACACTGGATGAGGCATTTCAGTTTCAGGTTCATTCAGCTCATAGTTTTGCTGAAATAACTGCAGCAGTTTTCCTTTACTGAGAAAGGTGAGATTTTTGTCTTTTAATGTTTTTAAAAAAGGTTGTATGCCTGATTTCTAAAGATGGATTTTATATTTCCCTGTGTTTCTCTAAGGCAGGTAACACACCTCTTCACCTGGCTTGCCAGAACAGCCATTCCCAGAGTACTCGCATTTTATTACTTGGAGGATCCCGAGCAGATCTCAAAAATAATGTGAGTTTTAAAATGGGCATGTGTTAACTTCTGTGTGTCTTTGTATTAACTACATTATTCTGACAGGTGGAAATACTTGGAAATGTTTAAACCGTGATGTTAGTCATAAACACTGTTCTTCTCCTGGCCTTTGCCGAGGGACCCTGACTGACCCCCATCACCTTTGCAGTGCGCGCGGAGCAAGTTGGGCTGGTAAATCCTGTTGGTTTGGGGCTTGGGAGAGCAGATTTGATGTAGATCTGTAAAGCAGCTTTTGTAGTGCAGGAATGCCTGGCAGCAAAGTGGTACTTCACCTACAAACACACGGATTTCCGATCAGCGGCTGTAAAATGGAGATCCCTCCACACCACCTCCCAGCTGTTGCTAAACCTTCCTGGCTGGGACAGTGGATCTTGTACCAGGGAGAAGACAGCCCCGCTGCTCACAGAGGAGAATGTCTCCATTACGACTCTCTTGTTTTAATAGGATTATTCCACTCAGGACCACCATGACAAGCGCAAACTTTCCTTCTGCAACTACATGCTCAGAGCTTTGTTTCTGTTTGCAGGCAGGAGATACCTGTCTGCATGTGGCTGCTCGCTATAATCACTTGCCCATCGTTAGGGTGCTGCTCACTGCTTTCTGTTCAGTCCATGAAAAGAACCAGGTCAGTGCATGAACCTCATTGCGACGAGCACCTTTTGCGCATGGAGTCCCTGGAAGGAGGGATTCCTACCCATTACAGTCCCGCTGTAATGTGTCTTCCACTGCCATACTGAGTGCCCGACCTTCTGCAAATAGTCTGGAAGTACTGGCGTGTCAGTGGTTTATTATTTTGCCATCACATTTGCATTGTTTCTTTGAAGCATTTCCTGTTTATGGGTGTCTTTACAAGCACAATTGTGTACAAGGGGGTTATGGGGGAGGGACAGGGCACAAGCCTCGGGGTAGGGGTTGGGTTCCTCAGTCCTTGCTCTGCTACTTCTGTGCCACACGGGACTGAGCCAGTCCCTCTGGCCTTTCTCTCAGGTAATGATATTACTGCCATGGAGGGGAGAATGTAGGGAGGAGGGGGCCAAATTCTCAGTGGTGGCCAGTGGCAGAACATGGGGTAGTGGTTTTAAACTGAAACACAGGCAGTTCCATCTCCATGCAAGGATGAACCTCTTTCCTGTGAGGATTGTGGAGCCCTGGAACAGGCTGCCCAGAGAGGCTGTGGAGTCTCCTTCTCTGGAGATCTTCCCAACCCACCTGGATGCCACCCTGTGCCCTGTGCTCTAGGGGTCCCTGCTAGAGCAGGGAGGTTGGACTAGATGATCTCTGGAGGTCCTTGCCAACCTCAACCATTCTGTGAGTCTGTGATTACAACACTTGATTACTGTGGAGCAGAACTCACCACTGTTTGGATGCTACAAAAGTGCAATTTTCTTTGAAAATTGTGTTTTGCTCTAGTGTGTTATGAAATAGTGGGAGTTAAAAATAAAGCAGACAAGAAGAAAGACTGGTTTAAATTCAGTATATGTAGTATAAGCTAGAATTAATCATCCATACTTTTTTTCACATGGGAAGTACCTGAATGCTGTCTCTGAATGCATAGCCTAATTGTGTGGTAGAAGGGAATGGATTTAGTGCATTAAAAATACATTAAAGCTGCTGAATAAATAACCTATGTGGTATTTTACCACATGATCTCATGTTCCTGGGAAACTTTTCCTGGGTAGTCAAGGATCACAAATATGATCTCCATAGTCCTTAGATAGGGAGTATTACAGGAAGAGTTCCAGCATGTTGAATTTGCGATGCAATTTTATTTGCAGATGAGGGTTTTTTTTAATCTCTAAAGTGCACTACTGAGTATAAAGATTATCCGGAGCGAACCTGGCGCAGAGACGCCTCTTCCCTCCGTCACCATGCTGGATGGAGCTACACGGTGTGCGGTTATCAGAGAGGCGGCATCCCCGGAGTCAGCCGCCAGCTGGAGCTTCTGGGGCACCTCTGGCCCTCCTGTCATGGGGACAAAATGCACGTCTGCGGCCAGGGAGGATGTCCCTGCCCCAGTGCGGTGTGTCCGGCTCTGCCGGTGCCCGCAAGACCCACAGCCGGCACGGGGCTCTGCCCCTGCAGCCCCTGGCTCCATCGCACACGCAGCGTCTGTTGGGGCACCACCTTGAGGGATCAGCTCTCGTCTCTCGGCTGCCTGTGACCACCAGATCCCGAGTGGCCTGGCCTGCCTGCCACCTTCCTCCCACGTCCACTTTTTCTGTAGTTGTTACATCAAGACGAGCGGGTCTCCTGAGGCAGGAGCGACCTCTGAGAGGCTCGGGTTTCTGCCCCAGGACGCCCGCTACATGGCTGCGTTTTGCTTTGCACTTTCCAGGCAGGAGACACCGCGCTTCACGTCGCCGCAGCTCTAAATCACAAGAAGGTCGTCAAGCTGCTGCTGGAGGCAGGGGCCGATACGTCCGTTGTCAACAACGTAAGTAGGGCATGGAGTTGCTTTGATATGTTGCATTAATGCAGACTCTGAGCAAGTTTTTCTAGCGTTGGCAGAAAATATTTGGTTAGGGAGCTAAATTAAATCTGGGGGAGCTAAAGCTCGCAGACGTTTTACTCTTATGCACGGAGCACTGGCTGGCGCTCTGGGGAGGAATCCTGGGTTTCCGTGATCTCTCCTTTGAAGGAAGCCGTGTGCTGTCCCCCCTCAGGCAGGCCAGACCCCTCTGGAGGCCGCCAGGCAGAACAACAACCCCGAGGTTGCACTTCTCCTCACTAAGGCAGCCCAGGTAGGTCCCCCATGCCCTGCCCAGGGCATCGCAGGCATGTCGCCCATGCCCTGCCCTGGCACGGGGAGCCAAGGGCAGGCTCGGCGCTGCCGGGACCCACGTGATCACCGCAGCCCTGAGGGCCTGTGCTCGAGCCCTGAGGAGCCTCCTGTCCCCGTGCTTGTTTCTGCTGCTGGAGGCACCTGTGGCACCTCCTCTGGGGTCGGGTACGTGGAAAGGGGGGAGCTGCCGGGGATGTCGGGATGCGCCTGCTGGCCGTAGCTCAGCGCGTTCTCCTCGGTGCATCACCCCGGGCGGGCAGGTGGGGCGGGCTGCGCTGCTGCGCGGCCTCTGCGCCCGCGGAGCAACGGTGTGTGCCCTCAGGTGTCGCGCTTCAGTCGAGGAAGGAGCCTCAGGAAGAAGAGGGAGAGGCTGAAGGAGGAGAGGCGGGCCCAGTCCGTGCCTCGAGATGAAGTGGTGCAGAGCAAGGTACAGCCCGGCGTCGCCAGCTGTGCTGCACGGCGGGAGTGGGTTTTCACTAGGGCTAAAATGTCGGGATGTGTCCTCTTCGTGTGAGGGCAGCAGTCTCCAGGGCAGTCTGGGGACAGGGGCATGCTTCGAGCTCGCTGCTGCAGCCTCACCGTGGCACGTAGGTTCATGCTGACCTGCCTTCCCTTGGACCAGGGCAGCGTCTCGGCTGCTGAGGACACTCCGAGCAGCGAGCAGCCACCGCAGGGGAAGGGCGAGCTGAAGGAGGAGCCCCGCTCAGCCTCTCCGGGGCCCAGAGGCAAGAAGGGCAAAAAGAAGAAACCGAAAGAAAAGGTAGCTGTAGACTGGCAGCATCTGCTGACTAACAGCACTCGTGTCCCTCCTGCCTGCTCTCCAATCTCCACTGGGGAGTGGCAGCAGTCTGCAGACAAAACTCCTTTCTGGTGGGGAAATTCATTGGCTGGGGGACCATGCAGGCTGGATTTGGGCAGAAATCTGGTTATTGTGCTGACCAGCGGCAGGCTGTGGCCAGTCGCAGCAGCTGGACCTAGGTTCCCAGGAGGTTTTTGCAGTAATTACCACAGTGAATCTGCCTAGTGCCTGCCGGGACTAGAGGGCTGCTCACCAGGGCAGGCGGCGCCCTTGTTTCCTGCAGGTGTCGGCACTCTCGGACCCCGTCTCCCCATCGGACCAGCAGCCCCTGGCTGGGCCCCAGCAGCACCCCCCCAAGCGCCGAAGCAGACGCGTGGGCTCGTCGCCGCCGCCGCCGCACGAGGCGCGCGCCTACCAGCTGTACACGCTCTACCGGGGCCGGGACGGCCGCGTCATGCAGGTGAGCCAGCGCCCGCTGCAGCTGCTGCAGATACCTGCCAGTGCCCGTGTGTAAAAGAGCAGGAAGGCAGGCAGCGAATTACCCCGTCGGCACTGTAAATTCCATACACCCTGCACCTCTTGGAGAACTTGAACTTCACCGGCATCCCACATCCATCCACCAGCTACCTCTGTTCCTTTGCTGTGCTTGGAAATTCAGGAGACTACAGGGATCCCTGAAGCCAGACCTCCGAGGCTTTCTTGGCCACTCTTCCAAGATCCTTCTGTATAAATGTGGGAGGTTTCCAGGCACTTTATGGCATTATGGCATTCCTGATAGTGGGCAGATGAGCCAAGTCACAGCTTGCAGATGAGCCCAACCCATAACTAACACTGGTCGCTTTGTGGCAGCACCTGGGAAGACTGGAGGACCTTTCAGACATTAAAACGAGTCCATCCCTGTCCCTAGGGTCTGGCAGTAGGAGGAATGGACAAATAGGAAGGATTTAGGGACCAGGAAGAAAGATTTAGAGAGCAGACAGGATTTGTGTGCAAAGCTAATTCATTCACAAAGATGAACCTAATGTGGTGAGACTTTTTTTTGTAAAGCAATCCCAGAAATACATCACACTCCTCTCTCCCCTTCTTTTTGGCTCATCTGTAATCTTTGATGCCCTCGGGCCCTGAGCAGCAAGCAGAATTTCTTAGTACCCTTATTTGTGACACTCTCTAGTGCTCGGCCTTCCCTGCAGTAGGAAGAAGTCCCAGTTTTGAAGCAGCAAAGGAGAGAGGGGCTGCCCCGGGCACCAACTCCCAACTCATCCCCAAGGGAGCCAGCTTCTGCCTGTTGGCGACGGGGAGGAGCTGCCTTCGCCCCAGGGAAGCTCTGTGCCCGACGCACCGAGCGGTGCACGTGGGTCCATGTGGATCCCGCACGTGGGGCTCTGTCCCGCGCTGCAGAGCGGCAGCGCCATGATGCGCGGTGCAGCCCTGCAACGCGGTGCCTCCTCACATGGCACGCAGTACCACAGCCTATGCAGTCTGCCCCATTTGTACCTCTGGCCCAAGGGGAACCAGCAGTGGGGTGTTTGTTTTAGGATCTGTCCCCAGAGATGAATATTTTGCTACACTCTGCTTCTCCAAACAAGGTCCTGTCCTACTGGGGCATCTTTCTGTCCCCTGCTGAGCTATGCAAGATCCTTGGGGAGATGAGAGGCAGTACCTGGTACAGACGAGCACAACACTGACCCAAGGAGCTGTGAATACTCTTCCAAGTGCACAGAGAAAGCAGAGTGATGGAGCAAGCTCCTCCACTATAGCAAGCTCTGCTACTCTTTTCAGGCACCAATAAACGGATGTCGTTGTGAGCCTCTGATAAACAAACTGGAGAATCAGCTGGAGGCAACTGTGGAAGAGATAAAAGCTGAGTTTGGGACAGTACAAGATAAGATGAATATTAAGCTGGGCCAAATGGAAAGCAAGACTCAACATCAGGTAAGAACATGACTCCGAGGTCTACTTGTCCACGTGACTGTTAGGAATATATCCTAAGCTTAATGAATGTTTGCATTGTCACCCTCTGTTTAGTGCTTCTTGTGTTGTAAAAAAAGAACCTGAAATCTATGATTCAAGACCTGGGAACTGTGATAGTAGGGATCCAATGATAGTAAATAGGGTCTTGAGCAAAAACACATATAATATGTAAGTGGCTTAAGGCACTTGTTTAGACAGTAAATCTAACTGTTCAAGGCCATAAGAGGGAAAATAAAGACAGAAGGCAGTCCTACATTTCATACATTTAAGATTGTAAAATCCCTCATGTTGAACTCCTTTGCAAGGCACCTCAAAATCCTTTTAAATTACTTATTTTAATGTCTCTTTTAAATCAGGTAATTCTTTGATTGCAGCTTTTTGTAAGCTCTATACAATTGTAGTGTTGCTTTGTAAGGTCAGAATTTTCGTTTGTTTAGTTTTTAGCAGGATCATTTCAGCTCGGTTTGGTTTTCCCGCAGCTCCGCGTTTTGGATAAGCTCATGGCCGAGCGTCTGTCTGCTGAGAGGACCGAGTGCCTTCATCGCCTGCGGCAGCACGCGGAGCTGCAGAAGAACGAGGGGGAGAAGCGGCAGGTGGGGCTGCGCGCGGCCGGGCACCTCGCGTGGGCCAGCAGGCATGAGGAGCATGGGAGATTTATCTCATCTCTTGGGCCGGGTAAAGGAGCTTCAAAGAACAAGTCATTCCTGTCCCCCTTAGTGTCTAAGGCCAGCTTGCAGAGCATTATGTTAGAAATACAAGATGCCCTGGGCTGGAGAGAACTTGGTCCTCCTTGTCCCCACCACACACACTCTGTCGTCCAGGCCAAACCCGTCTCGTATGACTTGCAGCCTCTTTCTTGCAGGTCTCCCTGGTGGACGAGCTGAAGACGTGGTGCCTGTTGAAGATTCAGAATCTGGAGCTCAAGCTCGCCGGCGAGTGCAGGTCCTCGAGGCCGAAGTCCACGCTGTCCACGTGCGAGTCGCTTGCTGAGACGCTGGACACGGAGCACAACACTCAGAGCGGCAAGGAGGGTGCCCAGCAGCACTCGAGCGCCGCACTGAGGAGCGCGGCCCGCGCGCCGGAGCAGAGCCTCGCGCCACGCGCCGGTGCCCAGCACAATGGTGCGTCCGCCACGGCCCTCTCACCTGCCCGAGGCACAACCTTGTCCCCAATCCACATCTGTCAGTTAAAGGCCAGCTCGTTAACCGAGAGATCCTTGTGTTAACACCCCCAAGAGATAGGCAGTAATTCTGACTGTGTGCTTTTCCCCATCCACGTGTGTTATGTTTGGGAGCAGAAAACACTTCAGTATCCCACTGGGAATATTTGAAGATACAGTTGGGTGGAATTTCATTGTCCCTGCCTGCTGCTTCTATAGTCCTGTGCCTTTGAAGCCAAGTCCTTTGATGCTTTAACTAACTTTATTTTTTGAAGTTTCTGCAGCCTCCTGGACAGAACTGTTCCCACCCTGCTGTTTCTCAGGAAGGTGCACAGATTTATCCAGAGTCCACTGAAGAAAATATATTGCATTTAGTGCTTTTCACATGTATGAATCCCATAATGTTGGCAGTAAGGTACCAAATGTAAGATGGTAATGCCCAAACTGAAGGCCTATAGAATAAACTTCTATTTTCTTTCCACTTGAGCCAGATAATATTTAAGTGTTAGTTTGTTATGGAACTGACAAAAATAATAATAAAAAAAAAGAGTCATCTGAGAGCCTTCCATCCTATTCAGAGCTCAAGGCCATCCTGAGAATAGAGAAGAGCTTAGTTAAAGCCACTCCTGTGTGCTTGGCCAGGTAAGCTTCCAATGGAAGCAAGAAAAACAAAACCAAGAGCCAGAATACAGCCCTGGCCTGCGTGATCCAAAGAGAGCCATATCAGAGCAGTGGGCTTCTGTAAAATGGATCATGCTCTGAACTGTGGCCCCATGGAGAACAGGCATGGACAGGGCCGCCCCATGAGACTGGGCAGGAGACCACCATGCAGGAGCCTCCTGCAGCAGGGAGTGCCACCTACTTTGCTGAACAGTTCAGAAGATTTTGGTGTCTCTGCAGAATCAGGGGAGCTTCAAGTCTGTACAGGCAGGGAGTCCATAACTATCAACAGCATAAAGTACTGGGGCATCGGGCATGCTGTTTTTCATACCCTGTCCTTCCAAGGCCTCTCACTAGACTTGCTGCTTGTGGGCAGCCTCTGCCCTGTGTGTGCAGCATGGTACATGGCCGCCATCACACTGCAGAACACCAACAATTCCTGCGTGGTAGAAGTGCCCACAGCATTTCTATAGATATATATATATGTGTATTTTATTTTACAGGTGCAGAGCAAGAGTTACTTGGCTCTGGACCAGCCTCCTCGTCAGCACCCGCCCAAGATGTCAGGCCAAAGGACAGAGCCGCCAGTGGCAGCACCTTCCCCAGGTCTCAGCAGGACCTGCCCTCCTCTGAGGTCCTGGGGGCCAAACTGAGGCACGTTAAGGTGCAGCCCTTGCCGGAGCCCGCCAAGGCCGAGGTGCAGAGCGGCTCCGTCATGGACAGAGGAACGCAGACGAGGAAGGCGAGCAGAAGCGGGCAGGCCCGGCACCGAGCGGGGCACCACGCGGGCGCCCAGGCGCCGCCCACCACCGCGCTCCGAGACACCGCGCAGGCCCTGGAGATCACGCAGAGCTTCTTCGAGGCCGTTTCCACGCAGATGGAGAGGTGGTACGAGCGCAAGATCGAGGAGGCCCGGTGCCAGGCTAACCAGAGAGCCCAGCAAGACAAGGCTGCGCTCCAAGAGCATATCAGAAGCTTGGAGGAGGAGCTCTTCAAGCTGAGGACTCGGATGCAGAAGGAGAGCTAGCAGCCACAAATGAGGTCAAGACAAGCAGCAGGGCCCATTTTGGAACCTACTGTATAGGAGTCTGGAGCACTGACAAATATATATATATAGTGCCTGTTCTGTACAAACAAACAGAAAATGCTCTTTTTCTGGACTAGAAGTAACTTCAGAAGCTTCAGAGCCAAGCAGGAGAAATACACAGACTGTTGGTATTGATGACAAAAATGCTGCAGATTTGATCCTTTTTTTGTCATTTCCAGGAGTCCATTACTTGCTGCACTCACAACTTCCAGGTGCTGCCTGAAAACAAACTACATAAAAAACCAAAACTGCTTTCTGGAAAGGGAATTTTCTTATTTCCACATCGGTCATATGTGGCTAGAGGGTCCCATTGTGTGTCGAATGTTGACATGTGATGATGCCAACACTGAAATAAATCTGCGATGTTGGAGACCTTTTGTCAGAAACTCGTCAGTGATAAAGGGCTATTGATACTATTTTAGAAACTCCCCATGGCCTTTCTATAGTCTGGGGAGAGAAGCTACAGAAACAGAATGAAATCATGAGCCTAAGGCAGGTGAAAGATGCTGGTGAAATGCAGGTGAAAGCTCCCATGTGCCTGGAGGAGATGCTAAGGTGAGTCATCCCACCAGGTGCAGAGGCATCTCTTGCCCCTTTACTTTTGGTTTATGTTATTGACACAAATGCTCCATTAAACTTGTTTAAGTGGTTTCCTGCTTGCACAGCTCCTTGCATTTATGTGGTTGTTGGGGCCCTACTCAAGTCACCTGACTGAAAAAAAATTATTTCAGGCCACGATAGCAAGTAGTTTCCTAAACCCATCCTACACTTGTTGCCCTCTTTAATTTCTTATATAAATCTCTCTCCATTTATCTTTGACAAGACTCCACTAGATCCTGTTAATAAAGTAAGCTTGCTTAACAGGTAATGAGAAAACAGCTATTCAAACCAAATCAGATGCAGAATGATCCAGTTATGCCTAGGAAGAAGGATCCGTTTCTTTCTATACCGTGGAACTCTAAACAGAAGACAACACACTTCACATCTTCTACCCAGGCTGAAGACACCGTTAGCTGATGAGTAATCCAACTTTGGTTTTCTTGGCAGCTGTCTAAAGCAAATAAAATTGTATTATATTGCAATATTTAAAGAATTCCCTTCTTTAGTGCACTGTCAAGACCAACACGGTGTACCTGTAGTTGTGGAAGCACTAGGTTTTTTGCTCTGACTTCTGTGGTCAGCTCTAGATACTTTCTTATGGTTACAGTTCTGTTTCAGCTACTGTAGGAATGCAGCAGCATGCTGTTTAGTTTTTGTATCATCTCGAGACAGTGAATGTTTTGCCAAGTAAATTAAGTCTTGTGCAGAGGTCTGTGTTGTAATGTTGTGCACGCAGGGGAACCGGAGCAAGTCCCCTCGCGCCTGGCTCCGCTCCGGTCGGGCAGCAGCACCCTGCGCTTGCTTGAGGCTCGTGTTTGGCAGAGCCCTGGCTAGATCAGTCCCTGGCTGTAGCTGTAGGACAGGGGAGGCAGCTCTGGCGGGAGGGCGGTTTGGCCTGGCTGGGATCATGCACTTGCGGGGTGCAGGTGAAGGTGCTGCCACGTTCCTGTGGCGCGCAGCTCACCACGCAATGCTCCTGCCCTTGCTCAGCACAAGGAACCCAGAAGGGACTTGGTCTAAGCTAATCAGCCTGACACACAAACTGTGGTACCAGCACAGCCACTGCCCAAGAGCTCCCCCGTCCGAGCAGAGGAGCAGAGCCTGGATGCAGAGCACTGACGCTAGAGGTTTTGGGGTGGCAACAAACCATTCTCTGGAGAATGAGGAGAGACCTTTCCCCCCCCTGCAGAACCGCTGGAGTTGAAGGTTCATTAGCAGGCACTCACATCACCTGCCTCTCCCTCCTGTCTCACAGTACCATTGCTCTCTGGCACCCGAGGAGCCCCCAAACCACAGGAAGCTCTTGGGGTTCCTGGGGCCCAAGGCTGCAGTGCAGCAAACGGTGCAGGTGAGAGTCCAAGGAGCAGCTTGGCTGCGGCTCCTGAAGGGAAGAGCCACCAAGAGGGGAAACATGGAGTCATCTTACACAGGAGCAGCAGTTGAAGCGTTTGCCAAAGGGAAGAGGTGGGTACGTGTGGAAACAACTGAGACAACTTTATGTGGGCAAAATTGCTTCCTCAACAGGATTTTATCAGAACACAAAAGGAATCCAATAACTTCCTGAAAGAAGGAAATGAAACCATGTCTATACAGCCCAAAGCGGTATGATTACCAATGTCACCACTTTCTGGGGCTCCAAAATCTACCACCATCATCACCTCCTGGTGGTGTCTGGGCTCCAAGGCACTATTACCTTAACCAACACCTGGCACAAGAAACCACCTCCCATTCTAGCACTTCATTTATTTCCTGTCTTTCAGCTACCCCTGCTGTAGCCCCTGTATCACTTTAAATACCATCACCCTTATTTTTACCTCTCTCCCTACCTCCCAACAGCTGCCCAATGTCTATTGCTTTAGTTGCTTGAACTCACCCTGGAGATAAGACCAGTCACTGAACTGGTGATTACAGGCCTTGGTGAAGCCCTCATCAGTTGTCTTCTCACTGGTCCCTTCTGCATCCCAATTGGCTGAAAAAACATTACCACAGGCGGATAGTTGCTACTGGCTCTTCCAGCTTTTATACAATAACATTTTAAACAGAAACAAGAAAGGACCATTCTTTTTTTAAAAGACTGAAGTAGGAAAGTGTTTTTTTTTTTCCTGAATAAAATTTCAGGTGTTCTAGTAAGTAAGTGATGAGAGTGATTTGTGAGTTATTTAGAGGGAACAGTGCTTCCAGGCATAACCAACAGGCTAAAACAGCATCACTAAAGGGGCTACGTAACTAACTCAAGTACCTCCACAGAGTGGCAGTGCTAATGATGACTAATGGCAGCAGCCAGCCTGACAGGGGTGCAGAAGAACTGTCCACGAAGAAGCCACTCACTCCTACCAAAAACTTCCTTCCCCCACTGTGTATCACCTGGGAGAACCAAAACAGAAACTTCCCCCCAGTTACCTTATTCCCATCGCTTTGAATCCCCGTCCAGCTGAGTGACGTGCCCGGGCTCTGCTGCTCCGTGCAAGTGAAACCACGGCAGGCGGGAGGAGCTTCTCTTTGGAGCGCTGGGCACCAGCCAGAATGAGTGTACCGCTCCTGGCAGCGGCACCTCTCCCACCCCCCGCTGCGGTGGGGCCTGGCCCCTGCTCTGCTCTGGTGCTGGCCCATGGCAGCGCTGCTGCATTCATGACCCCTGGGAGCCGAGGGGAGAGGGAAAGGGCCCTGCGTCTCTGAACCATGGCCTACCCTGCACACGGCTACACAGTTGTTACCTCATCCCAACCATTCCTGGGCTGAAACTCTCTTCACATATGGAGACCTCGCTTTTAATTTCTCTATTATTATCATCTAACATTGTTCAGTGCTTTATCATGTTTGTTTATCCCAAATGCTTCCACGCTTTGTTCATTCAAAAAAAACATCCCAGAAATGCCACTTTGAGCATAATACAGAAAGGGCTGTTGCCACTGTGAACGTTACCACAGAAAAGAGACATCCAGTTTATATTTATTTTCCACCATCCTGACAAAACTCTGCTCTTGGGATTTATCTCAGCACATGCTGCATCATCCACTCAGTGCTTTAAACCCTCCGGTTCTCCAAAGTGTCTGACTCATTTCCAAACAGCAGCGTAACCCAACGAAGAGGAGGAAGGGAACGAAACCAAAGCAAACCCCCAAACCCCACGCTGGTAGATTCTGTCTTCAAACATTACCAGAATGCCATCAAAGACTGATAGTATAGCCACATTCTGGAGAAGGAGAAAAAAAAAAGTACTTCTTCACAGTGGGCAGCAGTTCAGCTGTCAACAGAAGTCAGGTCAGGATTTTGCCAGCTTAAGTGTCCTTTGAAGCTCCTGCAGTTGCATGTTGCCTCGAGTGATCATCATCCTAATCGCATCCTGCAACGCAAAAGGGAGTCTCCTGAAGCGGATGCAGGTACACAGGTTTTTCACAAGCATGCAATAATTAGACCTTTGTGTAAAGTGAGGCTACAGTCATGGAGACAGTTACAAAAATAGCTGAATAGCGCCGTCAGCCGCGCCTGGGCGGTGCGGCCCCTCTGTTTTAGAGGAGGGGGCTGGCTGTTTTCCGCAGTATTGCCCCTCAGCAGGTGCCCCTATGCAGGGTCTGCGTGGTTCGGGCAGCGGCTCCTCGAGCACGGGCTACCGGAGGCGCCCGCGGGGACGCGCAGGCGGCGAGACACGAGGACCGGCCGAGCGTCCTCACGGCACGCGTGCCCCCGGCTGTCACCCGCCCCGCCGGGACCAGCCCGAGCGAGCACACCCCCGCCCGAAGCAAAAATGGAATTATCAGACAGCCTGGGTGACAAAAGCCTGTCCTACGAGGTATGATATTACTCGGTGCTTTTCCCTCAGATTCCTAGTGCCAGCAGGGAGGATTTGTTAACTTTCTTTCCGAATTTGTAACGGCAGATTTTTGACCTGGCGATCACAGGAACTTTACCACCATCAAGAAACAGACGCGCTTATCCCGAGAAATACCCAACTTTCACACGGCTGCTCCTTATGGAAGGGGGCGATCCTGGCGTTCCCAGCCGCCCTGCCGGGGCAGTGACAGGGACGGGGCCCGCGCAGGGCCCCGCCGCGGCCGCCGCGTCCCGCCCCTCACCTCCTCCGTGGCGTCCTTGTTCCTCCGGAACTCCTCCCGGGCCCAGTCGGCGAGGCAGCGGCGGTCGGCGGCGGCGGGCACCTCGCGCACGGCCCGCAGGATCCTCCGGTACAGCTGGAGCACCTGCTGCCGCCTCAGGAACTGCCGCGGGACAGACCGGCCCTCAGCCGCCGCGGCCCCCCACGCGCACGCGCGCGCGCACACGGGCCGCACGGGCGGACCGGGTTAACCCAGGAACGCCTCCGAGCACGAGGCGCCCCGCTAGGTTACTGGTTATAAAGGCCCTCTACTTGACCGTGCAACTGAGCTCCGGCCCGAGGCCGCAGGAGGGAGGCGGGAAGCCCGCGGGCCCGCGCTGGGAAATGGCCGCCGCGCAGCCCCCAGGGGCGGTTTGGGCGCAGCGACGCGGCTGGCGGGCCGGGGGGAGCCGGGCCCGGGCGCTCCTACCTGCCGGAGGGAGAGCGCGCCGGGCGGCAGGCGGCGGGCGGCCATGGCGGGGAGCGCGGGCGGGACGCTGCGAGGCGGGGCGGCGGGCGCCCTTCCGTGCGGCGGGCGGAGCGCGGCAGCAGAGAGCACGCGGAGGGGCGGAGCGCGCAGGGAGCGCGGCGGCGCGCGCTGAGCACGAGCCGGCGGCAGCGAGGCCGAGCTCCGCGCCGCGGCACTGAGGGGCTACAAGGGTCCCCGCTGCAACAGCCCGAGATAGTTCAGCTGCGACCTCCCATCCAGAACCCACGCAAAAAACCAAACCAAACCCACACACGTATGTGGGAGGACATCCCTGCTCCTGCTATTTTCTGACTCGCTGAGGAGAGGGTCCTGCCTGTGCAGGGTGGTCGGGTACCGCGCAGCACTTCATGGGGCAGCCTTGCTCCCGTTCACTCTCACACCGATCGAGTGAGGGGACAGACCTCCTCGTTACGAACAGTGGCACCTCTCTTTATTAGTACAGACAATAGAAGATGCATATTTTTTTTTCAGTGAAAAATCATGTCCAGCTTTAAAACACCTGGTTAATGAAACGGCCCTGAACGTCTGCCTGGGACAGAGGGGCAAACTTCACAGTGTCACCTGGTAGAACAGGGAAGATCCCGTCGCGGCAGGTTCTGTAGGACTCCCTGCTCGCATTATCAGACAAGAATTGCAATAATTAAAGAGGACGTTTAATTAACTGCAGAACAGTTTCAAGTATTCAAGCAGTTAGTTTTTGGTTCTGTAAAACCATCTGCTTTTCCCTGTTCCCCTCTCCTTCCCACAGAGGCAAGAGCCCATGGGTGAAGCTAATGCCTCCTGATTTCAGCTTCTGCAGGACAGCTCAGGCTCTTGCAATACAGAAACACCTTTCCAGAAGCACGGCTGATTTTTGTTATTGCAACAGCCAGCGGTAGGAATAATTTTACGTCCATGAATGTTACAAATATTTTTAAAAAATTATAAATTATTGCAAGGGAAGTCTGAAGGAAGTTTTACACTGTGTATGGGAATAGACGATCAAAGACGACAGTCTCACCATTGCATAAGCTCCAGGAGAGCAACCTGAACCACTTTGTCTGTAGGCTGTCCGGCTGCCAGCGGGCAGCTTCTGCACGTTAATCCTGATTACACCTTGTGAACCCATACCAACAAAATGCCATTTCATGTATTTCAGCCATTTAGCAGCAACCCGTTCTTCAAGTTGTGGCTACGAAGCCTACGGAGCGTCTGAGGCAGTGACCAGTTCGAACCACTGCCTGAGCGCATCGCTGAGCGTTTCCGGGAGGGCGTTCACATCCCTAAGGATCATGTAGAAGGGGAAGGGGAATTCTTCCATGTACGATCGGATCTCAGGCAGTTCTCCAGGTCCTTTGAATATAGGAACTTTAATGTCCAAGATGGAATCCTGTTTAAAAAAAAAAATAAAATAAAAAATGCTGGACCTACCAAGCTACATGCATCCTTTACTGGCTTTTGGTATCATTTATCTTTAATAAATACTTGGAAATTCCTCCTTTGTTAAGAAGGGTTAATAAACAATTTTAAGATTAAAAACTTGCAAGTCAGATATCAAGATATCAGGTACCAAAAGCTGAACACAAAGCTGTTAAATGCTTTTGCCCTTCTATCTAGAGAGGCTCTAAGCAAAGAACAATAGACAAGAAGAGAGCAAACTTAACCTTTTGCAATATGAAGTTCTACAAATAAGTTCTATCTTTGCTTAGCATGGTATGATTTGAGTTTACTGCTATTATTTTACCTTAATGCATTTGATGTCTTTTGCTGACACTCCTACAAACTTTGAGCCCTGAAGAGGTTTTAACTTAGGTTTGTGCAGTGACTCAGTACAATAGGGTTCATTATCAAATTATTTTATAGTATTTCATGGAATACTACAAATGATAAAACCAGATTAAACCCAAACTGTATTTCTACACTGATTTCAACACTGATAATTCATCAGTGTTGCATTTCAAAATAAACCCCTGTGAAAAGTGCATTTCACTGCTCAGAATTTTAACTTGACACCATAGCTAGATTTAATCAGAACAAGTTCTCTAGGTGACAACCTGCTAAATTTTCAACAATAAATATTCAGTACCATGCAGTTCAGTTTTCTTATGGAAAATAAATAACAAATATGATAGGAAGAAAACGTGCACTACGCGACTGGATTCTTCCCTGCGAGGCTTTACCAGGCTGGGTACATGCAGGGTAAAGCTCCGGTTTGCCTGCTGAACGCTCCACAGAGTTCAAGCTTCCCAGGCTATGCGACCCGCCGGGGGCTCTTTTCCAGCTGCCAAATACCCCATCCAACTTCCCTAATTCAGACACGACACAGCTCTCAGATGGGCCTTTCTGTCTGATGCTTAATCTCATATCAGCTCCAGCTGCCTGGTCAAATGGAGCCTGCTGCCAGATGAGATCACTTAGAATCAAAATGGAGAAGGAACAAAGCAGCTCTCAAGCTCCCGGCTTGTCAGCCTGCCAGCTGCTCCTCTGGTGGCCACATCTACAATCATTACGTTAGAAGAAAGGAGTTCCCATTCAGGATATCTGTAGCATGGGAGCGGATACTTTTTTTCACCACAAAAGGGGATAAGCATCACAGCAGGGAGGAAATGTAGAAGATCTGACATTGTGGAAAATCTAAAATTGGGCTAAATATCTTTGACCTCTGCAAAAGGTGCAATATAGCTGCCCAGCGCTACAGAGACAAGATGAAGATTTGTATCACTTCTCATTCATTGCACTCGAGCACTTTCCATTGTTACTCACCCGGGAATTTGGATTGTCCAACACCACGAAAATGACAAAGATGTTGGCGTTCTGCGCCGCACGCACTGCTGCCGTCACCCGCTCCTTGCCTTCCAGGAAAAGGCCTCTTCCGTCAGACACGATCAGGAGCAGCTGTGCTGTTTCTAGGCACAAAGAGCATTTTTAAATTCCAGAAAGTTAGTAACTAACTTCAAAAGCAAATGAAATAATTTTTTGTAAATCCTGAAGATATTATGTGAAACCATCAGAGTTTTCAGAAGGAAGCAGAGTCTTTCAGACAGAATTCTGTGACCTGCTATTGTAACTATCAAGGAAATCACTGTTTCCACTGTGTGGAACTACTGAGGACAACCCAAAGGAAAGAAAAAGTGTCCATCAGTACCACGAAAGGCATGGAAAATAAGCAAGCAATGGTGTCATGGCCTTATCTGAAGCGGAACTGGAAGACAGGCTCCAGAAGCATGTTGAAGGGAGCCCAACCACAAAGGGGCCCTCAGGCCTTGGGGCAGATGAGCAGCTCCGAAGCAGAGCTGCTGAAGCAGAGCCCGCACAGACGCTGGCTCCCCAACACCAACTATTTTGCTGTGAACACCTTGCTGTGAGGCAGGGGCTGGTGTTTGTACGAGGGGCGATGTCTCCTCCTGCCTGCTCCCTTGGGGCTCGGTACTGCACCCCGATCTAACCCGCGAGGGGAAGACACATCCCTCACACCAGATACCCCGGCGGCCTGGGCGCCTTGCTGCAAAGGCAGCAGCAGATTCTCACGTTGCCTATTCCTATTCTGGCTGCGCTTTACCTGCCAGGCTGCTGTTGAAAATACAGGTACCACCATGACAAGGTTCCAACAAACACAAATTAGCCTAAAAGGAGCCACCTGTAACCGAGCCCCGAGATATTTCCTAGGAAATTGGAGCAGCTCCTGAGCTTGCACCACAGCAAAAGGCAGGTAGGGAGCAGGCGCTCAGCTCCAGCGCCTGGCTGCCACACTTGGTGGGAGGCTGCCGGTGCGGGCAGCGGCTACGAATGCACCCGCTCAGCTCCAGCGAGGCACACGTGACCCGGGAGGCCTTCCCGAAACAGGCGGGTAAGACAGATGCTCCGTCTTAAAAAGCACTGAATTTCAGTGAACTGCTGGTACATATGGGGTAGAGATCTTCCAGGTTTTGAGCTGAGCTTCAAAGAAACATTCCTTCTGAGAAAGCAATACCAAAGCCTAAGGCAAGTGAGAGCTCAGTGCAAGGCATCTTCTGGGTAAGATGTTAACCAAAACCAGCTTACCTGGATTAATACTTTGAGACAACTGCTGGGCGGCAGCAAACATATTTGCTGAAGACTCTAGAAACTGCAGATGAAGCAAAAGTACGGCAATCAGATAAAATTATTATCAAATAATCATAATAATTGTAGTATTTGAAAATACAGAAGTCTGTTCTTCATCATGCCAGGATGGTTTAGTCTGACCACTTACACAGATACAAATCTTTGTACTTCTCTGCGTTGATTCCCGCTTCAATTTTAACATGTATTTTTCAACTATGCAATCTTCAAAGAAGCCTTCAGTCTGGATTTCAAGTTCTCTAATGCTGATGAAGCCACCAAAACCTCTGCAAACTCTTCAAAT
The DNA here is from genome assembly GCA_003342815.1 of Eudromia elegans. Lineage (NCBI taxonomy): Eukaryota > Metazoa > Chordata > Aves > Tinamiformes > Tinamidae > Eudromia > Eudromia elegans. Next base: position 711,250 of record PTEX01000150.1, on the reverse strand, counting down.
CTTTAACCTTACTGTTAAAAATATACATCTTATTTCTAAGTTGAGCTTTTTGGCTTCCACTTGCAACCAGGCTATCTAGTTCTATTTTTGTCACTACAGTTAAGGAGATATAAATTGTCAATTGCTCCCTATTTTAGCACTCATGAGACCATAGTCAGGTTGCTCGGGCCTCCCACTTCTCTCTTTAATGCTGATGGCAAACTGTATATGCCCTCCAGCCCTCTGCAAGGTCACAGCTGTCCCAAAACACAGTGAAAACCAACATTATTAACAGGGGAGAGCGCTTTTCAGGTTGCTCACTGAGATAAATACCCCAACGCACAATCTTTAAATGCCGAATTTTAGCAGCAGGGACCAGTACTAAACCTTGTCAGCGCAAAAATTAAATACACTTTTTTTTTTAACAGAAAAAATTAACGTTTGTGGAACTCTCTGCCTTTCCTCCGTTATCTGTCAAGGATCAATAAGGCTGCACACACTGCACACAGGTTGCTGCTGACTGGGACTGTACACTAGGGTCGCAGTTCTTGTCTGGAGTTACTTATTCTGGTCTGGAAACGTAAGAGTGCAAAGAAAAAACTTCTTAAAAGAAAAGAAATTCACAGAGGTCCAGAAAGTGTTACTGCAGAAAGTGGTTTTCTTCAGGATCTAGTCAAGTGATGCCTGACAAACATGATAGTTGCTCCTCCTCCTCCTCTGCTCGAATCCACAAACATAGAAGGCATTTGGCACTGGGGCACAAAGCTAGGATTGGTAGCTTGCACCTAAACTACAGGTTAAGACCCCATACCGACAAAGTTTAATCTTGTAACACGATACAGATTAGAATGAAAAGTGACCAAAACTTTTTAGTTTTACAAGATACTGACCATTCTGTCTTCACTGTGATCTAATCAGCAGTCAAGTGCTGAAATATAAACCACCAATTCAATTTACCAAGCAACCATGAAGCGCAGAGGCTGTTGATGTCTTGTCTGCAAATCCGCAGCCCAGGAGGCACCCTTGCTCACCTGAGCTATCTTTGTTTTCTTTTGCTGAAATTTGCAGAGGCGCAATATCCGTGTCCCCGACTGGTCATTGAACTGCTCATGGAAGGGGTGCAGCAGCTGAACAGTCTCTCCAAAGCTTCAAAAAATAAAATATTAGTATCAAACTAGTATTAATAATCTTTTTTTAAATATAGAGGAAAAAGTTAACACTTAAAATAAACTCACCTACACACAGCAATTTGTCCCACTTCTAGAAGAGTCAATGCATTTCCAATAACTGCTAGGGACTCATAAGCAAGCTATTAAAGAAAATGAAGATAAAGTAAGATTTTCCAGATTTTATTTGGTGCCACATTCAGTATGCAAAACATTACTGCATTTATGTTTCACCTGCTAATAAATAAATGAAGAGACCTCCTATCTGGTTTGCTAATATAGCTATGCAAAAAAAGCAAGAGAGCTATGACAAAATAGTATTTAATGCTCCCATGTGTAAGCAAGTAATTTTCTGCCTTTGGTAAAGTTAAAGCACATGAACCAGACAAATAACTGCTCCAAAATCACCAGCATCAGGCTTTCCTAACTACCACTTCTGTGTGGCAATAGCTGATATAAAATTAATCATCAAGAGTAGCTTTCTCCCCCACTTCCCTGCATTGTTTTTACCTGTTTAGAGTGATTATCTATCATACTAGCAGAGTCATCAATGGCCAAGCAAATCTGGTACTGTCGCTTGCTGGGCTTGGTCCTTCGCAGCCAGATCTTGTCTTTCCGGAACTGACTGGCGATGTAGGGAATCACTTTGCGCATGTTCAGCCTTTTCCCTGTTCTGTAGTCTCCTCTGAATGTTAAGAAGATGAAGGTACAGATGAAAATTAACAAACAAGCAAACAAAAACCCAAAATAAAAGGAACATGTCTATTTCTATTTAAAGACTGATGTTAGAGTTTCTAAGAAGCATCTAATTCTATGTGCTTAAATTGGAAGGAAGACCCTAGACACCCCTATTTAGAGGCTAGATCTTTTCAAAATCACTATTGGTAAACGGAATATAAAACATTTTGACATTTAGCATAACCTTTGATTTAAAAGTATTTCACAAGTTTGAGTCTAATCAGTAATTATACAAAAGTGAAAAATAAAACAGAGGAAGTTTCCTCAGAAAGGTTAAGGCATATGACTATATCATATTTGGAGATCATAAAATAAGGCAGTATTTCAATACGAGAGTAAAATGAATGCATCTGCAAACAGGAACAAACTATTATAAAGCAAAAATAACACAGAGCTGCCATTGTAAAGACATTAAGCTCTGAAGACAGGAGCTTAACAGAACCAGAAGCCTCGGGAAGCCCCAACTTACTTGAGCTTGGCTGCCTGAGTGGGCTCCAGGATGAGTCGTAACTGCTCACACAGCTGCTGCGCTAGAGGAGCCGTCAGTACCAAGTACCTCTGCCACAGCTGCGCTGCTTCCCTTTCCTAAAGCACCATTTATCAGTGAAAGAAAGGAAGAAACAAACCTGAATGATGCAAAAACAAAACACTTGGGAGCACTGCCTGAGAGAAAGATGTAAACTTCAGTGTACAAAGGGAGAAGAAAGAAATAGTTATCAGGTGAAACTAGGATGGAGTTTTGTGGGTGCTCAAGAGAAAGATGAGCGCAGGCAGTAGACTTCTAGCATTCATTTTGCTACCACAGAGCTGCAACAAGCAGTGACCATTTCTCTAGGAGCAGATGGAGCAACTTTATAATTGCTACCAATTCAGAAAAGCCTGGTAATGGCCACCAGCTCATAGTACTACAGCAAGGCAAGCCATAAACTCTGCAAGGTTCTCATCAGGCATCAAACCCAACATTACTTATTTTAATTATATTTTAGCAACATCATTCTCAATCCTGTCCACTTCTTTTATGAAAGATTTCCAAATACATTTTATGAGTCATGGCTAAGTCAGAGACAGCATCTAACACCAGGTTCTGATGTTATTTAGCTCAAACTCCATCACTGCTACTGAAGGAGGCACCTTCTGCCAAATGCAATTTTGTGGAAGTGTCTCTGACCCTGTTAACTGCAGATAACACTCACAGGGGAAGCAGCTTGGCAGGGCCAAGGAAAGTATTTCTAGCTAAGCAAGTGCAAGTTTTGCAGATCATTATGAGGATGAGCGCAGAATAACCAACATGCAGATTGCATGGAGCATACTGAAAGTAAGAACAGTAAGACCTAAAGCACCGCCCTATTTTAGGGATCACACTGCCCCCCCACCCCTGAAACTGGTAACATAAGTAAAGAAGAAAGAGACATTAATTCAAACCATACACTTTTGAATATTTAGGTTCCAGTCTGCTCAGTTTCCTCAATGTTTCAGCAGAAAAGTAAGATGAAGTAACACACACACCAAAGATCCTTGAGAAAGTTTTATGTTAAATCGAGGTCACTAACCTCCTCTGGACTGCCAGGCTGCTGTGTCTGCCAGGCTTCCAGCTGCCTTTCAAGCTCTTTCCTCAGCTCTTCAGGGTCCCTGACGATGTGCTGAAAGTGTATTAATGAGACAGTAAAGTAAGTGTACACATCTTGTGATTCCTAAACGTTAGGGGATTATAAAAAAGTAAGGTGATGTTCTCACTCTCTGAGACACCCCCCCCCCCCCCCCCCCGAGTCATACATGTAAAATACATATATATCACAGTGTCACTTGAGCACTTAAAGAATCAAATGTCATCTTCTTCCTTACCTGCCAGCAAACACTGCTTGGCAAGAGCTTCCAGTGTAAGGGTACCTTAGGTATATTAACACCTCTGGAGCTTACTGTACTGTATTGTAGTGACAATTCTGTTCCTGACTTGCGAGACCATCATTTGGCAAAACAGCAGTGTGTGGTCTGCACACTTTGCAGGTTTACCATGTTAGCCTAAATAATGCTACAAACCAGAAGTTAAATGGTACCAATAACTTCCCCCTTCCTCAGGAGCCAGCAGCAGGGCTCCAAGCAGCCACTGCAGGTACAAGGAAGGGGGATCGACTGCTCTCTGAACATGGAGAGGGTTCAAAGTTTTGCTCAGAGGTGAGAACTCGCCTGTTCCTCCCTCATGAGGTTCTCCCCCTTCCATGGTTGCTGCAAGGGCTCCCCCTCCTGATTAACTGACTGCAAATTACTGGAATGGGTTGGTGCCTGCCCTGGTTTTCCATGCCAGTTCTGAGGGAGCACTCGGCTCTTCTCACTACAGCAATGAAGCCCCCTCTCATTTAATAGACCTTTTTGCATTAAGAGGGAGGCAGCAGGTAGCTGCCACATACTCCTTTCTGGGGAGTGCAGAGAGAGAGAGATCTCTCTCTCAAAACAAGTGCTCAGGACACTGTGATGTAACATGAAATCTGTGTATTTCTAAAACACAGACACTGTTATATACACTTATATATACACACTTATTTCATCAACTAGTTATCTGTCATTGCTCCCTATATGTCAGAAACGTTTATGACATGCTTTTTCACAGCTCTCTAACAGTTTGTACTGAGAAACCATAAGTGTTCCTTGAAATACTAAGATTTGCTAAGCTATCACAACTCTGTTTGATGAGGTTCGTCGTTCCCGGCAGTGTCTTGTGGTGCAATAGCTGAGGGGAATTCCCTGTCCACAGTGGCATTTTAAGGTTTCTGTTGTTGCACCACTCTGACTCCTTTTAATCCTGAGGCCACACTCTAACCCTTTGCGCTTCCTTCCACCTGGGCATTTGACCAGCAGATTCATCTGAGCAAAACAGTTCTTGACAGCAGAACAAAAGGTATTTTCAAGGGTCAAAGATGACTATCTTCCCACAGAAGTAGTAGTGAGGTATTTCTGTTTTAAAAGGCATCAACATGTCTTTCTTCTCGTGTTACTTTTCACACAGATGTTAAAGAACAGTAAGCTACTGAGCTGTCTAATATGAGGAATTCTAAATATTGCAGTTCAGTTTCATGAACCCAGGCCAGTTGAAAGAGAGCAACTGTATGCTCTTTCTGTACCTCTTTTACTGTAACTGTGAGGAGATGCTCCCCTTACCTGCGGAGCGTCCAGCAAAAACTGATGGGCTGTGTGGATGGTAGAGTCCCGGCTTCTCTCTGGCTTCTCTTCTGGGACTTTCAGGGAGGTTTCAGGAGTGGAGTCATTGACATCCTCAGACTCAAAAGTTTGGATTTCCAACTCTGTTTCATCTGATCCTAGAACCACACCATTTTTTATTAACCTTATGGAGCCACATAAACACACACATATATATATATATATATATATATATATACACACAACACATGCAACTACCTGTAAAAACATGAGAACCAGTATCATATCTCAACTCTTCTAAACAATTCACGTGCTTTGTAAAGCAATGTGTAACAACAGGCATGCAATTCCTTAGGCAGACTGTTTTTCTCTCTTACAGCCTGACTGCATAATGAACAAAGGCACTAGTGAATAAATGTAACACTCGAAAATTCCAGCTGTAAGATACATTTTTCAAGCCACTTATCTGTTCTGATTAAGTAACAAAGTATATGACAATTTGAGAACATTGAGAAAATCATTAAAAAAAAAAAAAAAGGCAATATTTTCTCATTTCTTGAATGAGAAGAATCTACTTCTGCTATGGAACGGCTTTTGGTAAATCAGAATTTATTTTAGAGACAAATGAGTAAACTAGATGTTATTTTTACAGCATTTCTACCATTACATTCAACTTTTTTGGTAACGATTTATTCTAAGTATTGTATCAGAATTGTATTTCAAAGAGATTTTTTTTTTCCAGTACATGCAGTAAGGAAATTTTGTGGAAAAACACATAATAGGAGATCAATTACATGTACGCCTATACCATAAAGCTAATAAGTTTACATGATCAAACCTGAAAGGAATGGGAGAGGAGAATGTGAAATCAGGCTGTAGAAGTTCTTTCCTGTCCCCTCTCTGCAGGCATGTTACGTTGTTTGATAAGAAAAATCATTAAAAATTCCAGCCTGCAGGTTCTCGGATTCCCTCAAACGAAACCCTGCTGTTGCAATTTTCAGATCATTTACACCAAGTTTATTTTGCTTGTGTGTCTGCACAAGTCAGACAGATCTGCTTCCTCCTGCACCAATCACCCACACCTATTCCAGATTTTCTCTGAGGAAACTCAGTTCTCGTTACTTCTGTTTCCACTTAGACAAGAAGGAAAGTACCGAGACAGTGACACTCCTGTGCTGCTGCTGCACCTGATGTCATTCACATCAGCTCCTCAGCCTCCCGATGCCTTCCCAAAAGTTCTCTACTGAAGGTCAGTTATGCTAAGCCTGGACTGTGTTGCTGTATGCCAATTATTACAGTTATGCTTAACAGTAGAAAAATACTTGCCTTTTATTGCCCCAATGAAACAAAGAGAGCCTAAACTTGAAATAATGCAGCAAGTCACACTGCTATTCACTCAGCTTAGCAGAAATAATTGACAGCGGATACTTTCATCTTAGAAAATGTATACAAACACATTACCTGTTAATATAAAAACCTATGTATACATTTAGATGCACTTTTGAGTGTGTGCTTAGAATTTTAAAATAAGCATACCAGGTGTTTTTGTGGCTGTAGATTTCCTTTTTTCTGGCTTCAACTCTTCTACATCTACTGCTTCAATGTCCTCATCATTATGCATTTCTGTTTCCATAGGTGTATTTTCAGGATCTCCCTCTTCCTTTTCTTCTTCAGGAGGCATAAAAGGTTTTTCCTGATCTTTGCTAGCTACATCTGTACAAAAAGAAAGAGATAATTAAGGAGAAAAAGAAAGAAAAATGGCCATGTTACAGGTAACATTGCATTCTGAGGTCACTGCAGATGAGCTTTAGTGAGCCTCAGAAGAGGTTATCTAAGCTATTGTGTCAATCATCAATTTTACCTTTTGCTGTTTGCACCATGTTGAGTCAATGAGCTAAAGCTTGTGAGTATAAAACAGACAAATTATTTTAATGCACTCAATCTAGGAATTAATTTAATTAAATTTAAATTAGAGGAATACTTTTAAAGAGCCACCTTTTCTTGAAAAAGAATAAAGAACCTTTCACATTAACCTAAATACTTTGCATGTGTGATAGCAATTTTGTTTTCCATGTAAATGAGATTAGGAGGGAAAAGATTTTAAATGGGTTTAGTAGACTAAAATTCCATCTTCATGAACAAATTAAGTATTTTTCAAAATCACGTCATTAGTTTGAACCTAGTTATTGAAGAGTAGCATTTACTGTACTGAAATAGTGTTGCATCTTAAACCAAAGCAAGAACGTTAAACAGGGAGGGAAAAAAAACCTGTGGCTAAACAGGAGCTTTAGGACATGATTCTGCAGTGACAACTCCTTGCACCCATCAACACCCCCATACCGTAGGTCTGGGCATCGTAGGGTTCGGAGCCCTGTTTGATGTGTTCAAAGGCATCAGCCTCCTCCACACTTGGCCTAGGCTGAGGGGCATCGTGCCTGGCCTCGCTGCTGCACTCTATGGTTCTCAGGCGCTTGTGGACACGTTCGCTGTGGTCTCCCATCGCGCGCTCGTTGTCTGCCCGGCCAGGTTTCCTCTTGAAACTCTGGAGATGAACAAATCAACACCATCAACTTCTCAAGTGAGCTGCAACCAAGCACTGATGAGAACAAGAGCTCAAACAGGATCTAGCTACATCCTACTCATTTGCTCTGTAATGCTAAGCCATTCAAGTTTTGTACTAAGCTTAAGAAACTGAGACACACACGAACCTGGGTATTTTTTCTGCTTTGCTTCTCAGAGGCCATCCGGGCCATGCGCGTGGACTCATGGCCTTCCGACTGATTTGCGCTTGCAGCTCCACTTCCATATTCCTGAGATACAAAAAAAAAAAAAAAAAAAAAAAAGAAGTAACTGTAATTGCATCTGTAATTGAATCTCAGAAATCGAACTGAAATGCTGTGCTGATTTTCAATCTGAACGAGAAGGGGCTCATAACTGCAAACATTAAATTCTTGTGGAAGGCAGACAAGAAATGCCGCTGCTTAAGAGCTAGCCTAAACTCACTGTACTGTCAGGTACTCGCCATACTTTCCCAGGAGTAAAGTATCTACAGGATCTTCAATTTTAAAAGTGAATTTCAGATTAAGTTTTTAAAATATCAAAATCAGTTCCTCATAACAATTTGAAAGCCCACTGCCAAGGCCTGGCATTTCTGCTTATGACACTTCATGGGGTTTTTACCTCTTTAGACTCATCTCTCTCTGAAGCCTCTCCAGCCAGCTCAACAGCACTGTCGCTCTGCAGGTTTTCTTGCCCAGTCTGCCCTGCTGTTTCATGCTCCATTCTTTCTTCAGACTCTAGCATTGCCTCATCCTTCTCTGAAATATCTTTATCTTCTTCTTCCTGAAATGTCATAAAGTAATGTTAAAAGTTTATTCTAAGAAGTATGGACAAGGAGGTGGCAGCAATACAGATGACAAAAATATACCAGTTCAATAGGAAGCAAATCTCTTATCTGATGGAGGGTCTCATTAACATCCTACATATTTAGTCTCAAATTTGTCTCAAACCACTACAAACCACATCAATTTATTAAGCCTCTCATAAGGAAAAATACAGGCTTTTATTATTTTCTACCTGAGGATGGAGGCCTTGGTCAGCAGTGGGAACTCCCTTCTCCTTCTCATCATCAGCAGATTCATTTTTTTCCTCAGCAGGTGGTTGCGACTCCTCCTCTTCATCTGCCTCGGCATTCTCTGTGTTTCCATCTTGACTGTCACCATCCTTCTCCCCTCCATCTTCCTTTTCCTCTTTATCTTCAGAAGTGTCTTCTTCAGCTGGCTGTGCATCTTGATCATCTCCACCTGTATCAGCACTATCCTCTCCATTCTGATCTTCTGTATTCTCTGCCTCATTTGCCCCAGGAGGTTTCTCATCTATTTCAAAAGCATTCTCTTCTTCTGAATTCAAGAATCAGAAGGGTATACAAAACGTTCAGTATAACATAGAGACAGTGAATGTTACAAACCAGACCCCTCCTTGCTCCAAACAAACGAAAAACCTTACAGAGAAAATAGATGATTCTATACACAGAATCTGGTTTTCTACAGCAGATGTTTTAAGAAAAAACAAAAATTTATTTCACAACAAATGGTTCATATTTAACAATATGTATTCCTACAGCATGCAGTCCTAATAATTTCCTTTTATCTAATTTCTTGATATTAGATTGATTTTAAGTACAAAAGCCTGTAAACATCATTGAAAAATAATAAAATTGAAAAATGAACTATGAAACAATGCACTTCTAGCATAAGTTAGGGTGCATCACTTAGATGCCATAAGAAAGTCTGCTCTTCAACATGCGTGAAGGGAAGACAAAGGAGAGATGGAACCACAATATCATCACTCTTGCTCTCTAATGCCAAGATATAGAAATTAAAACTGCAGACTTCTGTTACACAGAATACCACCACCACCTTTTTATTATTATTTTAGTAAAGGAGCTCTTTATCTGACTATCCCTCCTGATATAATCCCATCTGTCTTTCCACTGGAAATCTGCAGAGATTTGCAGCTGTACCTTCATCCTCTTTCTCCTCATCATCACTCTTCTCATTGTTCTCCAGGTTGAAGTCATCAGGAAGGTCCAAAGGTTCAACCTCAGGCTGCTTTTCCTGCTGACCATGGTAAGGATCTATTTCATTCTCATCATATTCGCGCTGTAAGCAAGAGAACAAGCAAAGAAAATAGCACAGACAAGTAAGTGGCAGGGAAACTGTAGGAAGAAGGAGAGAAATAAGATACTCCCCTTCTCTACAACACAGAGGTACTGGACACATTATAATCAGATCCGTTAAAGAATTTCCTACAGTGCACATCCTCATGCACAAGCAAAAATGATTCATTTAAAAAAAAAAAAAATATCTGTACTACTTCAAAACATGTCTTCTGTTTTAATACAGTTTTCACAACTTCAAGTTTTGACTCTGCCACCCAAGATCACACACACCCAGTGTCTAGCCCATCGTTCTGGAAGACCCCACTTTTAGAGGTGTGCAATGTTATGGGTATAAGCACAGATATAACACACATTTAATTCTTTCTTTGAAGTCTTTCCATAGCTGTGCTCTTCCACACTACGCAGATCCTTCAGTGCACTATAAGCACATTTTGGGATGAGTCCTGCTAACCTGAGACAGCTACTAAGGACAAAAGAACAAGAGCTTCCTGGCTAGTTCATCACAACGCCATTTCAGTGCCAAGCCTGCTCTGGCAGCCATTGCTGGTTTAGGCTAACGCAAACAAAAATGATTTCTGAGTTTTGTATCAGTGAAGGACATCTATAGGTAAAGATATCTATAATACATTACATACAATATGGTTAACTTTTGTCTCTGAAATTAATAAGCTTTTCTGAACATGCTGTGGTATTAAAGACTCCTTTGAATTCTCAGGAAGACATGAGGTGAGCAACAAGATACAGTTTAAACGCAAGATACTTTATTCCAAATCTTTTCTTACCTCATCAATTTGCTCATGGATTTCCTCTTTGTTTCCATTGTCCTCTGTATGCTTCTCTTTTTCTTCATCCTTGGGAAATTGTTTTTTATCATCCTTGTTTCCTACACCCAAATTATCATCTTTTGCAACGAGCTCCGAATCCTCCTACAAACCAACAAATCCAAAAGAAACTCAAACACATTGCATGTTTCTCAAAGCATTAATAGCATATTTTACAGGAGTTGACATATCCTATAGGGAAAAAAACCCAAAACAAACTAAATAATTTAGGATATACAAAAATTATCCCATTCCAAAACCAAGAGCCTGCTGCTCAAGACAGTGCCCTCTTAAGGCAATCTACAACTATCAGAGTCAACAAAGAGTCAAACTACACAAACTTATAATCCAATACTAGCCTAGATACAGTTAGCAAACAGAGATACAACTTGCATGTGAGGCAAGGAAAGGGCTCAGAGGGGAAAAATCGGCATCCTAATTTCCCTGGCAAACTGGGGCTGACCACAGCACGGTTAAGTTTCAGTTGCTCTCTGCCCTGCTGCTTGCGGTGAGCTGCCGAACGGTCAATCCGTCTGCTTGGAGCCGGCCGCTCTGCTGTAGCGCTGGGCGGCTGACAGCGACTAACCCCTCCCAGGCAGTGACTGGAAGGGCTGCCGTTACCCCGTCCGATGGCTCATTACCCCGTCCGATGGCTCGCTGCTGCTGCTGGGAGGGAATCCTGCTCTACACTTGCCCTTCAGGTATTCTCCTCTCCTTGCTCCTGCCTTTCCCCTTTGCTGTTATTTACACTGTCCCAGCTCTGATGCATGTTCAACTCTCTCGCAAGCTGATGACCCAATAATTAAAACTAGTCTGGGAAACACAGTTCATTTTAAATTACTGTATTGAGCAAAATTGGCTCACAGAATCGCAAAACAGGGAAAATTATATGCAACAAGAATTCCGTCTCAAAACCAGCATGCCATCCGAACCATAGCCTACATCCAGACTCATGGTCCAGTTTGTATCAAGTTGATGGAGTTTATTTCCTTGGATATCGTTCTCCGACTCCTCTCCTCTTTACCTCATCCATTCCAGGTCCAGTTTCTTCTGTTCTACTATTGGCATCTTCATCATCATCCTCTTCATCTTCATCCCCCCAGAGCCTCTCATTCAGTTTATCGTCAGTTTCAGCATTATCCAGATTTCCCATTTGCTTATCCAGCTCCTCCTCTTCATCTGATTTTTCATCATCTTCTGTGTACAACACCAGAGCTCAGAACGTGTTTCAGTACAGAGAAATAAAGCTTTCTTTTTAGGTTAGCTTCAGAAACACACAAGCAGCCCTGTTCCTTAACATCTTAAATCAAACTCATCACGCTATGGAGTCAATACAAACAGGGAGGAAGGTACACACATGCACCCAGAAAAATATGAGCCTAATTATATCATCCAAACTGTTCTGCTGGACATACTGATATATACAACACTTTCCCTCAAACTAATAGATGCCAAATAGGTGCCAAACTTGGAAGACTTAAACTCTCCACTCCTTACCCTTCTCCCTCCTCCATTTTCAAAATGTTTTGGCTTTACTAGGAGGGGAAAGCCAAAGGTCCCTTCCACCTATCTATCTGTTTATGAGTTTTGGAATATCTCTCTTCTTGTGCAGATGAATTCAGGATTGGATTGATTTATTACATTTCTTATGAGTCAGCCCCAGCAGAAGAGCCAAACCTTTTTTCTCTTGTTCTCCGTCATGCATTTTCCCTTCAAAATCTTCTGACATTTCAATTGCATTGTCTTCCCCTTCAATGTCTGGTTTGGAATCTGGGTCTTCTTTTTCCTTCTCTTTGCCCTTTTGATAGGTGTCTTCTACCTGAATTGGAGATAAAAGCAGAAGTTACCAAGCATCTTGCTTGACATGAAAGCTTAAAGTGCCACTAATGTATTTATAACCTTGGATGCAAAAAGGGAGATTGAAATGGAGACTGAAAGCTATTTAATGCTGCTTTTATCTAAATACATTCAATCTATCCTGCTTTTCAGAACATGGATCTCAAATTTAAGTAAAGCTGTATTTTGATAAAGTTGAGCTAAAGTAAATACTATCACATTTGTTCAAGATTAGCATCTGTCTTATCAGTCAGAATTCCTTAAAAATAGTTGGGCTACCAATTTGTATAACCTACAGAAAAGTTATCCAAATGCTGCCTTTGGGCCATTTTAGAGGGACAGCTCTCCATTTCTTGTATGCAAATACTCGTGTTGAAGATAAAGCACAATGTGTGTGCAGGTAACTGAAGGCAGTGTTTAGAGGCCAGCTCGGAGCAGGGTTGACCTTCCTGGGCCTCCTGTTAGCTTTGTCCATCAGCACAGCTCCACGGGAATCACTGCAGGTATCTTACCCTGCCACTGCTACAGCTCCCAGTCCTCAAGCTCTGGATGAACTCCTCTGTACTGCTTCTGCACATGAGCTCTCTACCCAAATGGGTCTTTTCCAATCAAACTCTGCTCAACCAGCTAAAGCCTCTTACTATCCATTGCTTTACATATGCCTCCTTAAAATCAGACTTTTTTCTTTAAATAATGTTCACCAATTTAAATGACTAGACTGGTCTCCAAAACTGATGCAAAGGCAGCTTAAGTCACTTTTGTCTGTGGAGCAGTTAAAGGTGTTGCTCAAGTAAGAAATAGTAGTTTCCAACAATACAGCTAAAACCACTGCACTTACAGTTACACACATCAAGATATAAATCACTAATGCCAGTAATCAAATTATATTATTTCTAAGTAACAAAAAGCAGTTTTTTCTTGCCACACATTTTATTTAGTCTCAGTTTTACTTGAATCAAACCAAAATATTCTTACCTGGTCTTCACTTTCTATTTTGTCACTCACATCCTTCTTGCCTTCCCCATCTCCAATACCACCATCCTCGTAATCATGAAACTGGGTTGCTCCTTCTCCTGCTTCATCCTCGAGCAATTCTTTTGGCAGACAAAATCCCTACAAAGGCAAACAAGCTTTCCAAGTCAATGCCAGGAAAAAAAAAATATATTTTGATGATGAAGAACATTCTGTGAGGTGCTATTACACCAAAAATCCTCCTCCTCCATTTTAAAACACAGGGCTTTTTTCTGTAACATCTCTCCCTAGAAAGACTGAAATTTGCACAAGCTTCAATGCTACCTAAATAGGAGTTAGTTCTAAAGAACAACGAAAAAAAGGTTTCAAAATATTCACACCTTGCACTGGTGCCCACACCAGTTTTCCACAACACGCTTTCAAGCTATGGGAGCTACTGATAATGCTACTGAAGGAGGTAACCAAGAAGTAACAAAGACATTTTTACATGTCCGTAGTTATTAACCAGGGTCCTCTGTAGTAGATCAAGTACATTTTTTAGCTTAGTTTCTACTTCAGACTTTTGTATAAATTATATATATGTTTACTCTCTGCCCACTGTTATTTTCTGTTAACTTACCTTTTGGGCAAGCTCGGTAAATATACTAGTTAAAACAGAAAGCAGTTTTCCAGTAGCTCTGTGTGCTGCCAGTGAAATGGTGAGGTAGAAGAGGATAAGGTCTGAGTACTTGCACAGCATGGGCTTTAGTCGCACAAGCAGGATGCAGCACTGGTTGAAGAGCTGCAGTTAAAACAAAAGCAAAGCTGTCAAACATAATCATGTACATATTGAGATAGGTCAGAGGGTGGTAACACAGACTGAAAGCAATTGCTCCAACCAGAAATACTGGCATATTTAGTTACAATTTCCAAAGTTCCCAAAACTCTTTTTTTAGCTTTCCCATTTCACAAAACCAAAACCTTTCCCCACTTTCTAAAGGTATAACTGTGTTGCATTTAAGAACAGTATATACATTTGGCAATGATTTTTACAACCCTTGTAGCTCAGATAGTAAAAGTACTGCACGTTTAACTGCCCAGGTTCACAGTTAAAATATTTCAGACTCCAAAGCAAAAAACTTTTAGGAAGGGCAATTTTACCTTCTGTTTATCTGAGGTGTAATCTTCCCTGTAAGATTTCAGGTTCTCCAAGAGTTCTGAAACAGCAGAAATTATCTTCTGCACATGCAAAGCATCCACATCAGCAGAGAGATCTTCATCCAAAAGCTTAGTTAAGTGCCCTTCTTTAAGCCTTTCAAGTGACTCTGCATCATTATCATCTATTACAACACACAAAAAAACCAAAAGCCACAGGAATCAAATTAGATGTTCCAAAAAGAAGTTAACCAAGAAATCCATTAACTTCCATCCAGTCTGTGTATAGGGACAACTCCTATCAAACTAGCAATCTTCTTGAGTACCAGCATTCCTGCTACATCACACAAAGTACTTTCAGGGGCGCATAGTTGAAATTCTCATTTCCCCTTGATTAAATGCACTTACCATTTTCCTCTGGAGATTTCTTTTCATCTTTTCCAGCCTCCTGTTTCCTCTCTACCAAGCACTGGATGGCATAGAGAACAGCATGGATAACAGTTTCAGCTTGCGCTGAGAAGTGCTCCACAAACTCTTCATCTGGCTCTTGATTCCCTTTTGAACCACAACACAACCAGTTTTACTTAGAAACACATTAAATTACAGGTCACTATCTTTCCCCCACACAACAAACACTGCTTTACATGCCAAACAGACTAATCTCCTGAATGTGTTCAACTCCATGGCTTTCAGGGACACATGATACATATGCAAGAAACTCAAAAAGTTTCAATAAACACAAAGAATTCTCACACAGTTTTGAAATTTGCTCCTGAAACAACCATACTATGATTTCATTATTCTACCAGAGTTTAAAGTTCTGGAATTGAATGGGTCACGACACAGAGTCTGGAGAGATTTTGAACAGAATTATTTAGCCTGAATTTAAGCAACAGTGTGAAGGGAATCTTAGCTAAAATTTTAGTCAAGGATGCTATCATTTTAGTCAGTATGCTGATTTTTCAGTAGCTCTGTGCTGAAGATTGGTCCCTCAATGGAAATAAACTTGTAAAAAAATGTTCATGGCAATACTCATCAACCAAAAAATACTTATCAAAACTCAACTTTTATGTATTTTCTCCAGCATTAGTATTCAATGAGAGAAAATATCCACAATACTGTGCAATCTTTGCTACACAGTTCTATTAAAGTGCCATTGCTAATTCTGACCTACAACTACAGTCTAAGGTCTGTACTGAACAGCAACTAAAGGACAAAAATATTACAGCACAACTTAAATATGGACTAAACTTGGCAAGTTTGAATTTCATCTCAAGTGGTTTTGGACATCAGATGCAATATGAAGCACATCATCTGCACTGACCAAGCCACGGAATTCTTTGTTCTTATTTAAAATGCAAAATTGGAGAAGAATTTTCCTTACCACCACTATTTGACGTAGAACTACAAAGTTGTGTTCTCCAGGCTTCAAAGTCTGTAGATGTTTTATTAACCTCCTCTTGGATATACCTTAGGCTCTTGATTAGTGCCATCTGATTTGCAGCTTGCCCGTCTTCCTCATTTGGAAGAAATAGAGACTCTATACCCTGTAACTGAGTTGAGACTTCCAGCAAACATCTCAAAGCTGATGTACAGACCTCAAAATCTCTCCTGTAACAGAAATATCATGATGCCAAGAGAAGAAAGTACACTTCAACTTAGTATCTTCATCTGAAAGTTATCAAATAAAAACTTGACATTAAGCCTAAGTGTCAGTCAAACAGTGTGAATGTCACAGTGAAAAAAAGTATGTACTTTTTGGTCTCTACAAGCTACTGTCCTAAAAAAAAAAAAAGGGATTTTTACATTTGAAATTCTCAGTCTTATCTAACAAATAAGGAGCTACAAGAATGAACTTCTAGGAGAAGAAAACAAAAGCTTAGAAGTTAAGATGGACAATTTGTCCAAATTGTCAGAGGGCTGGGGAAATGTGTGCATTTTGATATTAAAAAAACAAAACACGTTTCAAGAGCATATGAACGGTATCTTTAATGATACATATAGGCAAACATTTTCAAGATAATTTTATGCATCTTAAATGAACACAGAGTGTAGAAAGGTCAGTTCCACACACGGACAGAACTTACCAGGAATAAAATAAGGTCTCACATGACTGTTGTCTTATTTTGTCCACATCTGCTTTTATTGCCTTCACATCTGCCAGCATCGCAGTCAATTTTGTAGCTAGCTGCAGCCATAACTGATCCTTACGTTGCATCCTGCATCCAGGAGGCAGTTGCTCTGCTGTTACTGGAGAAAGGTATTTTAACTCTGAGGGAATTCGGTCAGGTATTCCCATAAAAATACTTCCCAAGGTCTGCTCAGGTGCTGTACTCTGAAGAAGGTCTGTTCTGCCATCTGTCCTTTCAGTATTGCTACATTTCATTGACTGTTCTTTTGGGCAGCATTGTATAAACCAAGAGAGCTCCTCAAGCACCATCACACACTGCATGGAAAGCTGCTGCAGTCTGTCAGTCCATTGCTGGAAATTGTCCTGAGCAGGAAACGCCACGCTGTATTCTCTGTCAGCAGCCAACCTGGCATCGATCTCTTGTATGCAACTGAGGAGGTTCCTGGTTAGGAATAAAGAAGGAAACAAGGTACATAAACCTAATTGAGATTTACATTATACTTCTCTTTTAGAGGTTGAACTTCTAATGAGCAATCTGATGAGCAATAAAAAAGTCAAAGCAGTGCAACTAGGTGGCTTAATAACTTTTAATATTCCTGCAAGCATAAGGACTCTTTTTAAAACCTTCCCATTATAAATTCCCTGTTCTAAAACAAACTTTAAACCATGAATCTCCAAATAGAGATGAAATACTGTACGAAGGGAACAGTGCCTGGCAACTTCATTAAGCTTTATGGTTTACTTCAGCAAGAAGCATAATTATTCAGCAGAACCATGGAGCCGAAAGAGATGAGCAACAGATGAAGTATCACACCAAATAAAAGGATTTATTATAGACTTTTCCCGTTCAATACAAGTATAATGTACCTCTACATTTGGGGGAAAAAAAAAACCAAACCAAAAAACCCAAATGAAAAACAAACAAATAAAAAAACCACAACTCTCAAACCCTCTCAGAATTTTTCTTCATAATATGCTGTGGTTTCCAAGTGAAAATTAATTTATAAAACCCAAATGGGACAGATCTGACAGTCTAAAGGCTTAACAATGTCATTAATTACAGTAGCAATTTCATGATCTTCACACATGCCATTTCTCCCCCCGTTATTTTGATTACAGAATGCTGACTGGGATGATCGATGACATCTAAAAACATTTTTTTTTTCTTTTCTACTGAGGGAATGGGATTTGATTCTTTCTACTTTATCATTTTATGCCTTTCTTAAACAGAACTGCATATTGCCAAACTCCTTTCCAACATCCACAACAATGAAACGTGACAATACCTTAGGATGACCCACTGTTCTGTCAAGGCAGTAAGAGATTGTCTCTGTCTGGCGAGCATCTTCAGGAGGTGTGCAGTGAATCCCTTGCATCGCTCAATGCTCCCTAGCCCAATGTCCTGAACAAATACGGAGCAAAGGGAGGGAACAGTTAAATGAAGTAAACCAAGTGACAGTAGTGTTCTTTAATATCTCCATTTTATTTCACCAAGCAGACTGGAAGGTCATGGTTTACCTGCGCAAGTCTTAAAAATGTAGACAAAAAGTACAGCTGTAATTTCCACTGCCTTCATTTCTCTGCATCCTCTGTCTTTCAAATAATTTTCACGAATATTTGATTTTCAAGTAGCTTCTGTCAGTCATACTAAATTGCATCTCAATGCAGCAATATTTCTTGGAACTAAATTCACAGAAACTTTTTTTTTGTACAAATTTATAAGTAAAACCCAAAGAGGATTCATTAGCTTAAGTTTTCACATATGACTACTGCTGAAAACCCTTTCACAACTCTTACTCCTAGATATATCAAAAATTAGCTTCAAGTTTTTGTTGAAAGGATCCTGAACAAAAACTTTCAACACATTCACAGCAGTTAACAAAACTGACCATATCTGCATCCAATTATTTATGCTCTTGTCAGCTGTGACATCTGTCAGGATCATGTCGGGGAGGAGTTTTCTTGCAGAACTTAGGCTCTAGTCATGTTCCTTTATAACTTTCAAAGAATTTCTCACGAGTTGGGATAAATCCAGATTTTATTGGTCTAACATTCATCAACAAAATAAAGCAGTAATTTGTGATCTGGTGAGATACAAGATACTAGTCACTGTACAAATTAATTTAGCTCTCAATTAAAACGCTAAAATGACAGGTTTCGAACTATTGCACTTAAGAGCTGACCCGAGATATTTTGTATTACACTACAGAAAATAGTGTTCTTATGCTACCCTTTTATTGCTGGAAAATCCCACTTTAAAGTGATAAAGACAATGCAAGGAGGATGTCTGGCTTTAGCTTGATGCTTTACCTTGGCAGGTGCTAGCAGTGCTGTCTGAAGCCTAGCGTGGCGTGCAAGCGACCGATAGAAGTACTTCTGGCATCCTTCCCAGGCAGAGGAGACCTCTGTCAGCAACCTGGCGAAGTTTGATATTGGAAAGGTACATAGCTTCAGTAACTCAAAACACTGGGAACACCAGGCTAGCTCTTCAACCTCTGAGAAAATTGCTATTTATTTTTATTTTTCATTGCAAATACAAATGGTCTTGTAACTCTTCATTTCCCTTAGAGTACGAGGCAAGTAGACGTAACACTTTTTTTTCTCCTCTGTCTCTAAATAAACTCTGAGGAAACTTAGAGTAGTAGCAATACCAAATATGTTACATTTTGGCACTTAAGTAGTAAAATTTCATGCAGCTAAATCCAGTCTGACAGGGAAGCCTATATTTTGGACTTGATGAAGAGACAAGCTAAATGTTATGTTCCCTGCATCTGAACAGGTCAGTAATCAGCATGTCTTCATGACACAAGAGTATTCCATAAACACCTACTAGAAAGTCTACCACTCATGGTCTCCTGAGTTATTCCAGTAGCTAACGATGAAGATAGAATGTTAATAACCTCATCACGGATGAGCTGCAACTTACAGGAATTTAGTCTATTTTTTTCTAATATGATGTTAATACAGTTCAGAGTTGGGAGTTCTCAAAGAGCTGCCAAAAGTGTAATTAAAAGAAATCAAAAACAACATAAAAACCTCCTCTAATAACAGATATTAATCAGCTGTGGGTGCGAGTACAGCATACACCAGACTTCCAAAGTGAGAAGGAATCTCAAAAACCAAAACAAACCCACAAAACTCAAACATGAAGTCCTCCCTGAAACTCAACTAAAAGAGCAAACAAAACAAAAAAAACCACCATCTTACAGACATCTTTAAAACCCTAACTAAATGACTTCAAGTCCAGAAATGGTTTAAATCCACATGCAATTAATTCTGGAAATTGTAGCTGCACTTCATAAAATATAAAGGTTAGACATGCTGTGTACATACGTGGCATCCACTTCCTGTGTGCAGTTCACTACAGATAACGCATTACGCAAGTCCAGTGGAAGCAGGCAGAGTATTTCGTGATAATCTTTGGAACGGGACCAAGACAGACCTTTCCGGTAGGACAAACCTGGAATGACATTTGAATTATCCTTTTGTATTAAAAAGGGACATACTTTTTAATTAAAAGGGGACATGAATAACTGGTATTAAGGTATGAAAGCTGCCAGTGTTTTTTAATTTTGGCAATCACATTTCATATTTTCCTTACAGAGGAACACATAACACACAACTGAAAAAAGAAAAATAAAACATAAACATGTAGAGATAAAAGACACTGGAGACAGCAGCAGAAAAACAAACTCCAAACTACAAAAGCTTGAACATAAAGGACAAATACTAAAGCATGGAATAAAACTGAAGAGAAAGAGACAGCTATATACTTTTTAAACTCAGTCCTAAGGCTGTTATCTTAGTTGTTTTCAAAATTGAATGAGATGCGGTGATTTCTCCCAAGCCAATGGAAACTCTCATTTCAAACTATCATCAAGTACAGAATATAACAAACACGATTCATCTATGTTTACACCCGCCATATCTCTACCTATGTATGTTGCTGTTTCTTCCAACCAGAATGGAGAATGAGTCTTAAGATCAAGCCTTTTCCATTCATTACCCTGCTTCCTTATGAAAGCTGAACTAAGGGATTTCTGCTTCTAGATATGGGATGACTGATGCTTGAAGGAGCTAAAAGGTAGAGCCAATAAAGAATTCAAGACCAATCTCTAATCAAAACATTGCAATATATCCTCCCTCCAGCATAAACGTCACTGGGTAGAAATCCTTCTCAGACATCATTTCTCATCAGCAGGTGTGAAAAAGCAACCACTGTCATGCACAGGAGAAGTGCAGTGCTGAAAACATTCCACTTATACTCACCCACATTGGCAGTCTAAATAAACACCTCAGTATCTAGAAACTGTTTACTCAGCACACATATCAACTGGTTTAGTAAAACAAACTATATACAATAGTCAAAATGACAATTTAAAACTCTCCTACAATGCATTTGGAATTATTTTAGTTCTTTCTCAAGTGCCATGACACAATTCACTTGAGTTACTTTGTTATTAAGGTCACACCTTCTTGTTGGAACCCTTAAGTTTTCATCTTCCTTCTGCTACCCTGGGAGAGAAAAATGCAATTTAAACAACATTTTCCTTTCATTTTTTGAGCTTTTCAGCTTGAGGCCAGAAGCTATAGCTTCAAAGAGGAGCATCAAAATGACAGATTAAATGTATAAATAAATAAATAATGTCAAGGTTACGTTTAGCCTCTGCTTCTGGCTATGACTTGGCAGAGCTGTCAGGCAGCTGACACACATCTAGATTGTATTTCTTGTTTGGGCTTCTGAATTCTTCAGTGACTAAACAGCTGATGAGCAATTTTGACACAACAAGAAAGGAAATGAAAACGAATAGCTTGGGTGGAGCCTTCATTTCAGAACTAGCAAGAGAGCCTGGACTGCTGACCAGTTTGCCTCCAAGGATTCCTCCCAACAGGCCTCTCTGCCTTTGCGGCTCAACAGCATCTCCACCAACGTGACCTCTGCCAGACTGAGCACCGAGGGACGGGCCCTCATGCAAAGGAGCAGATTTCGTGCCAGAGCTGGACTGCGGAAATGGGTGCAAGACAATCAGCTTCCCTCTCTTTTTTCCAAAAGCTGCACTGTGACTTCTGAATAGAGATATTCTAGACTGCTGCTTCACAAAAGCAACTGTTTTACATATAATGTAGTGGAGAGGAAGAGAAAGTATAAAGAGGAAACAAGTCAGGTCTCTCAGTCAGTGGGGAAAAGGAAATAAGAGACTCAAGTAGTACTAGGTATTGATGAATCAGTGACTTCAAGAACATAATTAATATTATGGTAGATTTACATGTATTAGCAAAAGCATAAAATGCTTAAGGATCTTTGTATTTTTAAACTAGGTACAAACCTGTTTTAGCAAGGCTTTTAAAGAGCTCAGATAAAGCCCGTTGCTTCTGCATCTGGATATGCTTGGCCTCTGACTTCTGCTTCTCCTTATCTGCTGCCTGATTAAAAGTTAAATTCTGCAGTTCAACTACAGAATCAATGACATCACCTGTACAGAAGAAAAAGACAAGGTAAGTGATGCAAAGCCTCAGCACACACAAACCAGCCATGGAAAAGTGGTCTGTGAAGTGATCTATCTACATAGAAATTGTCTTCCTTCTCTGTTCCATTATATTTCACATTACAGAGGTCAACTATGGTATTAAAAAAAAAAAAAAAAAAAAAATCACAAGAATACTCAACCTGTGAATTGGTCAAGACCTTCCAGCAAACTTAAAAAGGAATTATTTTCCATAACCGTTACACACATTTTCTTCATTTTTTTGGTAAGTTTAGGCAGACGATACTGAAGAGATTCTGCATGAAATATAATCCCATCCTGACACTCTTCTGGGAGTCCCCTCTGAGAAAAGAGGAAACTGTCTGATTATATACACATACATACATGCATGCCTTGATCAAGACAATAGTAATTTGCTGCAAAACCGAGCAAAATTCTGCATTCACCTGAAACCCAACCTGTTCAAAGTACTCCTCAGCACAGTTCAGCACCAACACTCAGGTAAAGATAAACTCAGTGTATGCTTGTCACGGACACCTTAATTCTGAAAGCAGCGAGATAAATGGAAGATAAACTGTGAAAAGTATGATCACAGTGTCATGACCTCCTTCACAGGGGCTATCACTGCTTCACATCAGTTCCTTGGACCTAACTTGTGCTAAGACAGTTACACTATCTTAAAATATTAATGCCCTCACAATGCAAGATAAGAACACCATTAACATCTTTTTAGACATAAATTTAACTGCTCTGCTCAAGAACACTGAAAAAGGTATGTAAATAGAAATGATTGAGCAACAGAAATAATCCTCTGGAGTGTATGTCTGAAGTAATTATTCAAGCAGGGCCTGTTCAACACAAGGCCTCATATTTCTTCTTGTAGCTTCACAATGTTTTTGTTCATTAAACAAGGGATCCGCTAAACCAACTTAAATATCAGTTACAGGTTTTGGGGTGGGAGGAGAGCTAATTGCCAGATTTCCACCTCCTTATTCGGTCCTCTCGACTGCCACAGGCCAAGAGCAAAACCAGCCACCCTCCAGGAAGGATTGAAGTGAGCAAAACACTGGAAACTTCCAGACAGGAGTAACGAGGCATCCCGCCTCCCAAAAAAATTCTGAGGAGCTCCAAGTGGCTTCTCACATTTCATTAACAAAGCCTGGTGGGTGTGCAATGAAACTATTTCAAGGGTAAAGTTAAGCACCTTCCTCTCTGGGCTTGACAACTTTATTATAGCCACACTGAACAGTGCGTCTGTAACTGTGCAGTAAGAGTTACCTGATATCAGCTAATAAAGCACCTACTCATATCTATGCTTCCAGCCCACAACAAGGTTGTGACAGAACAGCGTATTGCTCTTACTGAATTCAAGCTTAAAGTATTTTACATTCAATCACTGTTTACATAGGCACATATATTACAAATACACGATCGTTTTTCTGAGTCCCTATTTAAAAGGATCTGCAGCAGCAGTCGCAGATGCTTAAGATTATCATTTGAGGTGAAAGTTCCCCCTTAACGGCAGAGAACATTAGCTCTAATCCTTATCATTATTTCTGCTCTAGCTGGAGAGCTAGTGAGTTGTTGCAGATGATACTCTAGTAACTTGGAGACAAAATGTGTAATGGTCATCATCTCTGTATTATATCCCTATAGTTGTCTTTCTATATTTCACATCTGCCATAGCACTGAGTACACACAAACACCCTCAAAAGTAGTCACTTAAGATTTATAAAACAATTATATATTTTTTTTCTGAATAAAACAGTGAAAAACAACATAGACATGAGAATACAGAAAACATTCTTCCTACATGTAAAGAATAAAATCACCTTATCAGCATCTGTTCTAGCACACAGAGCTTTTCTTATGGTGGTGGTCAGCCTCTGAACAGTCTCTGTGTTCTCAACTTCTTCCTGCTTTTGCAAGCAGTCCAGCTGCCCTTCTTTACCACTTTCCACCAAGGCAGGCTGACATGGCTCATTGAGAACAACTTGAAACTTCTTCATGAATTTAAAAAGGGTCCTGGTTACCAAAGAAAAGCAGAACAGTTATAAAGTACTCTAATAATCGAATTGTCCCAGATCCTCAAATATATATGATTTCACTATCTGATGGGTGTAAGAAATACTCTAGCATTTTATATTTAACTACATACAATAATTAATATCATACACACACACACACACAAGAGAATACCCACCAGGAAGACAGAAATTTAGTTGCACATACAAATATGGCATTTTGTTAGTCTCTAAATGGCATTTTACTCCCAAGCTTTTACTTACCTGTGTGTTTTTTCAACAGATTGTTTTACGGCCCAGAAGCTGACATCATTCCACTTTGAAATTTTCACAAATTCCTGTTAATGAAAGAAATAATCAATGAGATCATTTATACAAACCCAACAGCGCATTTGCACATAAAATATTAGCTTTAAAGTTAAATGACCTGTAAGAATCTGACTGTCTCAAAATGTAAGACCTTCAATTTAGTTAGAGAAGAAATGATTGCATAAGTCACCATCTTCTATCAATAATGTGTTTGAGTGTGTTAAAATGTTAGTGCTAAGGCCTCTGCACAGCCTGGTAGTAATCTTCTTGGCTGAATGAGACTGATGGAACATTAAGGACTTTTACCCAACCTTATAATTCATTTCTTTGCCAAGGAAAAAGTGAAGTGCCACAAAGATTTCAAGATATCTACAAAATTCAAAGACTAACTGCTTCACTGTTCATCAGATCACTTCAATAAGCTGAGTTAAGTTTTCTTTTACCTTAAGTTCCTTTTCTATAGGTTGCCGCAGTTCAGTGATTCTGGTCTCCACACACTCTGAAAACTGCTTATAATAATGATGCAGATTCCATAGGACGCTGCACAGGACATCTGGAAGGGACAGACAATAACAAGCTTCTTTCAAAGCAGGCTATTCTTCAGTATCAACAACAGAAACACAATGTGTTTCTGTGATCATAAAGCCTACTTGTATTAAGGGACTGGGCAAACAAGCCAACAGCACTCTTGAAGGAAACAGTGAAAGCATCAGGATACACTTGGATGCTCTTAGGAGCTCTCAATGATGTGCATGTAAAGTCTGGACTATGTTGCAAAGAAGACAAAACATGTATTGGTAACAACTTACCCTTTCCTGCCACCTGAGGCATCAGCAGAACATGGCAGTGGAAAACCAGTAGTGCCTGAAGCCGTGTGTGAAACTCCCCCAGCGTAGATCCTTCGATGAAAGCCTGCAGGGTGCTGGTCAGCATTTTGAGACTCATCTGCTCAGCTTCTGATCATTTCCCCCAAAATATAAGGGGATAGAGGGGAGGAGGAAAAAGAAATCCACATGAAAAATGTTGATTTTGTAAACTCCCATCTCAAAAGCAGGTCTCTATTAGGCAACGTTCAAAAGAAACTGAGAAAATTCCTATATAAGGAAGAAATTGTGAGGGGAGGAAAAAAAACAAAGGGGAGGGGGGCAGATTCTAATCTTAAAATAAGTAGACAGAGGAAACAACATACTGAGGCCAGCACAGTCTGACAGTGCATCAGTCAGGAATATTTGCTATTTTCTCTGAATAAATGCCCTTCTCAGCAATGATGAGCACAAATTAGTCACTGACAGTTGCTTAATTCCTTATAAACATCAAAAAGAATCTGGTAGAGAAACTGAATGTTTCTTTCATCTTTACAATTGCACAAAATTTGGAGGATGAAGTACTAGGAGCAATCTTCCCCCTTAACTTGAACAGCTGCAGAGAGATCTGCTGGGCAGGGTCGATCCCAAAAGCACACGTACTGCAAAAACTGCTTAAGCTTTATTCAGAATGCTGAAAAGGTTTCAGCAAGGATGTAAACTCCATGCAATTAGATAAGGTGCCTTTTACAGCTGCAGACAGAGGCTTCCTCCCTCTCAAATCTCATTCTAAAATATCTATGCGCAAGATGCACAGTGACCTGTTCTTCCTTTCCTATGCCTCCTATGGGTAACTTCCTTTATTTCTGAAACCATACTTATCTCATAGAGGGCTAACATTACAGGTAATGTAAAGAAATACCAACTGAAGTACACACTGTCTAGAAGATCTTACACTATTATGGAACATATTGTAGAGTTTTCTCAAAGAGGACAGGAGCTACATCCTTTAACTGTTGCATTTTTAAGCGCTTAATTATGCATCCTTAGAAATTGCTCAAACGTGCTCACAGGAGCACAGTCCTTACCTTCTTCATTTCCTTCTGTTTGTTCTTGTACATACTTCTCTATCATCTGATAGATTGAAAACCAGTGCTTTGTGGATTTCTCCACATGCTGCTTCGTTATATTGTCCAGACTGACCGACCAGCAACTGGAAGCAAGGAGAGTACAAACACACACAGCAACAGAAATCAAAATGTTGGCAGCTTGGACTCAGAAACAACAGTAATGTTTTCCCTCAGTTTAGTAAAAGCTGAGAAATTTGAAACTGGGTACACATAGGCTTAAGATACACAGCTCACTATTTAAGATCACTGGCTTCCCGTTATCGTATATACGGGAAGGAATATATGAACTAGGGACTGTCAAAATAAGCTTAAGGCAAACAAAGAAAGTCTCTTCCCCCCCCCCCCCCCCCAAAGAATGTGAGGTTCTCCTTCCACAAAATGTGAAAGAGGCCTGTGGAATTCCTGATCAAGGCATCCTGTGGATATGAAAATTTTATATGGTCTTATAGCAGGAAATTGGGCAACTGTTCTTAAGGGAAATAAACTGGCTTGCAAACTCTAAGATGAAAACAAGACAAGGCTGCGAAAGTATGAGGATGAAGTAATGTAGACATTTGTCTCTCTACTACTTCTAAGGCCATCCACATATGCTCACTAGGGAAAACAATACTAAACGGACATGCATTTTCTAAGCCAGCACAGGTATTCCTTTAGTCTCCTCCACACTAGGACAGTCACACAAAAGAAAAAGGTTCCACAGTTAAGGTAGTACAGGAAAATAAGGCATTGGAATGCATCTCTGTGTGAAAACATAAGCCTATTTCTATTTATTACATATTGGAGGGAAGGACAGTTCTTACTTCAACTCCAGTTTACGCCACTGGATAATCAGCTGTGTAACCAAATCAAGATGTTTCCTCAAGGATAAAGCTCGACTAGCGTTTTCCTCCCAGTCCTGGAGAGGAAAAAGCAACACAAAACAATGCCATCTCACATCTTCATATAAAAACTAATCTTTGCATGACAAGACTTACTTATCTCTGGAGCATTTTCCTTTTATTTTAAAATTACATGCAAGTTTGGGTTTTTTTTTGTGAAAGCTTTCAGTTGTTTTTATCATGGTACCAAGACAAATAAGGAAGCACAGAAGAGAAACCCAGTTTCCTTTAGCACCCTTCATACCTGTGCCTTTGCAAGAAGAATTTCCAAGCCATTCAGGAACTTTGAGAGGGGACTAGACAGCGGAAAACTCCGGATTCTGTCCATCACAACTAGCAGCTACAGAATGAAAAATTTAAATGCAAAAGTTAAGTTTATTTAGATTAGTATAACTTACCTCTGCAAGAGATAAAGCTAACACTCTGCACCAAAGAGTACAAACAACTTAGTGCTGAGTTCCAGCTGATTCTGCGTACACGCGCTAGTCTAAGAAACACAACAGAGGGTACACTTAAGTGATGCCGAGGATGTCCATTTTTAAAGTATCATTAAAAGAAAAACAACCACAACATAAAAATATGGCATCTTGGAGTAAAAACAAACCAACCCCAGCACACACACAGGAAGAGTCCTCAAAAATCTTTAAGGAGTGGCAGACTGACTGAAGTTGTAAGATCACAGTAAGCAACAAATACTATTTAGCATTTCATAAATGAATCAAATAACTGAAAATAACCAGCATATTTGAAGAAACAGACATCATTTCAAAACATCTCAGATTAATACAAAGATTTGTGTCTTGGTGAATAAATGTATGTACATGTGCTTGTGTGTATGTTTTTATAAATATACTTACATACACAATTCTTTAATACTTTCTTGCACATAACTGTTTTACTGTTTTTTTCCTCCCCAAAATATCTGTTGAAATGCTTTTACCTGCAGAAGTACTGGATGCTCAGGCCATTCCTGCAGTAACCTGTTCACTTCTTTAGCAAAATTATCAAGTACAGGTTGGCACTGTCGGACTTGCTGAATATTTGAGTGCTGGTAAAAATCATATGGGCCATCCTGCTGTAGCACCAGATCTGAAGTCAATTCCTCAAAAAAGGTATTCTGAAGGAGGGTGCTAATCAGAAGCTGGCTTCCCAGAAGACCATCGTTCAGTTCAGCACCTAAGAAGCAAAAACGACCAATGTGCTATTCATTCTTTAAGAAAAATTTGGTTTTCCTGTATCCTACTAGCATCATCCCAAACCTTATCAAGGTATCTGTTATGAAGATATAAGAATATGTCACACAAGCAATGAGATAGAAGCAAGCAGTATAGAACAAGGATGCTTAAAATCCTATATATTATTTTTATACAAAAGTTAAGATAGGGATCCAACTATTATTCCTCTGTTGATAAATTCACGTCAAATAGATTTACCACAAAAATATTACTAAGGTTCTGTGAAAAAGCAGTCCAATTAAAAAAATAATTACACCAGGGGAATGGACACTCAGTGTAGACACACACAGAGGGCTACAGTAAAAACAGCGGGCCTGGTGCACTGCACATTCCTCCTTAACTGTCCACATACAGACTTACTAGATTAGAAAGGAAATACTATTCTTACTATTCTGCTCTAAGAAATGAAAATGAAATATTCATTCTGAGACTGTGGTTTTCACACCAAATGGGTCAATGTTTTGCTGTAAAAATAAAAGTGTCTATTATTAAAAAAAATACAGAGCTCCACTAAAACTAATTTCTTTATGAACCTAATTGAATTTAATTTTTTTTTATCTCTGGGAAATTACTGCAAATCCATAGTCTCCAACAAGATCATGCAAATGAAAGTGTTCAATATTTTGAATGAGGGAGTAGACTCAGTTAACCAACATTGTATAAGAGTAAACGAGCCATATAAAAATAAAGCAACCCTTAAAAGGATAAAATAGCCCAAGAGAATTCTGAACACAGAACAAGTTATTTGGAAAAAGCAAGCAGTGCTTTTGGACATTTCTTCCATAGCACGAAAACATGTAATGACTTGCAGTACAATTAATTTGGAATCAATCATCACAGAGCTAGAACCCAACACCTGAAATGTTAGCAGCCTTACCAATCAAGGGATAGAAGTGCGACACCAGGCATGCCCCGGTCTGATAGCAGGAAAGAAACGTTTTCACATAATGCTTGGCTTGATGTGAAGGCACACTCTGCTGGTACCACAGGGACCGTGCAAAGTTCAAGCACAACTGTTGATGAACCATCATTACTGTTTGCATGGAGCTCTTGGACAGAAGAGCTCTATCAACTTCCAGCTGGTCTTCCAACTCATCATCAACAGTTTCCATTTTTTCCTCTAGACTTGGCTGAGCTGTGATATCTTCAAAGTCCTACAAATCATGTTATAAACAATAGTCAGTTATAACTACCCGCTTTAATGCCTTTCAGCTACACACATGGGGAGGAGGTGGGTACTGAGGTAATGTGCTAATGATTGCAATTGCCACTGTATAAGTACACTACCCATCTCCCCGTCTGGTTGCAAATCTGAAACAGAATACCTCCCAACAACCCACAGATCCACAGAAGTGTCCCATAGATTTCCATATTGAATGCCAAAGCTTGGGCAAGATATGGAGCAACGTGGGCCAAGTTAAACAGGAGAGCCTGATATATTCAGCTGCTTAGCCTATCAAGGAGAGCAGCAGTCTTTATAGATCACAGAATCATTGAGGTTGGAAGGGACCTCTAGAGATAACCTAGTCTAAGTTCCCCCTGCTCCAGCATGGACAACTAGAGCAAAGGGTGGCATCCAGGAGGGTTTGAAAGATCTCCAGAGAGGGAGACTCCATGACCTCTCCGGGCAGCCTGTTCTAGGGCTCTGTCACCCTCACAGGAAAGAAATTCTTCCTCACATGGACATGCACCTGCCTGTGTTTCAATTTGTATCCATAAAATTTGGGTACACTTGTACCCCAAAATCTGCAACCAGTTGAACATCACTCTTGTACTGGGGAGCCCAAAATTGCACCCAATACTCCAAGTGTGGCTTCACCAGAGCTGAAGAGAGGAGCAGGATCCCCTCCCTCACATATCATATGGGCTTAGCAGACCTTACTTGCTAAATGAATCGACTGCAAAATTCTACTGCAAAAAATTAACATCATCATCATTCAGTAACGTGTCCTAGGGTTACTCAGCAGAAGCACAGGAGATTTTAAAACATGGAAATACATTCAAACTCTTCTGCAGACAGAAGGGAAAGGCCACAAGAAGAAACTATTGTTCCAATACACGGCTAACTTCCTTTTATTTGAAGATCAACCCTACATTTTCTTTTCTGCAGGAAAAAAAAGGGAAAAGAAAAAAGAAAAAAAGGATATCTACCATTATATTTTATATATAAAGTGTATTCCAAGGAACTATGATATGCATAGTCTTTGTGTTTATTTGCAGAGTCCTATCATTACCTTTCCATGAAGAGGAAATCTCCTCCTGAATTCTTTTTCTTCCTCTTCTTCGCTCTGTTCTTTTCCATGGCTTTTACTCCTGTATCTGTAGGGACAGTTTTCCATTGCCTCCTGCTCTTGAGCACGGCGTTCTTGTTCATCCCATTCATTTATAATTGCCTGAGGAATCACAAAGCAGCATATTTTACACAAATTAAAGATTACACACTTAAAATTACATTCGTCATTGCTGTGACAGAATCTATCTTGTCTGGCTTTTTTTTTTTTTTTTAATACCTATGTTAGATCTGCAGTAGTATAAATCAAAGACTCAAAGCCATCAAGGCCATTTAACTTGAATGAAAATCAAGTTGTCCCTTCAATAAACTAACAAGGAAAGAGCATTGGCAACAGGACGCAATACAGAGTACTCCTCAAAGTTCTAGTTCCCTGTTTTAACTCTTTTATAGAGAAATTCACTAGAAAGTTATTTAAATATATGTATACGTGCATATACACATACACTTACTAGACAGCCACCTTGATTTTATGAACCTTTGATTTTATGTTTTGACAAATCTGGAGTAGCTAACAAAATATGCTTAATAATCTTAATAATTCTGTTAGGGGAAGTAGGACTGAACTTTAAGAACTTTATACTGACATTTATCTGGGTATTTCAGTGCAAGAACTCTACAAAAGCAAATTCAGAACACTACTCTGCTTTCTGGCCATTACACTTCAGATGGTACCTGGCACAGATGTCTGAAAAGCTGCAGAGACTTCTGGTCCATCTCTCCTTTTGAGAGGACGTGGCCCTGAAGATGCAGCAAAGCATTCACTAGCAGCTGTTCCAGAGTCAGGCAAGGCTTCTGTCCTCCCTCCGACACTCCTTCAGGCTGCTTCAGAGAAAACTTAAGTCCATTCAGGACCTCCACTGAATTCACTGAGCATAAAGTCTCTGCATGAGCAAAGTAAGTGGGGAAGGCGGGGCTAACAGAAGGAAAGGCCAACAAAGAAGTGAGGAGGTTGGCAAGATCAGCAGGACGGACAAAACTCTTGAGCATTGCATAAGCTTCAAAAGCCACTAGTCTCATGCCGTGTTGCAACTGTAAGATGGCAGATTGCAGTGGAATGACAGCATCAGGGAATGCAGCATATTCCTCAGCCAAGACTCTCCTAAACTGGTGGTGTGACTTTTGCCAAGATGCTTCTTTATCTAACAGTTTTTGTATTGCCTGGAGGGACTCAGGTCTTTCCCCACGAAGGAACTGCAGAAGGCGAGCTAGAAGGTCTTGGACTGAAGAAACCTGTGCAATACTGTTGATATACTGCTGAACTTGCTGGTATAGGCAGTCATAGGCAGGGACAGGAGGTCTGAACGCTTTCTTTCTGGAAAGACTGATTATCTGCTCCTTCAACCTCTGCATTCTTTCATGTAACAGTCTGTTAGGAAATAAAAATGAGCAGTTTAGAATAATATTGCAATAAACAAGTATTTCATAGGCTACACAGTAATACAATGGAAGATGCATCACCTTTGGTGATTTGTAAGAGACAGCAAGTTAGGAAAAAAACAAAACGAAAATGCAGCATCAGTAAGGCATGCAGACACCCTTCCCCCCTTCCTCTCTCCTCATTTTTCCCCCCCCCCCCACATCTCCATTAAAAGTCAATTGCACATCCTTTTACTTTTGACATTACAGCTGTGTGAGCATTAATGGAAATGCAGTACTACTGCGATAGGGGGGTGGGGAGGGAAAAAATATTGATTCATACTTGGGAATTCTGAACTGACTTTGAATGACTATTTTTCTTTTTGATCAACAGCACAGAGCTACCACATCTATCTGCACACATGAGACTGGAAGCTTCCATTAATTGTGGGCAATTAAAAACAACGTCTACCTAACAAATCCACACAGAAGGAACATCTGAAAACCTGTACAAAATTCATGTTCATTTAAAACTTTTTACTCTAGTTCCTCAGGTTAAAATTCAATAGCTGCAAATTCTAAGCATCAACAGTGTATGCCAATTTGTAAAATACTTAATTAGGTGACAGCACTATAAGCAAACATGATGTTAAATTACATGCTTTGCAGACTTCACTAAACAGTTTGGTCTAAAGCACAGTAATTTAGCACTAGTTCCTGTTTAAGAGTTACAATCACAGATAATCAATCTCATTTCACTTTTTTAATAACCTTATTAGAATTTAGTAAAAGTACCATAATTATTTAGATGTGTAACTGATTTTCAGCTCTGAGCTTCAGTTTTATGAAGACAGGAGGGCCACATGCATAGATACAGCTTTCAGGAGAGAAGCATTTACATACCCACATTTTGTTGGCTTGCATTGTATTAGTTGTTATACTACAGCAATAGAAAGTGTGCAGAGACAATTTCTTAGGTGCTGCAAGCAAACCTATACAGAATAGCTTCTGTAGTTTTATTACATTTTTATCAGCAAATTACAACTTTCAAATCAACAAGCATAACTCATTTTGACAGATTAACAATGTCATTGTAAGGCCATGGAGAAAATCCACCCAGATCATCTGTATATGTGATTTCCAGTTTAAAAAAAGAGAATCAAGTGCCTGAGATACTACCTGAGATGGGGATGAATATGGTTGCTGATTCCTTCATCTTCAATACTCTTCCCTGTATGTAGTTGAGACGACAAATCATTTGTTTTCCATTCACACTCTAGTTGATGCAACTAAAAATAAAAGAATAAACACTTCTCTGAAATTCCAGCTTTGATAACCCAACAAGTACATCATCTTCACAGATATTAAAAGAACTTACAATTGTATAGTTTAAGAACTATGGTTTAAACATCAAGCTTGTATCTTCACAGGATTTACCCGAGAATATCCAAAGAAACTCCATTTCACTGACGTTGTATATGAGAGTGGTAGAAGCCAGCTCAATTCCACACTCACCTCTTCTCTGGCGTACTTGAGTTTGTATTCTCTTTTCACAGCCGGATCAAAGCGAGTCTGCGGAAGCCACACCTGGACCTGCAGCAAGCCAATATTCACCCAAAGGCTTCCTCGCCAGGCTGTCTCTGGCAGCTCCTTAAGCCCTTCCCCAAAGAACTGCCGCAAGCAACTGTGCATGAGAAAAATTACTTCCTTAGGAAGCAACTCCTGATCAGCAATGCTTCTGAGTATCTTGAGAAGACACTCATATGCAGCAGGATCCTTGAATGAGAGATTCTCACAATATTCTGAAAATTTGTCTTGCAGCTCTACCGGAACCAGATCTACCAGGGCAGAGAGTACACTGCCCAGCACTATTCCTTGTAGTCTGGAATCAGTGTACCTGAAGGCACAGAAATGAAAGAAGAAAAAAACAAAAATGACCTCTGGTAACCAAGCTTCTGTAATATGTCTGATTTAAGCACTACATACCTAAGTACACCTAAAGTATACTTAAGCATACCTAAAGTCTGCTGTTGAAGAGACAGCCAGGTTGGTCCACAATGTTGCACTGACTTCATGAAGTTGCTGTGCTCTCTCCATCCATTCTCCCAGTGTCACAGGGGATGATGACAGAATGGGAAGCCCACTCACATCCCACTGGCTTGTCTTGTTGCTGCTAGTCAGAATTTCAAAGAAGCACTTTGAGAAAACTGCTCGGGTCAAAATACCTGGGCCCTAAATTGAGAGATTAAGAGTTAGATTGTTCAAATGCAACTCGTACTGACTATGCTACAGTTTTACTGAATATTTCAGAAAGCTGTTGAACTGTTTAGTAAAACGGTCCTCAGCTTAGTTACTTGATTAGGTAAGAATAGACAAACCTTCATAGAACCTCCACAGTTCACATGTGATTTAGGAAAGTGCTCTTCCTCTGTCACAGGTAGTGGTCTCCAGGTTAACCAATAGTCTGGATCAGATGCAAAAGTACCATTCCAAAAGGATGCTAGTGTAGCATTAACTAGCTGTGATGACAGAACAGACACGTCCTCAGGGCATATCTAAGGAGAGGGAAAACAAATAAACAAAAACCAAACGACAATCAGAAGGGTAACATATAGACAGCAAGTGAGAATCAGCAGGAATAAATAAGCAACTATACTATTTTCCAATAGATTAAGTAATAGATTAATAGTACAAGATTCCTCTTAAAAATCTTTTTTCGATTCCACATAGCATTTGCTTGCATTTCTTCCTAACAAGAACCCAAGTTCACTTCCTAATGTCTGCAGTGGTTCAACTTCCTTCTCTGTGGAACAAGCAGTAAGTTTGCAGCATGAGTACTCAGCACACAGTCTCTACTCTGCAATTCTGCAACCACATATTAACATAAATTTAAAAGATACACAAAAAAAGACACCCAACATTCTACTCCAAAGAATCCAAGGAGAACTTGCTGTTTGCTGAACTTCATGGGAGCACAACTAGCACCATACTACAGCTAAATACTAACTGACCAAACTTTCTCATACATTAAGTCGCTGTAAAGGAAATGAATCATATAATCAAATGAAAATTGTACCAACAACCAACATAGACCTAAACAACAGAAACAGAGGCAAGTATTTCAAATTCTTTAGCATAAAATTATTTTGAATAGATGTAACTAAGATGGTACCCACCATTCACTGTGTTTTCTATTATTTCATGGATAAATGAATGGAACAAAAACACTCAACTATATTAAGTATACAGAGCTATGAGTATGATAACTATGATTTTAGACTTTGTATGTTTAGTATTGTGAATTTTTTCACATGCTCATAGTTAATAAGCTTTTCCATCCTTATTACAATCAAAGAACTGAAACATTCATTATCGGCCATAGGAAGTCAGTATCTTAGAGATATAAATATCTTGAAAATTCTGAAAAAATCTGCAAGAACTAAAGTTTATTCTTACTTCAGTGAGATGTAACAAGTGCCATAGTCCAGACAACTGGTGAGAAGCAGCTGGTGTTAATCTCAGGGCAAAAGCTATAAGCTGAGAGAGATCTGAACATGGTCGTAGTTCCTGACTGCAATTCACCCTGTAGCAGAAAAGAAAATTCCAGTTTACATAACACTTAGCCCAGACAACTACAGTAAATCATTTGGAAAATCAAACAAATTAACAGGGATAGGAGAGTCACAAGAACAGCCAAGAGTGGCAAGAAGGTCAAAATGACAATATTTTAAACACTGGAGAACAGGTGCTCTAATAGTCTCTAAAAACTTGGATCCTGCAAAGCTGGCAAAAACTACATTCACATCTGAAGGGTACAGAAAAAGCATATTCTGTAGCTTTAAGCTGTATGTTCAAACAAACAAACAAAACCCCAAAAAAACCCTCACAAACATTCAGAGACAAACTGCCTGGCTTTACAGCTCCTCTTGTGTCAGATTTTTTTTTGCATTTAAGAGGCTCTATCGGGTGATTTAAGAGCCTCACTGTATAAAATATTATTTTCACAGAAGTCTGTAAATGAACAGCTTTTTTCTTTAAGAAATGGCAAATTAGTCAAGTACACTTGGTCCCTTGAGTCGACATCAGCACTTTTTCATGCAAGTAATGTTAACTTAAAACTGGATGTCTGTAGTTTCCTTGCATTTTTGTGTTACAAAAGGAGAGACGCACATGAGGGTACTTTCTTCATTATTAGGTCTAATTTAGTCTTTCTGCAGCAGCCCAGCAACATAGCTATAAACATCCTTAAGTTAATTCCTAATATGAAGGACCACTACAAGGAGAATATTGCTGGGTTTTAAGGTTCCTCCAACTACAGCCTATTCTTCAGTCCAAGCTATTTCTGGAGTGTCTCATGTTTTTATTCCAAGGGGTTTGGACATCAGCATTCCTACATTTGTTTTAATAAAAACCAGTTCAGTGGAAAAAAACCCCTACTTATTTAACATAAACAATTCTTTCGCTGAAACATTACGTAACTGTTCAAGAGCAGTTCTGCAAGCAGAGAAAGAATGTTTGGGCAATTACACACATAGATATATGCGTATGTGCACACACGTGTACAAAGATAAACATATTTCCATACTTATGTACACATACACATGGATATACATATTTTTTAGCTAGGGATTCTGAATCTTGTGAAAAGAAGACAGCATTTCTCTTTTCAACCTCTTTGTTACCTTCTTGCATGAGTCTTAGCCATATAATCAACTGTCAGCTTGTACTGCCACATTGCACCCAAGAACTCCATTGCAGGCCACAGCTGAACCCTGCTGCAGAGCTGGATAAACGAAGCAGGGTCTAACTGGCTGGAGACATCCTCCTGAGCAATCATTTCTGCTGAAGGTGCACGTATAAGTCCTGCAGCTGTCATTTGGGAATGCATGGCTTTCAAAAAATTCTTCAGGTCACCTATTCGACAGGGTGCAAAAGGCACATAAATGCATGTACTAAACCTTTTAACATTTTCATACGAATATTTCACACTTTCATATGAAAATACCTACCCAGACAAACATCATCTAGATGATTAGCTCTGAGTATCAGGCCCTCAGCTTGCAGCAGTGCTTTCTTTATCTTCCATCCAGTGGCAACGGTTTTCAGACAACACATTTTTTCCTGCCACCTCCTGCTTCCAAAGGCCAATCTTGGCTCCAAGATGTTAAGCGTCTTGCTGAGAACTTTTAGCTGAGAAAGACACTCTGTGCCTAGTTTATCCTAGAAGCATGAAAAGGACATTTGAACAATTGGCCAACTATCTCAGCAGTGCTAGCAACACATGAAATGTGTGACTGCAGTCAAAAGTTTCAGGGAATAATTCAAATTCACACATCCCACTGAATCCTGGGCACACATAAATCCATCTGCAATGACATTCGTAACTTCACAACAATTCATTTTAGCTTTACTCAAAACAGCATCAAGACAGAAGTGACTAACACAGAGCAAGTAGTAATATTTGTATGGTTGTGTATCATTAGGTATCAGGTAATTGTTATTTGTACTAATCATAACAACAGAAATGCTATTTGGATAGCTGATATATTTCACAAAAAATAAAAGATTAACATTAACATAGACAGAAAATTCTACTTTAACCAATCTAACAAGTCCAGCAGGAATGCCTTTTTGTGCACTCAGACAGCAAGTGCTGCAGATCTTTAAGATTAAAGAGTATTTAGACAACACTGAAAATCCAACTCTTTTGCAAAATCAGTAACAATACCTTAAAAGGAAAGGGTCTTCCTAGAGACTTCTGCAATATCTTCATACTGGCACAAACGCTAGCAGGACTGGCCAAGCAGTTCTGAATCTGCTGTGAAACAGCCTGAATTTCTTTAGAAATCCTTGAGAAAGAAACAGCAGGAGGGGGAACAGTTAGCCCAAATGCTTAGGTGGGGGGGAAGGAAGGGGGAGGACAGGAAGAGAGGAAGAAAGGCATAAATATACAAATAAATAATAAAAAGATAATAAAAAGGAAAAGCCATTCTACTTCACTAAAAAGGCAACCTAATTTTAAGGAGGAAGCAATGGGCAAAGCTTGAAATACATGGCCAAAGTGAAGCCCTATACTATGAAACCCAAGTTTGAGATGATCAGCTATTTCACATGTACTTACATCACCAATGAAGTACAACTTGGACATTAAAGGTAAATTACACTAATTATAATATGAATTATACTAATCAGCTACAGTGCTAACAAAAAGCTAACTATGCGAACCATATACCATAACCACAAATCAAAGTCACTTACTTGTGCTGTTCTGATCCAATAAGCATCTGAGGAATTCTGTCAATCAAATGCTTCATAACCCAGTGCCAATGTAGTGACAGAAGTGACAGTCCTGGTGAATCCACTATCACCGTGTTAGACACTGCCCAGAATCGGTCACGCCACAGCAAGCAATATAAAATCTAAGAAAAACCAAAAAGGTTACAGTTTCCTATTGCTGAGCCCTGTATATTGTCTTGCAAGCACTTTGTACTTCAAGCACGAAGAAACACATCACCACAGTCAGTTCCATCAACTTCACAATCAGTTGGGCACTCAGGGCTACACACCTAGGCACTCAACTACATGTCCTGTACATATGGTTGGTGGCAATGGAACTATGCACGTTAAGAAAGAATATGCCCAAAGTAAACATCAATAGAAATCCATGGACCCAGCCTACACGTTAGGCTGCAGCAAAGAGATCTTGGTAGTCTGAGAAGGGAGAGGGAGAAGTGAACTCTCTCTGCCACCTGAATGTCACCTGTCCAGTTTTAAACGTTCCCATCAGAGATAGATGTGGATACCTCCTTTACCATTAGTGGGGAAAAGCAGGCACTTCTAGGACTCAATTAATACCATTCTAAGCAGGCAGAGAAGATTAGATAAAGCTCAACAAGGGACACCACCATCCCAGGTGCTTACATTTATGTATGTATTTGCAGGCTGACTCGCATCCCCCGGAGAAAGAAGTAGGTATTAGTAAAAATAGGAGGTACTGCACAAATGCAGTCACTGGAAGAAGGCACCACATGGTCATCTTCCTGGTGTTGGGCACATTCTGAATACCAACAGAAGCACTGCTGGTTTTTTTGTTTGTTTGTTTGTTTGTTTTTTGTCATAGTCCCTGACACCAAAACAAACCATAAAGTAAATGTGATATGAAAAACATACTCACATCATACATGTCATCATCACTTAAGGCCACCTGAGTAGACTTCACCCAGTGAAGCATAAAGGCATCCCAGATTTCAAAAAAAGCAGCAAGGTTGACCACGATTGCATGAGGAAGGGAGTGGTAACTTCCTGGAGCTGGAGTTTGGGGAAGAAAGGGAAAGTCTGAATATTCCTGCTATGTATAACGGCAATGAAAGATTTGTTTCTGGCCAGTGGCTGGGGCCAAACTGAAAACATAAAAGACTCAAAGTAACAAAATATTTCTTCCTTATTTGCAAAATTCCCTATATACTTAAGCTAAAAAAGGAAAACACAGGTCAGTTGCTTCTGTCACTGCAACAATTTAATCAGTAAGATTTTTTTTCTCTCTTTGTCTTAAAAGTAAACAACCTATTATGTAATGAAACACTATAAAGAAATAGAACAAAAGGATTTCTGAAGAATTTTGCTATTTCTAACCACTAATGACAGAATGCAATGTTACATTCTCACTACCATCTTCAAGTTTAGATAATCACAGAAAAATGATATGCACAGCAAATCATTTGTATGATATGTAGCATAAGGTATATCTAATTTAGAAACAATTTATATACCATTTTTGTCTTCATTTGACTGCCTTACATTCACACAATTTTCACACTTTCAGGACACCTTATATCCAAAGTAGCAAATTTCATAACAGTGCAATTTAACCATATTTAAATTTGTTAATAGCACTATAGTACTAAAACAAAAACAAAATAAACAAACAAAAAACCCCGAAACATCAAGCAATAACAAAAAAATAGTGAGAACCAACCCCACCTTTACGGAAATCCAGAGACATTTTTAAGGCACTAGTTTTTGGCTCCTTGATGGTAATCAAGTTCTTCTCAGTATAGCTCCTTTTTTCTCGGTCGAGAAATAATATTGCTCTGAATTAAAAATACAAACAGACATTAAAAAAAAACATCAGTTAACTTACAACCTGTGCCTTATTAGACTGGTGAATTATGAACTGAATGTGGTATTCTATTCATTACAAAATAAGAATCAAGTGCAACCCAACTAATTGCTTGACTACAGTCTGTAGAAGGTAGAAATCTGCTTTTGTGATAACAACTTCAGCAATCACAACAAAGGGAAAAGTAACGGGCAACTAAGCAGATTCATCACAACTGTCTGTGTGATATGTGAGCACGTGCTGCAGTGTGGTTGCAGAATCCACATGCCGGTACTATTTCCTCTTCTTGGAAAAGGCAGTCCAAATCCCTTCTCCCACATCATGACAACTATTTGAAGTTTCATGTCAGTGCTTCCCATCTTTTATGCTTTATCTGACAGTTGAGGTTAGTACTGGAAGTACTCCAGCTTACGTGAAACCCAGGAGCAAGTGAGAGGTTTTAGTTGTCATCTACGGAAAGCAGAAGCAAATACGTACGTACGTACGTGTGTGTGTGTGTGTGTGTGTGTGTGTGTGTGTGTAAAACCTCTGCTTGCTATTTTAGATCAGATCTAAAAAATTCTAAAACAAGCTTGACAGAAAGCACAACGGAAGCACCACTGATTGCAGTTCTTTTTGGAACTTACCGGTTTGCTGCAGACTTCAGGAGGATAAGCAGCTGATCTGTGTGCTCCATCTCCGTGTCAAAGTTCATTGAATTTCTAATTATATCTAAAAATTGCATATTCCACCTTGGGTCCAGAGGCATCACATGCTCATCTAGGAAGGCAAAACATGACCGGTGAGAACAGCAATGGAGACATTCAGTAAAATACCTTCTCAGTTCTCCCAGCTACCTATGCAAGAACATTAGAAAAAGGAAGAAAGGAAGGAAGAGTCCTAAGCTCCCTCGCTCCACATATCCAAACCCATGAACAGCGAGTAGACTGCAGTCCATGTAAAACACAAGGGTGAAAGCAAACTCATAAGTGGTCAGAACACTCAAAGAGAGAGCCTAGAAACATCCCATTCCTCCACAGTCCAGACAAGAGATCTGGCACTATCCAGAAAGGGTCTACCGTCACTGTATTTAGCTTTCATGCACCTAACAAGTTGAAAAAGGAAATGATGGGCTGAGCACCCTGTAAAACACAGGGGGAAAGCTAAACGCCTCAGGAGAGGTTCCAGACTAGTTACATGCATTTCTCAAGAAGGGTTCCAGTGTGTTCAGCAAACACAAAGCACCGACGTCTTGCCCCAAGTTCTGCAGAAGTACCTGTCATGCTTGGCTGTAGCAACTTGATCATGTTACTGATTCCAGGTGAGAGGGGACTGGCATAGAAACTGCCAAGGGCTGCAGCCCCTGCTTCCAAGTGAATGCGCACCGGGCCTGTGGGCAAAGCAGAAGGAAGGGGAAAAGACCACAGGTATAAGAAAGTCTGTGCAGGTATAAAACAAGCGGTTAGTACAAATGGATAAAATCAACACATACTGAGCTAGAACAAGCAATCTTAAGTTCATCTGTGCATGCTCCCTGGACAACTTATGGTTGCTCTTATTTTATATTAGCTCCAAGAGACCTTGAAAGCGGCCAAGATACCATGGCCAAAAAGATAAACTCAGTAAAGAAATCTAGTTAAACTGCTGATACTTCACATACGTTAGCTATTAGGAACACTGCTTGCAAAAATCCATTAGAGTTTACACCTGCAACTCTTAGTATGACTTATTTTTTAATTCTGTACAAACACATCTGGATGTTTAATATGATTAATGTAACTGAACAATGAAGATCATATCTCAGTTGTTGTTCTGAATGTTCAGACAACATAGCTTCAGTAAACTTCAGCTCTTCGATACTCTCTTTTTCTAATTATTCATATTTTAGAATTACAGCAATGTAAGCATTATTTTGCTTTTACTACTGCTACCAAAAAAGAGAGTGATGAGAATTGCGTATTTCCCTACATAAGCCAACAGGTATCTGTAAATACCCGTTCAGAACCAGGACCAGTTACGTGTGCGCTCAATTAAAAAAAGGAAAATTTTAACTCAAAGTCTTCTCTTCACCCTATTCTGCACAACCTGTCTTTAACTCAGGATCTATGAAAATACAATAAATCACCCTGAAGGCAAAAGAGAAAGTTAAATAATTACGCACCAAGAACTTGTGGCAGATTCTTTGCTAAGTGGTTAAGCCATTTAACTCTCAGCGTCCAGTCCTGATTGGTTGCCCTCTCTATGAACAATTTAGCTGCAGCCTGAAGGACTTCAATGTCATCCACCCAGTCAGCAGCTATCTCAACAGCATTGAACTGCAGACCCTCAGGATTGGTGGAGTGCATAATTTTCTGAAGATCCCGCATAGTCAACGGCAGAGTCCTAAAACACAAAGAACCGAGCATCTGCAAATAAGGACTCAAACTGTCCGCTCCAGAAAATAGTCCCTTCTGCACGTCAAGTTACTCGCCATGTAACTATTTTTAGGCAAGATCACAATCCAAAAAAAAAAAATCTTACTTAGCTTTAAAGCCAGCTTCTAACTTTAAATCAGTCTGAGGTGCCTACTACTGTGTCAGAAACAACACAATATTTCACTGAGAAATTATAGTTGAATCTGTGCACTAGAATGAGGTATAAAACAGTTTACAAGAGATAAAAGAAACACTTGAAATTTTATTTTCTTCAGTTTTACAGTTTCAGCTTTAAATCTTAGTACCACTTTCCACAGCTTGTTTAGTCACTGGACAAGCAAACCACAGTAGTTCACTAGACAAAGCACGTAAGAAGTGTGATTTTGTGCCATTGTAGTGAAAACAATTGTTAATATCTGGAAAGAAGCAGACAAGAAAATGGACAAGAAAAAGGAGTTCTTACATTTAGCCCCTCCCCATAAAGTTTCCATCAGGAAGTTTTGTTTGAAAATGAAAGT
Source organism: Eudromia elegans (assembly GCA_003342815.1). Lineage (NCBI taxonomy): Eukaryota > Metazoa > Chordata > Aves > Tinamiformes > Tinamidae > Eudromia > Eudromia elegans. The sequence goes on along the minus strand of PTEX01000150.1, from coordinate 668,095 downwards.
TTGTTTTGTATTTGAAGGTATCTGGCCTCAAATATATCATGAATAAATATTTTAGAACACCACAGTTTGCCTTTTTGCCTGGAAACTGAATTAGGAAAACTCTGAGGCTCCTGTCAGCTTATAAAGCCAGTGTTTACATTCAGATTTTCTACTAAGTTCCTAGCACTATCAGTTCAAAATGAATCAGATATATTTAATAATTTGAAGACTGAAAAACTGTGAAGAGTTTTGGACTGACAAGTAACACAGCAGAGAATTAGACCTCTATTTCTAATGGTGAGTGGAAAGGTAAGAGCAGCTTCAGACTAAATTACCACAGTCTACGTATAATATTGGCTCACAATTATGGCTTGACTATTGGCTTCACAGGGAGGGATAACATAGTACCGATATTTCACAATATCTATACCTCATTTCTTACTTATTTATTAGTCCAAAAAAAGCCTTCCTCTCTCATACCTGCAGGTTTTAATGGTCATTCTGTTCAGACAGTGCATTAGGACCTGCCCGTCACTCCGGACTGTTGAAAGAAGAGAGTCTTCTGCTGCGAACAGGCCCGTAGGCAGAGAGTCTGGCCACAGTCCCATCGCTAGCAGCGAGTCACCCCAAGTTTCGTGTGAAGACAGAGATGAAACATGCTTCATAACTAGATCCAGTACCAGCTACAACAGGCAACCAAAAGGCAATTCAGAATCCCATGCGAACATGTGTTCTAGTACAATAGCTCAGGAAGTTCTTCAATTACACACATATCACTATATTATTATAAAGCAAGGAATATTCCAGCACTATATAATCTACACTACCAAGTACCAAAGCACTTCAACCATAAGTGAAACAACAATAATTTGGGACATAACAACAATCATCTAATAACTGAATACAACAATCTAACAGTTGAATAACAATCATATTGCTGTGTCTAGATTACAGTGTGCACCATTTTTAAGGTTATAGTTTAATCTAAATTAATATCCCTAAGTCTTAGCTGCAGCTCAAGCTTGTTAAAAAAACCCCCAAGTTCTGCAAAAGGGTGACCACTGGCTACAGCACAGAGTACAAACTATATTTATGCCCTGAGAAAGATCTCAATATGACCATTTGAGATTGAGAGCTTTCATGCAGCTCACTCAGCAGACCTCTGTTACCTAGGCTCAGAATATATAATAAGAAATCAGAGAAAATGACTGAAATTCATCATTCTTCATTCTTCAACACTGAGAAAAGACCTCTGGATCAGCAACTACCTGTAAGCGCCCGTTACATGCAATACTGTTGCTGCTTCCACTAAAGCCGAGAAAAATCACAGAATCTAAGAAATATGAAGATACAAAACAAAAATCTGACTGATACTTAGACCCATTTCTTCACTTCCTGACAGATGCCCAAGATGGCGTTCAAAATATCAGCATCTCTTCAAGAGGATTATCTTCACTAGGCATTTAAGAAACAGTATCTTAAATGCTATCTCTCCAAAGCGGTACTTTCTGCTTATCTACAGTATGTAAAAAGAATATCTAAATTCAGAATCTTTACCTTCTGATTAACCTGTAATTGTTGCGAGCGGCCATAAACTTCCCAACAAGCTCTGTAAAAAGACTTCACTAATCCGAGGCCTCTTTGTAGTTGCTGCACAATTAATGCAGCAGCATGAAGCAACAGTGACAACGATGACACAGAACCTGAAAGAGATTTAATACTTAGGTTGATATGAATGCTTAGTAATCCCAAGCACTTCTACCCTTTGAAGACAAACATCACTTTTGTAGCTCTGGAAGGTCTGAATGCAATGACACATATTGGCTCTTTAGATTTGAATAGATGTTTCAAGGTTAATAAGAAAACCTGACAAGATTGTAAAATAGTAGGTGACTACTCAAAACATCAAGGTATCACTAAGCAGCAGAGATGAATGAAATCCATGTCTTTAGGCTCCCAGGTCTTTTTTAAGTGTAACACTGTTCAACAACAAAACAAAAACACACCCCTGGTACATTGAGTCAAGACCAGGCTTTAAATCTGACAGATTTTCACTATGTATGCCTGTACATATCATGCCAGTACCTGATACCTTCTCAAAAAAGAACCCAGTTCCCACTTTTTATAGTATTTGGGTCTATTTCTTGAGAAGATGAAAGAAAATTTCATTCTACTTGGATGACTTTATAGCTGCTCATAACAATATGAAAATAATGCTTTAATATTAAAAAAAATCAACGCAAATATATGTAATGCACCCAAACTGCTCTTACCTGGTATTGCCTCCCTAGTTTCAGAATGCACAGCCAGCAGTGCGGCACAGATGCCGTCTCCCACCAACCCCACGCCATGCAGAAGCAGCTTCACATCCACACTGTCCAATGCATTTCCATCCATCTCCCCAGGAATGTAAATTTCAATCCCCCGATTCCGCATGGCTCTGGATATTTCTCCATGAACAGGATCCATGGAAAGGAAAAGTCTGTCAAACAATTGTTTAATATATTAATTATGTAATTAAGTAATATTAATAAGACACTACTTAGAGCTTTACACTATCATCTAGAACCACCAAACATGATCTTCCAGGAATGCTGTAGAAAATAAATCCATCTTCATAAAAAACAGGAAGCTAAGATCTAGAATGTCAGACACAGCCACCGAATTGAGAAATATGTAAGTACAATTAGAAGTTTACCTTGGCCAGAGGTACATTGCATGCTTTCTTCTCAGCTCTATTTTCCTCAGCAATATCAATTTTCCCCTTGCCTACTTACAAGCATAAAAGTCAAACCTACACCTCAGAGTCCCTTTAATAGAGAAGACTTCTAAAAGTCTTAGCAACAGCCTCAATAAATCTATATCTAAATAAAATCTATACTTAAAAACCAAAGCATCCAACATTTAAGTATTTAATACTACACACAAGTAACTCTGAAAAACAAGGAAAACAAATTCCAAGACACAATATAGTGAAAACAGGTTCTGAAAAGCAGTTTGTCTCTAAAGTTTGTCTCTAATTCAGAAGAACCAGAGCACATCAGCTTCTACATTTATTGCATAAGTCTAAAAAAGTAGCAGCAATTACACAGGATACTTTGCATGTTCTTCTCTTATATCCCAGAGACTACATCAAGTCTGAGCTTATACAGATCATTATAGTCAGACTGTGGAGCATTGCTTTTAATTTGGCCCACTGCAAAAATGGAATTTGGGAGTGGAATGGAAAAAACAGGAATAAAAAGCATCTGTCTGTTTCCATGCACTGCCTTTCATCACCAGAATAGCTAAGCATCTCAGCAAGTTTACAGTATATATCCTCTACTCCATTGCAGTGAGATACCGAAGTACTGAAAGCCTAAATTAGAAATGAAGATTCAAGACAGAACGACACTCTTTTAAGTTTTCCAATGTAATAGTTTGTGCTGGAATAGGCACATAAAGTTAAGGCTCTTGGGCACTAAACCAAGTGCCATCTTCTTCCTTACCAGATAGCATCATCTCAGTGCACAAGAAACCAAACAGCATTTTAAATATCAGAAGCCTGGCTCACTGCTGACATAATTTTTCTAAACATGACAGATACTCAGTGTGTACTAGCACACACACAAATATAAATTCTCTCTCTAAATAAATGGCAGGAAAGCAAAGCACCTGAAATTTGGATGAGGAGCTACTGTAGGAGTTGTGCCATCTATCACACCTCTCTCGCTCATGGTAAGAACACCTCCCGGTTCAAGTAAGGCATTCAGGCGGTCCAGCACAGAAGGGCTATATCGGGGAAAAAAAATACCAAAGTTACCACTTGCATGAAATCCAAGTGGTACCAACTATAAGCAAAACATGAAAAAGTTAATTAAACCATATAGCAGCAGGAAACTATGGTCTGCTAAACTGTTTAGGAAAAAAAGACACTATTCAAGGTAGGGAAAGAGTATTAGCCTTCCCATGCATTGTTATCAAATGCAGAATGTCCAGTTTTGAACTGTTAGTGAAAAGGTTGAATAAATTATGGGAGGTTAAAAGATTTATTTGGTGCAACAAGGTCACTTTAATCCCTTACTTGCAGAAGTTAACATTGTCCATCAAAAGCCAGTCTCCAGACTGCAGGGCTTGAACCAACATGCCATCCACCCACTCAAAAGTGCCATGGCTGTTGCAGTCTGTAGCCTGGACCTGCTGCAGTTTGAAACGTCGAAACTCTTCTACCAGGCGAGCAAATTCTGAAAGACAGTATAGCTCAAATCAAGATTAACATAACTGAGATAGCTTCTACACACATACACAAAGTTACTTTACTAATAAATGTTTCTGTTTTGGAGAGAGAAAATAAAAACAGCACAGTTTTTTTTGCGACTAACTCTGGATTTTGTCTGTGGGTAACTACTTGCCTAGCGACCCAGAAGTTTTGTCAATACAGAGAATTATGAACTAATCATTCTTCTCCATTCCTTCCTCCAGTTAGATAAAGGCTGTGGGATATTAATATTGTATTTGTCATGACATGTAATGTACATCAGCCTGCTGAAATATGTAAAGCTGATCTCTGTCATCTTTCAGTGACTAAATGCAAGAGAAAAATATCTAAATTCCCTTTCTTAGGGATACAAGGTAGGAATTGGATTGCTTCATATGTTTGGCAATTCTGTTCAGTGTGGACTATTGATCACTATCAAGTATAACTGTGTAAAAAATAATACTGAAGAAATATTATCATTAATGGAACTTCTGAAGAAGCTCAGCTGTCTTACATAAGCAGCATGAGGTAACAATACTGGTTAAAAAAAAGCCCTACAAAATAAAATCAGATTTTTTTCTGAAAATTTCATTGTAGATTCATAGGTGTTTCTTCAGAGCAACATATAGCCTTGTTTCAAATCACCCATGATACATACCTGCCTTTGAGTAAGAATTAATTTTGTTGTTCAGTCGCTGGAGAAGCACAAGTATTCCCTCCAGTTTGCTCACTAGTTCAGCTGTAACTGAACTGAGCTTGGGTTTGTAATTCAGGATGAAATTGCTCCAAGCACGCAGCACAAGTTCCGCATCATCAGCGCAAAGCTCCGCCAGGAGCAGACTGTCCCTCACCAGCGTGCTCACCGAGTTCTCCACCTTTTCCAACAGGCACTGCCACGGCCTGGTGATGTCGACCTGCAAACATGCCATTAGGAGGTCAGTTCATCCAGAAGACCATATTGCCTACAGCTCCCTTTAATTAAATGTTTTTAAAGACTAAGATCACAGTGGACTGGCCACTGCTCAGTAAGTATATGAAATATTCCCGTATTACCTAAACTTTATTTACCTGTTCAAACCCTCCCAGCAATTCAGTTGTATCCATCGCACTGTTCATTGCCATGATTTTAAGTCGATGGCCGGTCAAATGTGCCAGTAGCTCCACGAGACTGGTCTTGCCAACAGCTGCAGGGCCCACGAGGATTACCATCCAGCTCATGTGCACACATTTCATTATAGGCTCAAGGGACTGCAGCGAGTGATGCAGGAGTGAGAGATTTCTGCCAGGACGAGGGATATAGTTGCCACGAGGAAGAACTGAATAGCCAATCTAGAAGATATGAACCCACACAGCTGAGTACGCCAAGAGAAAGGAAAATGGGGCTCAAATGTAAAAGCATAGGTCACTCCCCTTCTCGCTCTCCCCTCCTAAAGCACCAGCTCCACAGCTTACCTGAACATTATAGGGAGTGATGTGAAATACTCTGGTTCCTACATATACATCAGCCTCTTGGCCAAAAATGTCTCTAAACGTAGATACAACCTAGAACAGTTGAAAGAGCAAAAGGAATTTATCAGTCTGAGTTATCCAGTGTTCTAAAGCCTTACTTCTGATGTCTGATAAAAAAAGGCGTGTGAAACACATACATACACACATATATATGTATGTCATGTATGTCGTTTTTTTCGTCTCTGAGAGCTAATATCTATGAGTGAGTTTCAGGGTACCAAATTTACATTAGGATTTCTATAAATACTTCCTGACTGCTTACAGACCAAGGAATGAGAACACACAGCTCACCTTTTCTTTGTCATCCTTAGTTCTCATTCTTTCTCCATACACCAAAAACACATGCTGGCCTGGATCATAGCATCCTGGTGACTGGTCAACAAGCATAAGTTGGCACCAGCGGAAAAGATCACGTAAGTTGAACTCCCAGGGTCCTCCTTTCTGTCCCCACTTCTTTTCAACCATTATCTCTCTGTCAATCTGGAAAAAAAATAGCAATTCAAAAAACCTCTTATTCCATTCCCATACTGGCCTTCAAATGTATTAAAATCCCAACTAAGTCTCTGCCTTTGGCACTGTCAGCAAGACACAGAAGACACTAGGAAGCGCAGGCTGTGTTTGTTCCTTACACCTTTTGAAAAACTGGAGTTTGATTCTTTTTGTCTCATCTACTCTCTGTTGAAAGTCCTTTATATTTACACAATTTTGGCTCTGAGCATCCCTGAATCCTTTGCCATAGACAGAACTTGTCAGAAAAGATTTTCCCTTTCCACTCTGTGTTCTAGAAGTACATTCTGCAACCTTGAAAACTTCTAACTCTGAAAAGGCCAGATGCTGCTTTCACTTGACCCCATTATTCTAACAACTTCCCACAGTAAACAGCAAATAAGAAATTAAAACCAGAAACAGAAATACACATTGCAATTCTTGTTAAACTACAGCTCCTTTTGTTAGTGCTTGAAGAATAATTTGCATGTATGGAAAAAGAGTATTTTCTCAACTCATTTTCCCAAACTTTCGTAGAAATAAGTCTTAAAAAATACCTCTTACGAAAAATATGTATTTTTAAATTGTCATCTTTTATGAAAAATAATGTCCCTCCAGAGTAATTCTGAAGGTGATTATAGTGGTAAATATGTTCAGAAGGCATTTAACGATGCTCTCTTTCTGCATCTCTTTCCATTTCTCTTTTACACCCACATGCTTCTCAGTCATAGGAAATAACACACTAGGTTTAAATCATATTGCATTATGCAGACTTCTATGCAAAAGAAGTGAAATCATATGTTTACCTTATTATTAAAAGCAACCATTTTAGCAATAATATTTTTATCAATGGCAGGAAACAGAGTATTCCCAATAAATTCCATATCTGCAGCTGACAGTGGATCAACATATACCTATAGAATCAAGAAAATATTGTGTGTCAATAAAGTCAGCAAACCAGAAAACGGGATCATGATGTAATTTAAACCAAACAAATAATCTTGCCTGGGTGAATCTATTAAGAAAGGACTTGGGCAGACCCTTTCTTCCACCTCCTTGTCTGTACGGATTCTGGCATCCAAAAATCTTTGTCTTCTTGTGCTGTACATGAAAACTCATCCCCAGTTCAGGAACGTAAATCTCTGCTCTGTGGTCAAAGCAGGCATTTAGTCCTTCTAATACAGACTGAGAAGCCAGATTTAACTGAGGAAAAAAAAGAAGATAGCATTTTGTGGTGCATTAATATACTTCCTCATAATTTACTAAGCTGGGATATACAGAAGGTAAAAACGAATTTTCTTGCTATCTCATCACTGTTATAAGTTATTATCTTCACTAGGTTGTTCTTTTACTGGAGCAGAAAAGCTATAACTGAGACTTTTCCTTGTTTGCACTTACTATTTCTAGTGTGTTCTTAACCAAGATAACAAAATACTCTTCACTATAAAACCTGCATTTTCAACATGTTTCTTCTTGACTTACTTCCTACTTTTACACATTTATGACATTCAACCAAAACATTCTTTTTATTTTTTAAAGGCAGTCTGGATTACTTATCATGATCGTCTAAAGTGATATTTTTTGCAACAAGGAGAAGGCTGTACCAGCAAGTGAAGAATTTAAGATTTTGAACTCATCAGTAATTAACACACACACTGCCATAAGCAAATGACCTCTGTATGTGGTTGAATGCATTTACTACCTTGATACATCAACAAATTTCTGGTGGAAGTATAGTTTATATCAGAACCCTTACTGACCTTAATGAAACCAGAACCCAAAACCAGCCCCACCAAAATTACTTCTATTTCAGTGAAATGATATCCGCAATAGTACGTATCCCAAAACTTACGTTGATTCCCTTCCCAGAAAACTTTCAACACTTTCACTGGTTGGTTTACTGCAGTAACTTAGATTGGGATCCACATGTTGTTTAGCCTTCTAAAGACAGAGATTTAGTCTTTTATACTCCCTGTATAAGGCAGGCATGGACAAAGGGACTTCTAGAGGAACATTCACCTCCTCATAAATTGAATGACTGCCTTCAACTGGGCACTTAGAACCAGATAACTGAAGCTAAGCAAAATTAAGTTCAGCCACAAGCTCTTGAGGGTATTTATCTTACAAGCTAATTTAGCGCTTTTGCTTTCAAAACATTCCATTTTACCTGTGCTGAAAATTTGAATTTACCTCATCTAATACAATCCAGTGTCCAGCCTTTAATGCTGCTAGTAGAGGTCCATCACGCCATGCAAATTCTCCTCCCTTCCCACCTTCAACAGGCAAATCTGTCCCAAACAAGTCTGTCACATCCTTTAGAACCAGAGGAAAATAGAAAAAAGAAAGAAAAAATATTAAAATATCTGTGTAAAAAAATAATGTGTGAAATTCATGAACAACCTCAACTGACTTCACATTTTCACAATGTCACATTTTCCCTCCTCTCTTTAAAAATCATGTAAATGTTTTAAAATGTAGTTTTAAATTCTAAATTTTAAAATGTAAATATTAAAAAACAAGCAAACAAAGCAGTAGTTTCAAGATGCTAAAAAGCCTTTTCACAATAGCAACTCCAGTAACAAGCTACTACGTTCAACAAACAAAATGAGACATCCCCCAAAACCTAGGAACAAAAAACCTTAAAAGTTGCTTTCAAGTAACTTTGCAGAAGTCAAGAAAACAGAGTAGAAAAAAATATGCATGTATTCACTTGAGAATACCATAAAATGTGGAAATTGGCACTCCTCCCTCACAAAAACTTATCGCTCTTTCTGCTTTCCTCTTTCCACTTAGCTTTATTTTGAGACCAAAAGGGCTCTTTTTTTCCCTTTATCAAACAAACAAAAACAATGTGCTTTTACGTTAGGGAAAAACCACCACCACCAAGCCCTCTCTCCTCTCCCCTCATCACTAAATTACAAGGATAACATTTTGTTCTACCGTTTGCTCAGACAGGTTGATTCGAACGAGACAGTTTCCTGAGGCCTTGGCCAGGGCGGCAACTAGACTGGTCTTGCCCACGCCTGGCGACCCCTCCAACAGGACAGGCTTGGAAAGCTGCAGGGCTCTTAACAGCCGCTGGGCATTCACCGCGGTGGTGCCTGCGTTGAGAGCGTAGTCGGTAGCGCCACTCCTCTGCAGAACAGGGCCTGAAACACGGGAAAAGCAGACCAGAAGGCAATTCAACCAAAAACTGCACACCGGAGTTGCTGAGAGGATCCTTCTGAAAGGGACTATCCAACCTGTACATGCCGAGCCCACTACAACAGCACCAGAGTAATGGAGATTGAGCTGTAGCTAATTTTCAGAGATCAGCCACGTACTCTCTATTTGAACGACATTTGTGTCTCAGCCAATCTGCACTCATGATTAAATGTACAAAAAGCATATGAATGTGCAGTAGATTCTAGTATAAAACTTTAACCATGTAGAGTGTTCTTAAGCCAAACTAGAGAGCTGTCACTGGGAAACCACAATTCTTCTCAAATATGAAAAATAGTCAAATATTTTAAAGGTGGAAAGCAATATTTGGGTAGTTCCAATCGCAATAAAAAATTGCCAGAGATAAAGAGACTAAATAACACTGCAAAAACCATGGGGACCTTTGAGACTACAGTAAGGTGGGGCATTAGACTCTATTATGTTTAGCAGTGCATCCATAATTCCTGCCTCCTATGCTTTACACAAGGGGTGGAATGAGCTCTAACTTTTAGCTAAAATTAACTGATATTCAGACCATGTAAAGTGAGAGAAAACTACAGTTCAAAATAGAAGCACTTTCATTTCACCGAAAGAGTCCTAAAATTAGGCTACCAGTCCAGTCAGTCATCTGCAGTCATCAAAATAAGCACATAACACATGTTCTTAAGCAACTAACTTTCTTAATAAAGGTGACAGGAGTTGTAATGAACACACCTAGGAGCCACAAAAATTTCTTCTAGGCTCTAGAGTAAATTATAAATTCTTCTCTAACAGTTTACACAGTATCTAGCATTTTACCTAGATCTAGTGAATAACAGAATTACTACAAATAAAAAGCAGAAAATAAATATTTATGCATTCCCCCAAACAGTTTCCTACCTCTAGGAATAAAAAATGGGTGGATTCCCATGAATTTGTCCATCCACACAAATTCTCTCTCATTTCTTCTGTCATAAATCTTTAGCTGGTTCTTCTGATAGTCAGTTAGCTCAAGGAATCGGCCCATTTTCTCACACAAGAATGCCAAGCACTTTTCACGAGCCGATAAAGCAGTATCAGCAGAGCAGGATGTTGTACCTGTAATTAAGAAAGTTAAGTGTGCTTCATAACCATACCTAGGCATGCTCTAGCTATGTGACTAGCATAGTGACTAAAACCCAGAACTGTTTCCACAAATGCCGATTTTGTGCAGCATTCTGTTCCAGGCTGATATTTAGGGCTGGTACTTTCGCTTGCCAGTTTTAATAACTTCAAGGGAAAACACAGGGATCCATGACCCTGACTCCTGCTCATGGCTCTTCAAGAATGCAATCCCTGAATTTCTTAATTGCTCTTCTCCTCTTCCCAAGCCTCCCACCGGCCAGCAGGGCCAGTGGCCAGACACGATAAGATATATTCCCAGCTTTGTATCTGTTAGGATGCACACATGCTGACTTCAGGTGTGCAGGAAGGACAATATGGGATTATGTAGGTAGGTACCATATCTTTATATATCAGCTCAGAAGACTGGACTGAAAACCACAATCTTTCTTAATTTGTGTGTTCAGCCTTGTAATATTATAACAATGTGAAATTCACTTAAGTTTGCTGCATTATTCAAACTCTTGCTATCAACGCAGAAAAACAAAAGCATGTGAATTACAAGATATTGTTAAATGGAAGTAAAAAAATCTCCCATAAGCCTTTCACACAGTGCCAAAGTATCTTTCTGCATTCTGTGTACCTTTTCCATGTATACTCTACACATATAAAACAAACACAAATACATATATCTCTTTTTCCTCTGTCAAATGAGCACTGACCACGTACCTGATCCTATTCCATCAATGTATACCAAACAGGCAGCATGTACAAAAGACATTACTGGAGAAACGTAAAGACGACTACACTGCATGGCTGAGTGTGACTCCCCATTCTCTGCCATGACGTTCATAAAATGAACCCACGATAAGACGTCTCGCACGCTGAGAATGCACTGGCGGCCAAACTCTTGGTTAGTGAGCCACTCGACGAAGTCCATCATGAGCTCCGCAATGTCTGTCCCTGAAAACATAAGTAAATAAAATTCAAAATTAACGTAACTAAAAAATGAATTTTACCAACCATATCTAACACACTGTGATACAATAAGCATCAATGTAAAGGACAGAGAAGAAGAAAAATAAAATGGTTAAGCCAATAAATTCTTCAGAGAAGCATCATCCCTCAAAACTATCAGTGAAACTGACAGTGAGTAAGAAGGAATTCTAGCCTCCACGTGGTAGCAAAGTTTCCATCCAGGCACAGGAAGGGAGAAAGAGGAACAGCTTCCCATCGCAAAGCACACTGTCACCTCAGCCATAGCTTGTTTACACATATCCCCACCTCTAATTTTCCATTTCACATACAAAAAAACCAGCTCCCTTTAGCAAAGCAAGATACAAGCTGAAGCAGCACATGAAGTAGTAGTAGTGCATGAACAGTGTGGATGGATACTCCATATCCTAGAAGATAGGATACCTGAAGAGTGAGGAAGAAGGTCTGTAACTTTACTGGAATGGCAGATCCTTTTAAATTCAAACACCAAGATGGAGTCAAGTGATGAACACTAACAGCAAAGCTGCTGCCACAACGGAAATTAGCTGTGGAACTAACACTGGGCATTGAAGAGCTAGGGAAAATTTGACTACCTGGCTGGGGGTATGAATCCTACTGCTGGTTAGTTACATAATATAAACTATGAAGGAAGGGCAGAGGACAAAATAGGTTGCATTTGTCCCTAGAGCTCAAATCCTTAGGAAAATTTAACGGTCTGCAAACTGTTTTTCTCCTTATGGCGCTTGCAATTCAAAGGGAGAAATACCCACCTTGATAGTTTATTCCACCCAGAGACAATCCTGGATGAAGATTGTGTTTTACAATCTGTATTAAATCGCCACGACCATTGCTCTGCGGACACCATATCTCCGTGAATCTGTTACGTAGCGCCGGGGAAAGCTGCAGACCAAACGAACAATATAGCTATTCATTTCAAACATTACTTAAGGTTTCAGTTAACCTCATATATTGCTCACATATATTGTGGTTACAAAGCAAACAAACCACACCTTTCCTCCTAATTTTAATTTTGACACTTTATAATGGAATCTTTAAGGACAACTCAGATTAAGATTTCTACTAATAGCATCAAAAGAAGAAACAGCTGAACCAAAGAATATGGGAAGAAACTAAGCTGGTTTGCAAGCACCAGAGCCTCATTTCATTTTAGGATATCATGTATCAAACAACAGCTATATAATTTGCCTTGTCCCTTTGCTTTCAAAGGGAAGCAATCGCACAGAAATTTGCCTTCAGTTAAGTCTCCTTTCTGTAACTCCTCTTACTCTGGCTGAATTAGTGAAGCAAAAATCAAGTAGCATAAATGAAATGCCAAAATAAATTTCCTTAAAACAAAGGTCTCTACAGTGAGTTTTGTGCAATAATAAATATTTTTATATGAATGCCCACATTCTTGCAGGTTAAAAGAGACTTATACTTCTCATTAATCCAAATTGAAGCATTCCTCAAAGGTTTTTTTGACTTATCTTTTAAATAACTTGAAGTAGAACCTTAGAAACTGAGTTTTTCTACCCATTGAGAAAGAATGCCATGTTTATATACACTAGGAATGACAAGATGACTTCTGGCTGTCACTTTCTGAACCATATTAAGGAGAATGAACTGTTAGGCAACTTTATATACTACTCCATCTAGACTCAGACGTTAGAGCTGGAGTTTCTTCCTTAAAGAGCCACATTTTCTACACCTGAAGGGTACTGCATCTCAAGCCTATCTAAGGTGTTTGAAGGCTTGATTTCTTCTGTGATATTCTGCTTAGCATTAACTTAAAATTAGAAAAAAGACAGCACAGAGAAGAGATGGAAAACAGACACACTCTAATCCTCCTCTAAAGCTATGAGGCAGACTCCTATTAGGAAGCAGTGGATGCCAGAATTGGCATGATACATTTTAGTATTGCACCTCTACTCACTAAATGTTTAACAGCAGCAGAGATGTGACCTGTTTTTTTCCAGGGGCTTTGGTATTTACCTCTTTTTTCCCAAAGTCCCCTCCTGGGTTCATGGTTGCTAGAATGCGAAATTTCTTTCCTGCAACCAATATTTCTACTTCATTATCCTCATCCTCTTGACCACCTTTTTCAGCAAGCACCAACGTCTTTTCGGCTTCAAGAACACTAAGGAGAAGGGTTAAGAAAAAACAAACAAACAAAATGTATTTAAATTTCATTTCATGCTTAAAGAGGCCACTTACAAAATAAAAAAAAAAAAAAAAAAAAATTGGTCTTGAACAAGTTTCGCTGCCCTACAATTTGTATTATTTCTTAAAAAGAATAGTGAATTCTATTCATCCTCCTTACATTAGACCAATTGCAGTTTTGTTCAGAAGAAAATTCAAGCCAACTTTGTCATTAAGGCTCAGTTCAAATATCTGTCGAGAAAACCTTAGCTAGGTTGGGCATACATTTCAGCTCTCTTTTCTAAAAAGTAATGGAAAAGCTTATGTTCATAGCAGCTTGCTATAGGAATCTGTGCAACAAATCAGTCCTCAGGCTGACACTGTACACACATCTGAGGAGCATCCTGTTAAATATTTTGATTAACTTTATATTAGCTTCATTTTTATTACTTCATTGTACACTAGAGACATGCAAAAGTTCAACCTGTTACCAGTTTAGAAAGATACTAATTAATGTCATTTGAAAAACAATGAAGTCAATGGAGCTGCATGAAAGAATGATAGCTTCAATGGTAATAATCAAACAAGCGAGAGGGGAAAAAAACAAACCAAAACACCCACAATTTGAAAAAGCAAGTTCGAGTATTATGGAGAAAATAGTTCCAACAGTTCATCTCATTGTAATGGGTAATGGAAAAGACTCAAACAAGGCATACAACCTAATATTGAAGTGTAATATTTTTTTAAAAAAAAAATCTAAATTAAAAAGAAAAAAGTAACTAGATTCTGTTTCGGGTATTTGAGAAGGTATATCTTTTTCCAATAATTCCCTGACAGGGTGAAAAAAATTAATACTGGAGATGGTGAATTGTAGATTCTACTTGAGGTTTTTTATTTTTCAACTTGACTCACACTGTAAATTGTTTTTATATACTGTTTAAAATAAGAAGAAGAAAAAAGACTTCATGCTTTTAATTTCTTCAACTGCTAATATCTCTGACTAAAGGGAATCTTCTCATCTTCTCATTGACGTGTATCAACACATCAAGCAAATATACACAGATCTACCTTTCAGGCAGATATTGCTTTGCCAAGTACATTAGGACATCAAGATTTAGACAAAATGAGGCAGTCTCATCTTGCTTTAGCTTATTATCTTTCACCATACGTAACTGTTATTAGAATTTTGAAACCTAAAAATTGTCAAAGAATTATTGTGGTTAACACTAGCACCTCTGCCAGATGGCAATTATCAAAACAAGATAAACTGGCACTAAAGTTGAACCACAAATGAGCCCAGAGTTATTTATTCATTTCTTTCTTTTAATAAGAACTACAGAAAGAGCAGGTCACTAGAGCAGAAAGCAAACATGCATAAAAATGCTTAATTTACCTTACTAATGTTTTATGATGAATAACCTCAAAGTTGACACCAAACACATTTAATACATACCTGTTAAGTCTCTCTAGAACAGAATCATCAGCTAAAGAAATCTCATCAAGGAGAAAAAAACCCTCATGTTTCATTGCTAAAACAAGGGGTCCATCACACCATTCAAAGAGTCTAGAAACATCAGAGTCCTCCTGTAACAGGATAAAAGGGAAGTGAAAAGGCATTAGTAATTGCTGCTTTTTCATTCTTTGGTCATACTATCAAGCATGACTGATGAGACAAACCTGGTCTTTTGACCGTTGTCTCACTGGTCGCAGTCCTCCCAAAAAATCTGAAGTCTCCATGTGCAAGTGGCAGTTTACTGAGTACAATTTCTGATTTGTTAATGCTGCAAAGATTTGACAAATGGTAGTTTTACCACACCTGGAAGGTGAATAAATTGAAAGAGGGAGAATAACAAAAAATAAAACAATGAAAAAAACCCACCATTCACTTTGGATGGGATTCACACTTCAAAGATCTAAAAGGAAAGGGTTTTAGCATGCAAATTTCCTTCTGCTCTCTTTCCTTGAAAGAAATATATGCAAAGGGAAGCCACTTTGGGCTTAACGACTGTTGCTAGCTTGCATAAGATGTGTTTAATTACATTTAAATCCAAATCTGCATTGACTGACATGTGAAGGTTCAAAAGCAAACTTATTTCAGCATGCCTGCCTGCACAGCTACTGAACTCACCTAACTTTTTGTTAAGAGGGAGATGTGGCACATCTGAACCATGCCCACATCTGAGGGAATAAACTGCCGAGTACTTGGAGATGCCTCTTGGTACCCAAATAATTTTACTTCTCCCTCTCCTTGTGGTTCCACCCCCATACCTTCTCTCACGGTATTTATGACTGAAAGAGATGCAATTCCTTCCCCACAGTTGCAAGTTGTGAAAAACAGCAACTACAAGTCTGCCATGAGGGGCAAGCAAGATCTTAATTCAGAGAAGCACTGAAGCCCACTCAATCAGTAGGTACCTGGCCAAAGGGTTGCTACAAAACTATAAAGAGCTGAACCATAAAGAGCAAGGTTACCCTGTGTCTCCCACCAGGAGGACTGGTTCATCAAACTCCAGGGCTCTTCCCACCAAAACGGCAAGCCTCCTCATCCCCTGAGTCCAGACAATGTGGCTAAAATCTCTGTCCATCACCAACATCTGCGTGGAGGACTTAGCTGCACAACACAAAGCAACTTGTCAGCTTCCGCACTATCTAGAGAACTACCAACATGGTCCTTTTAGGAAACTCACCCAGCAGCTTTCTGACACTTTCCTCTGAGAAGAGGGCCTGGGGATGCAGCTTTTTCTTGAAATGTTTTTCAAGAACACCCTGAATAACATCCACCTCCTCTTGTTTCCTTACTCTGCCAGCCAGAAGCATAAAACCTATCAAACAGAAGAGAAAAATCAACTACACATGGTTAATCAAAAAAAAAAAGTTCATACTTAAAAAGCAATTCTCTAAACACAGTTTAAAGAATAAATAAATAATGAGACAAAGTTACAGGGCTCACCATCATTTGCTAAGTGCTGAAGCCAGTCATAATGTTTCTCCACCTGCCCTGCCAATCTGTACCTCTCAGCCCAGCGAAACAGATCCCGCAGGGTAATGAACCCGTGCTTCCCAGCAAACACCGTCGAACCCCTGCGGTAAGACTGCCAGGAGAACAAGATGTCGCAGTTATTTGTTTTCCCCCTTTGAAACTGTCTCAATACTTAAAAATACTTAAAAATACTTAAAAATACTTAAAAATACTTAAAACATAGTATCTTAGAGCTCTCATATATGACATTCATTTGCACAAAAATCACTGTAGAAAAAAAAAACAAAAGAAAACAAAAAACTAATAACAACAATTGCCAAATTTAAATTAGATAAAAGGAAAAAAGGAAAAAATAATAAAAATAACTATCTGGAATAAAACAAAAATCCAAACAAAAGGTTATGTTCTATGCCAAAACTGTATGTAAGCATTTTAGGTTTCATTTTACTCCAATACAGTGAAAAAGCTAGTTACATTGGATTAGGAAGCTGTAAGAAAACATGCTCTTTTTTGTGCTGTTGCAATTGCATTTTAAGTAGGTAACATTTTTATCTACTTACTAAAAACTAAATATCCGTTAAATGCATTTCAAATTTACCAATAACATAAGTTAACATGACCCAAAGACTGCCTCAAATCTATTTTGGCTGTCGGGATCCAGAGCAAAGGACAATTTTTAAAACCCACTTAGATAAAAATCCAAGTATCTTGGACCTTCAGCCATCAAACCACAAAGCCTTCAATCACTAATTTTTTGCTGGTCTTCTCTCAAATCTGTCATAACTTTTCCTAAGGTGATGTTTAAGGGTGGGTTCTATTCCATCAATAGACATCTGAGGCTCAGAACACTTTCCCACCCCAAAATGGATTTCTTCTCACACTGCTGAGTTCTACCTGCAAGGCTTTCTGCAGCGAAACACAGACTGTCATACCTGCAGATCTAACATGACTTTGACCAGTTTGGTGCAATAAGAAGGTGGCAAAGAGCATCGCTTGTGCAGGATGGCTTCCAGTTCAGCACTCGGCAGTTCATCAAAATGCAGTTCCACAAAGCGATTTCTGAAGGCTCGGGACAAAACCTAGAGTATTAGAATAGGATTAGTGTTTGAACTTGTTCCTTCAATATTACTTTTATTATATCTTTCCCTATACAGCCAGTGGAAATATGGCTAGCCTCATGGTATATAAATTAGCATATATACATAAATGTAGACAGAACATGTAAGAGAGACTGAATGATTCCAAGAGCTTTAAAATGGATATCAAATATCTAAGAGAAGTTTCTCCTGCAGAGCTCTCGAACAAGATATGGCAAGTCACGTAAGCTCTAATTCAGCAAGACACTTAAATTTCATAACTCAAAATTAATTAGCTTTTTATTATCTGTGAAAAATGCAAAAATACTTATACAGCATCCAGCTGAGCTACTGACCACCACCACCTCTACTCTGTATCACATAATGTAGACTTACTAGGAATCTATTAAGTATCAGAAAGCTTTCCCAGCACCTCTCCAGGTACCACAGGGATTCACTCCCTACAGATAGGGTTACTCAGAGGAAGAGATTATACAGACCTTCCTACCACCGTAGAGTCCCGGCGGATTCTGCGTGGCAAACAGCATGAAGCGAGGATGAGCTTTGACGACCTCCTGAGTCTCAGTAATGAAGAGCTCTCTATTATCATCCAACAGTCTATTGAGAGCCTCCAGAACATCAGTGGGAGCCAAATTCAGCTCATCAAGAACAATCCAGTAGCCCTTCCTCATGGCATCAATGAGGATGCCTTGGAGGAGACAACACCAAAAAAAGTTCTCTTTAAAACTTAGCAATCAATTTTCACATTGTATAAACCTTGTCCAAAGTGTGAAGTGACAAACTTTAAACTGCCAAATCTTTTTATCCTATTAGACATAAAAAATAAGTCATAAAGAAGATAAGCACCCCCTCAAGAATTCAATAGAATTCACACAAATTACATTATAATCAGCAGGGCAAAGATTAACTTTATGGAAGGATACCTCTCTATTGATAAAGACAAGCTAGGAAGGAAAGGAAAAAACAAACTAAGAAAGAAAAGTTTAAAGTAGATGTAATATGCTCACACACCTTCCTTAAATATCAGCTTCCCAGAAGCATCTGAAGTATAACAGCCAATATATTCCTGAATATCAGTATGTTCATGGTTGTTAATCCGTACACAGTGGTTGCCAGTGGCAGCAGCCAACCAGCGAATCAAACTGGTTTTACCAACAGAGGTCTCTCCTTGAATCAGTACCGGGTGAGTCCTAAGAGGTAAAAAAGAAAACCAAAATAGGGCTTAGAAGCATCAGTCATAGATCCTTCTCGAGTCCAACATGAAGCATAGCAACATCATTTGAAGTTTGCACAGATACTTTTATAACTATTTCCAAAATATCATTATTTAATCCCTTTCCGATTGACATATCTAAGATCACACAGTAATTGTGAACTATAAATAATTTTGCCCCCAAATGCAAACTGCTGCCAATGAAATTATTATATGGTAGTCTGAAATGAACAGATTATTCAAACCACATTTCTCTAGATTATTATGTAAAACTTTTTACTGCTATACCCAATTTTAAAACAGATTAGAAGGATGAAATACAAATTCAGGCCAAGGTGCAACAAAAAAATCACTATAAAACAGGAAGAAAACAGACACCACTCATACAAAAAAAACCCAGCTAGATGGACACCAATGCTTCAGGCCAAGATATATTAATTTTACTTAGCTTTCTAATAGGAAAACAAAAACAAACAATCAAAAAAACCCATACCTTGCAGATACAACTCTGACAATGTCTTTCAGATTAAGCTTAACGGAAGGGGTTAACACATAACTCTCATCTACAGCAGGCTCTTTATCCCCAGCTGCAATCCAGTATCCTTCAATAGGTATAAAGCTCCCCCCTTGAGGTTTTGGTATTTGCTGAGGAGGAAATGACAAAAGTAACAGATTACAGAAATGAGTTTTGATTTTCTAATGAAGACAAATATTGCTACACCACCATAACATATTCTGTAAGAAGCACTTAAATCACTTACAGCTACCCCTTGAGCACTCCTGCAGCGAACACTCTGGTTGTCACAGAAGGCAAAGGACCAGGAAAGGCTGAACAGATTATTTCAAAGTCATGAAGCAAGAAACTTTGCCAGAGACATGAAGACCAAAAGGTTTCCTTATTCCTAAAGTTCACTTCCAAAATGTTTTTTTTTATTTGTACATGTTTTAATCTTCTTTTGGATGGAAATCCACACCTCTCTTACAGCTGTCTTCCCCACTCGAGCTGCCTAGCAAGCCACACATTTTGCCACACACTTATATAGGGAAGAAATTATTCTGATAGGGAATAACACAGGAAAAAGGCAGAAAATACAACTGAAAATATATTTTACTCTGAAAAATGAAGAGATCAGCATAGGCTTAGTTACTCACCTGCTTGAGAAGGCTTTTGATGTTGCCAGAAACTATATGCTGGCAAATCAACTTCTGAACTACTGGGTGAGAAACCCTGTCAAGCTGCGTCAGGAAACTCAAACAGAAGCCCTAAGAAGAAGAGTTATTTTCAACAATTATATCAATAAAAAAATTAGAGAAAAAAAAATATGTGTATAGGTTAAAGAATCCTTTCCATTTAAACTTCACCAGAAGACAGGATTTTACTTAATCTAAATAGACTTAGCAGGGAATACACATATTGAAGGACCTTCAAACAGGCAATCACCTCATACAGCGAGCGGGCGATGCTGCTACATGGATTAGATGCTGCAAATCTCAGTGCCCTGCAAAGTGTCCGGAGGCTATAATGAGGTCTGTGGCCAGTCCCATCCACCAGCTTTGTTGCTGCTTCCCTTTTCACTGATAAATAAAAGCTGGGAAAAAAAAAAAAAAAGAAAAAAAGAAAAAAAAAAGTGAAACTATCTTTAACTTATCTTTAACTTATATATCCTTATCTTTAAGATCAGAGCACTGCTCTAAAGAATTAAACTCAAACCATGAACATTTATACTTATGTGCAGTCATCACTTCTTCTAAAAGCCCAGCATGGCCAATATTGTAATCAGTGAAGTAAAGCAACACAGCCTTTAAAATTACATTTTTAGAGTCTTGATACACAGTAAATAGCTATGAACTCAAAATACACTGAGATAATATGCCTTACTCTAGGAGGAAGAACGGTTGTTTGATAAATATGCAAAATGTTCACTGCTACAATCTGAAAAGACAAACTCTTTTAAGTCTCTCACATGGGAATGGCGATTTAACGACATTTTTTTTTAACTGGTTTCACCAATAAATTATTTCTGAATGAAAAAGAATTAATAAGAGAGATTGAGATACCCCCAGCAATATAGAAAGATTCAAAACTAAGACAGGTATCAGTTGTCTTCAGTTTCCTAAAGTTGTGCAAACTACTGCACAAGGAGCATTATAGCATTTCCAAAAATAGTGTAAACAGACTACAGTTATCTGCTTTCCCTTTGTGACATATCCATCTAAGGTATAGAGAGACTGTAGCCAACTTACTTCACAATTCCTTGCACTGTATTTCTGTTCACATTCAGGCCTCTCAGATAATCCATGATAAGAATCTGCAAGTCTCCTTCACTCCTTAGCTCTTCTACATAGAGTTCAGTAAACCTATGAGGAGGAAATCAATGCATAACATTTAAATACAATATCTGAAAAATAAAATGAACTATTCATATACATTTCAAAGTTCAAGCAACACATTACTGACCTGTTAAACTGTGTATACATAGGTTCAAAAGAACAATGTAGTTAAAACCAAAGTGTTAGTAATATCTTATTTTCAAGTAATCTGTCTGTGTACCTACACCTAATAATATGGACTGAAGTTGGAGCACTGCCACAGTAAGAACACTTTTCAAAGTGGATTCTCAATAATAAACTATATATTTTAAAAGGTCAGCACCTATGAAACATAACTTCTTCTAATCTTGTGTTAAACAGCATGTCCAGACATACTCAGATATCCAGGTGCTTGGTGCCACTCTGCAGTCTTTCTAACCATGCATTGGCACTGCAAAAGAGTGACTCATACACCACAGCAAATCTACAGCTGAGCAATATCACTGACTTCAGAGATGCTTTTTAACAGAGAAAATCCATCAGAATTACAATCTCTGGAGTCAAGTCATCTTTTCTCTGCATTATGCTCACTTTCTTCCTTTCTCTATCACGAGAGTCAACAGCAACAAAACTTTACTTCAAAAACGAGTAAAAAAGAGTCAAAAATGACAAACACAAATAACTAGCTGCATATAGTATTGCTACAGGATCATGTGGTGTTTAAGAATATGGGACTACACATTCAGTTTTGAGGCATTCATAAGAGAAACCACATCTAAGACAACAGAGACCTTTGCATCCATGAATGGGCAGTATTGCCCCAACTTTCTGGTTGCAGCATGAATCCCAGTATTCTGGATATCACAAAATGTGATACTCAAAAATTTTGGCAGCATGTTGGGAATGCTCTAGCCTGCAGATCACTTTGCGAGTGAACAACAGTGGATACACAGCTCTTTGCAAGGACCATCAACACTGCCAAATTGCCAAGGAAGAGGCTGTTAGAGAGACTTGCCTCTATTATCCCAACCGGGAACACAAACCGCTGTGGTGGCTTTCCCAGGCACTGGCAGTTTAATTGTAAAGAGTGATAATTCTCCCCTCTTCCCAGTGGTAACACTCTGTACTAGATCATTTCTTTATGCTTAGCAACTTCACAGAGGTATTTTCCTGCTGCTATTTTATAGAAAAAAAAAAAAAAAAACACCAAAAAAACCCCAAAACAACACACAAACCACTTCACTATGACGTAGGAAACACCACTTGAAGGAAGTCAATTCGAGTTCAAACATATCTTCAGACTTCAAGTTATCCTTTCCTCCAGATCAATTCACAAAGCTAGTTAAACTCCAGAAAAGTCACTTCTGGTATTTTGTTAGAGTCTTTTTTTATACCTGTTTCTTATTCCTGGAGGAAGATTTCTCTTCCCAACGTCCGTAGCTGGATTCATACATGCAAACAAGCGAAAATCAGGGTGACGTACAAGTGGTTCTAAGGGAAAAGAAAAATAAGAGATTAAAGCTAAAATGAGGACATGTATTATTATAAGTGAAATACATTTCAGATTCTTCTACCGAGGCAGTTTGCCAGTTTTGTAATGCTCCACTACTATTTTTTTTAATATATATAATGCCAGTGTTATAAATTTCCAGAGAATTGTCCCATATGATTTAGGAGAAGTAACCCTACATCTTTATGACAGCCATAGCACATGAACTCTTGACACTTATTTCTGTACAGATAGAATTTTAAAGCTAAAGTTTGCAGAGCTATGGTGGATGAAAAGTACTAAGTCCAAAACGGACATGTTATTCTCTCGTCTCTACACACACTCCTCTCAAAGAAATGTGTCTCTTCGTTGCTTTTGAGATAAAGGGGATAGGAAATTGAACAAATTGGATGGCAAAGTACAGCATATATAAGCACAGAAATAGTACCTGTGTCTCCTCTGTCTAGTAACACCAAGGATCCTGAAGATCCTTCCAACAAACCACTTAAGCACTCCAGAGTCTCTGCAGCAGCCAAGTTAATCTCATCCAATAAAATCCACTCTCCTTTTTTAACAGCTTGTGCTAGAGTACCCTAAAAAACAAGATCAGTTTGTAAGTTATGCCATCAGTAGTGATTTATCATCTAAAGTCGCTATATATTTGAAAGATTTGTTTGAAGACTATGTGTTGATTAGACAAATGGCAATTCCAGATCTTGTCCTCCAATAGCAGTTGTACTTGACTCCTTCAATGACTGCAAGTATTTTGCAAGTCACAAAATCCAACAAATTTCAATCATCATTATCACAAAACGTTCAAATTCGCAAGACCTTTTGCAAGATTTGTAAGAGTTATCTACTTTGTTCTCACAACAGAACATCAAAGAAAATCTCCCTTATTTGTGCAACATACCATTTGCCCATTACATTCTATCACTGTGGTGCATAAACTTCAGCCATAGCACTGTCAGAGAGTCACTCACAGTCACTTGAGGATACTTAGTGCACATTATTAATATTAATAATATTAACATTTAAAATTTAAATACTGCACACAACTCCCTAGAGCACATGTTTTAGTGGAGACTGGTCAAGGTGGATTTTCTCA
Source organism: Eudromia elegans (assembly GCA_003342815.1). Taxonomy (NCBI): domain Eukaryota; kingdom Metazoa; phylum Chordata; class Aves; order Tinamiformes; family Tinamidae; genus Eudromia; species Eudromia elegans. The sequence continues at coordinate 644,271 of PTEX01000150.1, read as the reverse complement.
TCTCGTATTTGAGAAGACGACATGCCATACAGTGGATGATTTTTTTTTTAAATCATAACAGACATTATTCCTATTATCTAGCTTTAAGTTACTGGGTTATCAAAACTACACTATTTTCTTCCTATTTCCTTGCAGAAGTAGCACACTCTATACCATAGAAATGTTGTAGAACAAATTTTACTTCAAAGTGAGACTCATGACAAGAATTTACTGATTACAACATCTTATAAAAGTTTCTCCTTATTGTTCCCAGCATCAAAACAGAGATCTCTAAATACCTCTACAAATGCAAAGAGCAGAGCATTTTCTGTCATTTTCATTTGCTGATGAGCATGATTCAGTTTAAGTCCAAACGCCTCCCACTTTTCCTTCAGTGGTGATCCTGCAAGCAAAGAAATCGTAATGTCAGAACAAGAGGATAAAAAGATATTTAAAATACAGCGTTTTATGAAGGTATTTCAGGCATGTAGTCAGATCCAACAAAATGAAGCTCGGCTTGGCAGGGAAAAACACTCAAGTTTTACAGAACATCTCATGAATTAAAAAAGACAAAACTATGTTACACTGAAAGCATTTTAAAATTTAGAAGAAGGCTTTTTTTTTTTTGTATATGTATAGAAAACTTGCTATACCTTCCAAATGTCCAGAATACTTAAACTGGTAATTCACTTGTTCACAGCAAAATTGATACCATTCTCCAACTGACACAGAAAGAGGTATCCCAAAAGACAAAAGCAAGTTTATAAACCTAATTATGGAACAAATGTCTATTTTATTTTCAGTAAGAACAAACATTGTTGCTTACCACTAAGAGTAAGAACACTTGCATATCAGTTAAATAATGGTGTAATATTGCAGTTATTTTAGTTATTGGCTTAAAGTCACAGCCAGAGCTTTATGCATTTGTTATAACTTAACAAATCAACAAACTTAAACTTAACAAATGAAGCTTTGCAAATTTATCCTCATGCACTGTTTAGTCACACCAGAGTTCAGCTTTTATTTATTTTAGGATTCCCAATACTTGCAATGATTTAAAATTTCATGTTCTTTGACATCTGAATGTATTTTATTCTTTTAGTGTCTGCATATTCAGGAGAACAAGCTCTTTCAGCCCATACATAATGAAAGCAACGATTTTTTTTTGTTAGAAGATCTAGGAGCAGAAAACACTGTTACAAGGCGAAGTATCAATATTGCCTCTGCCCTAAAGAGGTTACAAAGGAGAAATGGAGAGATAAACCAATATTCAGAGCCAAGACCACAACAAATTAAAGTCACCATCACTGATTGTGACACCACCAATACAGGGAACAAGTAACCAGATGAGGGGTGATCAGCTGCCAAGAACTTTGGATAAACAAAGTCACCCTTTACTTCAGACTCGGGAAACAGCAGTGATGGGCTAGGGAAAAAAAAAAAAATCGTTGCAACAGCATTTCGAATGCCTTGTAGTAGACAGAGATTGCATTCTTCAAAACTGCAAAAAAGGACTTAACAAAGGAAGCTGGAAAGAAGTTAACACTCTTTTGTGCCTTTTTACTCTTAAAACAGTTCACAGCTAATGATCTGTGTTTGATCACTTTGAATTCTTACCAGATGCATTTTCTTTTGCTTCCTTATTAATGGCAGATTTGTGAATATGCTGCATTAGTTTGAGCAGATCATGCCAACGTTTCTGTCTGTAGCAGGTCTGAACATGGCCCAAGAATGTTTGATTCTTCTTTCTGGAGAATGTCTGAGAAAAAAGTTCTTCAAAAGACTCTCGCAGAGGCAGCCAGATCAGTCTGTTATCCACAGGTTTATAGCTGAAGAGAAGCAAAAATTTACTTGCCACACAGAAACAGCAATTAATATCTACAAAGTAACAAACAGCAATCACTGGAACAATACTGTGCATTAAGGAACTCAGGTTTCCAAAGATTTTTATTCAACTAACAATAGAACCAAAACTGTACATATTTAAATGCAGCTTATAAAACGATCTTGTAGACAGAATTGCCCCAGTAGAAAAAAAAAAAATTGTTTATTACACACCAATAGGTTTAGTGAATATTACTCTTGGATTTATTGAAAAAAAGTAGTCATTCTTAGAGCAACGCTGGGTTTAGTTTTTAAATAACTTCATCATGTTTCAATGTATACATGTTTCAGTTGCTAAAGGATGGAAAGATTTCTGCACACAAATACATTTGAGACATTCATACTGCTACGAAACAAATAGGCATCTAAGAACAATCCCAAGACAACTGCTCTTGTATTAGAGGCTTGTTCTGATACTGCTACACTGATTCATGCAAAACAGGCTGAAGAGCAGTCAGTAACTCACCCTCCTAAAAGATCTGCAGTGTCACTTTGCTGGTTCATGTTGATAACCCTCAGAGTGTGTCCTTCAAACAGAGATAGAAAGCATCAATTTTTGAGGGGAGAAGAAAAGTGTTTATCTTTGTACAAGTACAGCTTCTGCACTACACTCACCTGTAATATGAGCAAGGTACTGAACAGTTGAGGTTTTGCCAGTTCCTGTCTCACCAACCAAGAGCACAGGCTCTCCTTTGACAACACACACTGCAAGCTGCTCAATCAATACTGCAGATGGTCGCGTGGCAGCAAACGTTTGCTTTGCTCTGACAAAACAGATGAAAATATTCAGTGTCAAAAATATATCAAGAAGCTCATTCCAATTTCACCTTAATGAATTTTTAGAGGGATATTTACTATTTTTTAATTAATAGATTTGGAAAAACAAAATAGTCAAGATGCAACTAAAAGCATCATACAGAACATTAATTTTTCCTCAAGGTACAATCTAGAAATTTGGCTTTTATGAAGTTCCAGTTCCTATTCCAGCCTTGTGGAATAAGGGGAACATGCTCTAAGAGTCTCCCTTCATCAAGATAGAATAATGAGTATCTAATTACAACAGATGTAGATACAAAGCATTTTCAAGATATAATTGCTCAAAAGAAGCCAATCATCTGCACAATTTGCCTGGCAGAAGAATGATGCAGTGTCAAAGATGAGTAAGTCAACACACAGTTCACAAGACAGAGAACTTATCACATTCCTTTGACTACAGTGAGATTAACTGAACTGCATCAATTTTTCTTAAACCTGTAATTCTCATTTTCTGTTCCAACACCAGATGTTTAGATTCACAAGAATGCTGCAAGACCAACACATTACCTCTGCACAGTAAGAGCCTGTGTTTGTTTCCTCTTAAGGCACACTCTTCCCACCGAGACTTCTTGTTCCCTTACCAAAATTTCTGGTTTATAGATTTCACAGAAGAATTCTACCTGTGAAGAAAGCATCAATGTTTCCAATATGAGTGTTGTCTACATCATCACAACGAAGAACACATTCACTGTACTGCAGTATCTCTGTGCAGCAAGCTAATTTGTTCACGACTAGATGTTTTTAAAGATATATTTATCTAAACACCGCTGAAATCCTTTAGTATTTATTTTCTTCCTAAACAACTGCTTTCCATTTATCAATTTGGTAACAGATTCTTGCTATTACAATTCTACTTTGTTTACTTTCATGGTAGCTCAGCTGCATGAACTTCAACCTGAGAAGAGGGCTACTTCACCATGCTCTTAAAATAAATAAGTGAACATTTGAAACACGGATACTTTGCCCTTGGTAGAAGTTTCTGTTTTGGAATAATGGAAAGGAAGCAGGAGAGATTAAAATACAGAAAAGTTTCAGGGGATCTTACTGTCTCACTAGCCATGATGAATATTTCAAGTTTTTCCTTCTTAAAGTACCAAAGGAGGGAATTACTATACAATTAAACTTTTACGGTCGGGGGGGTGGGGGTGGGGGTGGGAAAATCAGTGCAACTCCCCTGTTGGACTGAATAGCATAATCATATGACAGGGGTGCTACCAGCTGCCTAACCAGTGATTAGAGAATAAGTAGTAAGGTCACACACACCTGCACTCTATGTTAATGATTCAAGTGCAACTTGCCACCAGGAACAAAACCACTCCTCTACCCCCTAAACCCTCACCCCTCAAACTCAGAACTCTGTGCACCTAGCAATACTATGTGCCTAATCAAGTGCGTTGTTCCAGCAAGCGTCATCCCTCTTTGGAATGATGAGAACATTCGCAATCTGATCTAAAACAGGTTCATGGGCATTTTCAGACAAAAAGCATAGCTGAAAATAAAACAGGAAAATGAGGACAGAGAGCTGACCCCACAAACACAGAAAAAAAGCAAGAACAAAGAGCATGGAGAAGACAGACGGGCATAATACTAAGAAAATAATTATTAGAGTACAGTCCACTTAAGTTAGTTACTGAGAAAAAAAAAAAAAAGGTTGTAGAACACTACCAGTAAATATTATCTTCATTATAACCCAATATACCTTTTCCTTGGAAATGTTTAGTTTACTTCCAATAATGTTTGCCATTTTCTGTCTGCTTCCTTGCTTGGACAGCATAGCTGTGAAACAGTCCAATGCCTGTTAGGGGTGGCAAAAAAAACAACCAACTTCTTCAATACAAATTTTATGTGGTACAATCTGACAAGCACCATCACAGGCATAATTAAAATCAGCCTGAATCATATCCAGAAAAGATAAACAAAATATGCCTTTAGATCTAGTCCAGATATGCAATCAGCATGATACACTGAAAATTTTCCAAATTTTATAGTCTACTAAGTTTCTGATCCCTGTAAAACTTTTTCAGTATCCAAAGACACCAGTTTCAGCAGGTTTTTTCTAGATAACAGGACCAAAACAAAGGCAGTAGTGTTGTAAGACACTGTCTCTGACAGACACCTCCAAACTCCAGACCTGGAACATAAGCCGACGCAAATTAGCTCCATATTGGAAGAAGATTTCAGAATCACACCGCAAATTAAGTATCTTGAATTTTACTGACAGATTCAGACTCTAAGTCTGACAAAGGACAGTGGATTAATGAAAACGAGAGCTGAAGGTTTTCACCAGGAGGCAAACACAGCTCCAATTCAAAAGGGCTGAGAAACTCTGTCACTGAGCTGGTCTACTCTCAAAAGCATGACACATCTGCCAAAATATTGGGAAGGGAGGAAAGAGACCAAACTCTCTTAGTACTTAGTAAATCTAACCCTGCAAAACTTCTAACACTGTTCAACTATTACACACACTGTATGGACACACTTATGACCAAGTAAGTACATGCTGCTGATTCTGCGTCAATTGTTCCCACATAAACATGGCTCTAACGCTCGTGGGAACCAGTCTAGATGTTGACTCTGTGCATCTGGGTCCGTGATAGCTTCCTCAATACCTACTCTACCCAAGAGGTGCTCATCATCAGGAAGAGTCCGCTGTTCCACCGGGGATAGTGAAGAACTGAATATAAAAGGCTTGGAATTGCCAAATTGGCCATAAAAAAAACCTAAGGATAATTTAAAAGAAGAGTCATTTTAAGAACAAGCTATAAGACGTACCTCACCCTATTTCCCAGTATAGAGAATGTATCCTAACTTAAATACTAACGCCTGGATCATGTACACTGTTTCTAGACATCACTGGCAATCCACATCACTGGAAAGATGTGAAAGCTGTGACAAGCAGCGTGGTGTTTTTAAGGAAAAGAGAAGATAACACTCCTGATAAATCTAGCTTCACTTCATTCCTATCTTAATTTGACCTTTGGAAGTATTTTACATGCATTCATTTATACGTTTTCCTCTCTCCTTGAGACATTCACAATAAGAGCTGTGAGTAACTGCAGCACCTTAGTTATAAGCACCAAGCATCAAGAACTTCCAGTAATTTAAAGGCTCACCAAACTAATCCTAGGGTATTTTATTGCTGTATTTACAATACATAGGGAAGGAATCAAACATTTAAATGGCAAATATGTTTATTAATGTACCCACATTGCATAAACTTTTATTCTTCCTTGGTTGCATGCAATGCCAGCTCACACCACCTAAAATCACATTTCAGCACACAGTATATCTGTACAGAAGGAGGAAGTTCGGACTTACATTCAGCATGTCACTGTGAACAATCTGCCTAGTTATAAGGAAAGCCTCTAATACCTTAATCGCATCAAGCATTTCAACTACAGTCTAATTACTTCAAATAAAAGTGATTGTAATTTCTGTTACAAACTCTAAAAGACAGCATCTGATGATTAGTGATATAATGCAAAAAACTGAGTTAACAGTTTCCTGACAGATCAAGTCTTACCGCACCTCCTGAAAAATATTCACTGTTGTGGCTGGAGAAGTACTATCAAAGTTGTATGCAATCCTGCTGCACCAATTCAGTAAGTCCCTGGAAGGAAAAAGAAAGGAAAATGATTTGGTACAATCAAGCCATAAAACCTAGACAAAAGAGGAAGTGCTGTGTGATCTCATTTATCATCTTTTTAGCCATGACAAGTTTATTTAGGTTTCTTAAGTTGTAGATGGGAAACTACTTATAAATTACATGTTAATTCTAAAGAGTAAATGAGTACAAAAGTATCAGATACATTGTCTATAAGTAGACAATATGTTCCACATTGTGAAATCGGAAAAAAATGAGAAGCAGTATGATTTTTATACAAAAAGGTATGAAGAATCATTTTTCAAGACACAAATCCACCATCAACACCACAATGTTTTGGAAATGAGTCAAAAAAAAAAAAAAAAAAAATCTAATTCTAGGAAAATAAATGCTGCTTTTAAATATGCAGTATTCCCATGCTTCACAAAAGTATGGATCATCATTTCTAGTATCTGCTAAATAAATCACAGAACACTGCTGGCTGTAGAAATTCCAGTTTGTTGGACTTAACACTGACACCTAAGTTTTCTTGTTTTGTTTTTTTTTTTTTCTTTTTAAATGAAAAGCAGGACAGAAACTAACAGAGAAACTAACAGTATGCTACAGGTCTGGTTATTCTGAGTGAACTGTTGATTATAAACCTGTGAGTTTCTAATACTAAATGAATTAGACGAACAAGTACATTCAACTGCTGGAAAAAGTTACTCTTAAAACAATACACAGCACGTATCAAAAGCTAACGAGCAGAACTGATACTCTGAAAAAATAATCTACATGGTTCGATACTAATCTATTTCTCAACACTATGCCATGAGAAAACCTCTACTTTAAGAAAAAGAACTGGAAATGCAAAGCCCTAAATCATTTGTACTGAGATTTATTTTAAGAAAAAAATACATTAAACATGATCTAAAATTAAAGAATGGAATTTTCAAAGCATGTGTACTAAATTTAGGTTTAATTAGTCAAAGTTTTATTACATATTGTAAAAAGTTTAAAAGAATAAAAAGAAGGGGGAAAAGCAAGAAATACCGGTATCTGTAGCCACTTGGTTGAGTTTCTTCCTAAACATATGAGAAAAGAGTACCTTAGAGATAGTTCTCGTCCTTCCAGATTTGGTTTCTTATTTTCTGATCTTGATTCTGATGCATTCTCTGCTACGTCCCTGTTGCCAGAAGCACCGTTTTCTGATGACTCATACTTGTCTCCCGTAAGGTGAATATAAATGTTTAGCAAATGATCAGTTACAGGAGCAAGGCTGGGATATTTACTCTGAAGAACCTGAAAAACAAAGCAATCCGCCCCAAAGAAAAAGTCTTTAGCTGAATCCAAACAGTAATTACCAAAATTTTAATAGGAGTCACTTCAGTAGTCACTCCTTACACTGCCATGCCACACAAAACTACTTTTAAAATCTTGCTTGATGACATTCGGTGACTTTTTTTAATTATTATTATTTTATTTTTTTTTATATACAGATATCAATCATTGAAATATCAAATTATGCAAGGTTTTGCTGTCATCTGAACCAAGTCTAAGTCACTGCCAGCTGCATGATATTGATTTAGAAGCCAAATGTGAAATTTCCCAACTCAACTATACTCCAATTTATTTTACGTATTTGTACCATAAGTATTGACAGAAGTATAGAAGTATATTTAGCACCATCTAAACTTAATATCATACGTCAGAAGCAAAGAACTTGGTAACTGATCATAACAATTCCTACCTCCTGCCCCTTTTACACAGCTTTTATGACTGAACATTTTTTGAGCATCCAAGACATCTCTTCACTGCATTAAAAGGCTAATTTCCAGATATTTAAGGTCATTCATAACTGTACAGGCTGCTGAGTGAGACCGAGGAAGCAGTCATATCCTACTGGAAACCTATTTTTTTCCATTCTAGAAATTTCAGAAGAGAAGTTTCTCTTAAATCTTCTGCTGGAGATCATTCCTCTTTCCTTGGGCAAGGCTTGTTTATTTTCTTCACTTTTTTTTTTTTTAACAATAAAATTGTATTTTGAATTCTGTATCAGAAGGAGAATCTCTAGAGAAATCTATACTTCTCATTTCAAGGCTTAGAGAGCTCAATGGTAAAGCAAGCCTGGTTTTCTCTTCTTTTTTCAATCTTTTCTTCTCCTCCCAAACCATTTAAAAAACAAAACACAAAAACAAAACACACTTCAGCATGCTACAAAACAGCAAAGTAATTTCACTGAGACCCGTTCAAAGCCAAATTGTGTTTGCAATGACAGAACCCAGAAATCTGTCCAATTCACGTCAAATTTTCTTGCTATACTGCCCATTTACTTCACCATTAGCTGCTTAGATCTGAAGAGACTAGGGTAAATTGCACAATTTGCAGGGGAAAAATAAGGATTGAATTTATCCAAAAATCATCCATTACCCTTAACTGAAGTAATTCATCATATGCCACAATACATCAACATATATCATACCTCCTTTAGTTCTGCTTTGCTCATATTATCCAGATGAATTTTGGTCCAATACTTGTCCAAAAGTGCAGCATGGCTGTTTTGCTGTCTGTACCAACCACCTCCACAACTGAAGATCCTAAATCAAAACACACAAGGACCCATAGCATTTAGTGTCTTGCTAAAGAATTCAATATTTGTACACATTCCCATTTATCAAAAAGCAGCTGCTGAGCAGAAAAGTGCATGCCTAGATCACTCACTGTTTATCACTGTACTGGCAGGGAGTTTACCATGCTCCTCTCTCTCTCTCCCTTCTAAACCACCCTTTTCTCTTATCATAGGATACTTCTCCTCTAAGTAAAATCTCCGTAGAGGTTCTAATAAAAATAACCACGACAATAAGTCTATCCTATTAGAAACAACACACAGGATGCCCTGTAAAGGAAGGACCCTAAAAGAAGGTACAAGGATAATCATTCTGCAGATCCTAAGAGATCCATTCTCTATTGTGGATAGAGGTGCAGTCTTCATTGATTTTGTCCTCATGCTTCAGCCTTTGTTCCATGTTGCTTTTTACTGTGCGTACAGTAAACTGTTAAGTTCAACACACTAGGGAAGTTGCTTTGCATATGCAAAGCACTAGATATTGCTAGTTTTCTTCTTGTACATTTGGGTTTTCCTTATCCTACCTCCCAGGACAGAGATTCAATAAATCTGGTGCAGCATTTCTGTGGTATATTTGTTCAATGATCTGTACAGCAGAAAAGTACAGATTCCATTTCAGTTACATGAACCACTGACCAAGTACACTACAGAGACCACAATTTCAGGAGATGAAGCAACAAAACGAGAAGAGTGAAAGATTAAACCTCAAAAAACACAAGTCAGATAACTTATCTTTTCTCTGATTTATCTATGGGGAGAAAAAAGAGAGGAAAAAGGCAGCAGAGAAAACTGTTAAAGACTTTGAAGAAAGTCAGTAAAACATATGGGATATGTGTGACCGTGCCAGTCTAAATATCATAACCTTTAATCTTGCTGAAATACTATATATTGATATACAAGATGATATTTTGACATCTGATAGGTGAGCCATTACTGCAGTCGCTGCAAGCAAATGGTCTTGGAGAAAAACTTTAAAACCTTTTCCTGACCAAAAAAGAATACTACAAAACTCTATTTGCACAAGACTTTCATGAATTACATTAGCCTCACAAAATTTTTTCCTTATATTCCTTTTTTTGCATGATTCTCAAGAGAAGAATTATTACGAATGCAGAGCTGAATTAAAATTACTCATGAAACCTTCATAAGTATCTCTAGGGAGCATAACGAAACAGTTACTCAAGGAGTAGGTGGAACAAAAAACCAAACCCAGAAAACTAAATACATTCAATCAGATCATCAGCTAACAACTGGAAATTGCTAGACTATTTCTTTCCAATTTTAAAACAGCATATTCCATGCTTTTGAATTCATAAAGTTTTACATGCCTACCTCCTGGTTGCAAAAAACTGGAATCCCGGAGCTACTTTTAAGCAGTCACCACGACCAGGAATTAATAGCTCTCCTTTTTCCAAAAGAGGAATCAGCACAGAAATCTGGAAAAGGGAAGAAACTTTATAAAACATTATTCTTTTGTGAAACACTAGCAGTCCATCCATCCACACTCATTTCACATAGGAGATGCTAGAGCTCTTCTACAGTCAGCAGGTGACACTCCTGCAGACTGTACTTCTAAGTGACACTAGCAAGAATCACATAGTCCCACTGCTACATAAAATCAATTGTAAGTTATAGGCATAAAGATTTCTCCATCTCCTTTCAAGTGTATTCATACTTAATGACACACACACATACACACAAGTCTTTACACTGCAACCCCAAGCTAGAACTATTGGATTTGAGTTCCCTAAACTGTTGAGTTTTCTAAAACAGGTGTCTATGGTATACTTGCTCAAGGGTTAATATAACTAAATAGAATCTGTACTTTCCCCCAAACTCTCTCCTATGATTTATCAGAAGATGTATTTTCTTTATCTGCGCAAACAAAACTAATCTCTATCTCAAACATTTTGTTCTCAAACTCCAATATTTTTCAGCATAAACCCTGCCTGAGAGGTATGCCAGGACTGCAAAGACTCTACCCTCCGGTCAGAAAGACAGTAATAGTGGTGGAATAAAATAAAAATAATAATAAATGTTTTGAAAGGCTATAACCCAACTAAGAAGTTGGCAGCTTAGCCATATAAGGATACTTTACAAAAAGTACGAAGGAATAACCAATTTCAAGAAAGAACATTTGCTGAACGCCCAACAGGCCCATGCAATCCACCATATTTATAGCATGGTTCTTGCAGAAGACATTTCTTGTTCAGCCACCACTTCAAAGGAAAAGAATCACCATCAAACAAGTCCTGATTTTACAGCTAAACACAGCCAGTCAACTAAAATCTATAGTGTTTGATATCATAACACATTTTATAAAGAATAGATAGATGTGCAAAAAGAATCGGCAGAATGCCATACGGTCTTATTACTGATAAGACTAATACAGGGCTTACGATCTTTTGTGGTTTTGGGGCACATACTCATTTCCAAATACTAAAACATGCTTTAAAAGACATGCAGTTCATCATCAGTGCCTGTTCAAATCTTCATCAGTGCGAACTCTGGTAATAGTGGCATGCCATGACTATTCTAAAATACTGAGAGAAACAAACTTAATCTACCAATCTGTGGACTAAGTCAACTAAGTTAATTCTTTTTAACATTTTCTAAAGTGGTAATATTTCAATCCTGGTGGCTACACCATTCATAGTGATTAGATTCCAAGAACTGCCGCTTCAAACCCTAAGACCAGTACCTTATAGAGAAGATGAACCTACGTACCACATCCAGAGGTGCATAATCAATATCCTCCAGCAGCACCCAGTGACCTTTGGTAACAGCTTGTGTCAGCGTTCCAGGCTGCCACACAAACTCCCCTGGTATGTCTGTACAGCGATACATACCAAGCAGTGTCTGACAGAAACAATCAGAAAGTTAGACACCTCTTCCTGACAGGCCTTGATAACTCAGAATAAACACTTACTATGATGACCACAGTGGCCTGTAACACTTGTATGGCCTGTCCTTTACTAAACAATCTACCTGATAAACTAAAATGCTGTACATAGGTTATTTGAGAAAAAAAAAGAAAAAAAGAAAAATCACTCCTTCCACATTCATGAAAATTTAACCGAAAAATGATAACTAAAACAAGCCAGATAAACAGCAGTGTATTTGCATGGAGACATATCAACCTAAACAACAAACAAAACAAGCAAAATAACGAATTAGACTGTCTAGAGGTATACTGAGCTGTATTTTGCATTTTATGAGACTGCAACTGAGCTAGTAGTGAGAGAAGTTTTAGAATGAGCTATTTTAAGATATAAAAATAATCATTCAAGCTTTGCTTTTCCGAAATGTTAAAGCTCTTGTACTGAAGTATTTCTTCTATAATTAAAATATTTATGGTTTCATAGCATGTAATTATTACTTGAACTTTATCACTCTTCCTTAATACAGTGGTCTTAGCACCTTCTCACATATGTGAATAACGAGAGTTGCGAGATGATGAAACAAGCGGTTCCTTCACGAAAATAAAGAAGGTGGCTACCACTGGCAATCCAAAGCTTCAAAGGTAGCACTTCTGGTAAAATACTAACCTCCTTAGGAAGCTAAACTTAACTGGAGCCTAACAACATAAATTAATTCATGCTCAAAAGATACAAATGCAAAACCATAGAAATTAGATATCATTCTCACGTTGGTTTTGCCTCTACACATAGATATACATCAGTATTATGTAGCTTCACATGTCCTTCTCCATGGGGTTTTACTTCATCATATCTTTATTACAAATAACTGGGATCAGATGAGAGTGATAAAATCCATAATTGAAACAGAACAGATACAGCACAATTATGAAAAAAAAATAGTTTTGGCAATTTTTATCCTGTTCAGATTTATTCATTCTCATCTATAGCGAGATGCGACTTGGCACAGCACAGTATTACAAAGGTCCAATTATCCTACCATAAAATAATTTCCACAGTTACCTTGCTGTCAGTTTGATCCCCAAGTTGGACTTTCAAAATACGAGGAGATTTTGTTCTTCCTGTAACAGCTGCCAAGTACTCGATCAAACAAGTTTTGCCACATCCTATGGGTCCTTCTAGTAAAACAGGCCTCTGAAATGCTACAGCAATAGCAAGGTTTTGGAGGTTTGTGCAGGTAGATTCAACCAAAACAAAACAGCTGGTGTTATTCTCCTGTTCAAACATAAAATCTGAGTTACCACACTGAAACTGTTACTTATATACAGGTTGTGCAACACTGAACATGTACAAGAGCTAGTTCGATCATTAAAAATTTTGACCTGTAGATCTGTCAACATATAATAAATAAAATAGTTTTAAAGCTGTGGATTATAAAGACTGTATTGAACGACTAGTATTAGGGTATTTGTTCATAAAATGATTCTATTATAGATGATACACTTAATGATGTATATGCACAATTTGTTCCCAAAAGGAGTTTACACTCACCTGTCAGTACAGACTGAATGATTTTTTAATCATCACACTCAGCCAAATACAGTTTGCTATTAAATTAAATCTAAGTCATCAGAACAGACCCTAATGGCAGAAGAAATCAAACAGCAGTTCAATTGAGAACATGCAGTGCGCAAATACGTCTTCTGACAGGACAGCATTAGGCTTTGTGCAACAAAGGCTTTACTATTGACTATAGTAAAATATTGACTATATTTACTATTGACTATATTTACTATTGACTATAGTAAAATATATAGTAAAAGGTAAAATATTTAGAGAATATTTCAAGTAATTTCTAGCTCACTTCCTCCACATTTTTCCTGCTTTCTAGACGACCATGTAGCCACCTTGTTATCCATTGCTTTAAAATGGTAGCTAAGAGAACTATGTGAGAAAGTTCTTGTATGGTAAGGACACCTTATCAGCAGTCTATTTCCTATAGGCAAAAGCAACTGGGTCAAAACCCTCAATATCTACCTGACTTGAAGTGGAGATGAAGGCTGAATCTCTCTCACAGCATGTTGTAAGAACTACTGCTTGAAAAAATAGGATTATTTTGCCACATTCATTGCTTCATTCCACTACAACGCTCCTTTGTATAGTCAATACAATCCACCAGTAGCTTACAGTACACATCAGCAAAGCAAAATAAATGCACATTACCCACAGGATCTAAATTCCACTTAAGCAGGAAAGCAAGATAAGCCAGTTCTCAGCTTTTAGGGCAGCTTAAAAAAGATACAGCCTTAATTCTGGATTACATACCTGCTCTTCAGAGAGAAGCTGTAATCTGGGTAGCATAATGCCACACACAGCCACTACATTCGCAGAGAGGTCACCAGACACAATATCTCCTTGCGTGCACTGCAGCCCTTTTTCCTTTCGCCAAAAACAGGAGTCTGGGTTGGCCAAAACAAGGGCTCGTTCCACATTCTGCTGCTGAGATTCTTCTAGCAGCCTGTCAAATCCATATCCATGTTTATTAACTCAACCAAAACCCATCAACAAAAGTGATCAGAAGTCAGTAATTAAAAAGTTCTTACTTTAGTCTGAACTGTATCAACTCTTCAGGACTGAAGATCTTCTTGAGAAAGGATAATTTATGCTCATCGTTCATGCATGTAACCAGAGCAAGACAGTTTGAAGTATACCTAGAAATATATATTTAGGGGAAAAAATATCAATATGTAGTCTTAAGATATTTATTTTGACAACTGACAATTTCTAATAAAGACATCGCTTAGAAAGCTACATAAAAAAAAAAAAAACAAAAAAACCCCCACGTAAATTATTTTAATGCTCTCCTTAACATTCTTCAAGCATTTCTGAGGTATTCTATCCCCTCACGGCATACTGCATTGCTAATCAATATGATCAGAATAGCACTTTCCCAAATAAATATGTTTTAAATGTTCATTTTCATTGAAAAAAGTAGATTTCTGTTTTTGGGTTTTTTTTATTTCCCCTATTTCTCTTTGAAACTTCTCTTCTATTTGATGTGATTTCTAAACTGACCTTAATGCAATGAATTTGAGACAAGAGAAACCAAAAGCTCCCAAGTCTTGCACACAGTTGTCTTGCAACTAAGGACATTCAATACAAACCATAAATACATGTTTCATCCATTTCAAATCTGCTTTTATGTTCCAAGAACAAAGTTTTTTTTTCTTTTTTTTGTTTAAAATTTTCAAGATTGTTGAAAAGTTCTGATATACCAAGAGACATAAGGAAAACCTGAAGTGATACTGTTTCACAAATTTCATCAACTCTCATGAATCCAACTTCGATAACTAAGCCATTTGGAAAGATTTTTCTAAACCACACAGTCCATAGCTTGCAGCATTACTAAGACTGCCTAGGTTTGCCTCTGTTGATAGGTCATTACAGTTTTCAAAAGATCAGGTAAGCATAACACAGACACCGTAGGTATAGATTTTTCTGGTACTATCTAAAGACTATTTTATCCTTGTGCATGTATTTTCCTAAACATAATTCAAGACACAGGTCCTTCTTTTTGGAAGGTCATCTGAGGTCTTTAACTCACCAACGGACTAAAGTGTCGTGACTCCTTAGGAGTGGAACACACACACTCCAGTCCCATAATTCCCGGAAGATTGACTGTTCCTTCTGTAAGAATCTATATGCTGCCTCCATGAGATCCCGTAACTTCATTCGTCTGCGCCCATATCGGACTGTGCTTGTATCTGAGCTCTCCAGGAAAAGCCTCTGGAAAACTGGTGCTGTATTCTTAAAATATCTTAAAGCAAATCTTTAGAAGGGGGAAAAAAAACAAACAAACAAACAAACAAAAAAAAAAAAAAGATAGATTTCAGAATTTCAGCCAAAAGAGAGAAAACAAGTCACTAATAATAAAAAAGTTTTAATCCAGAGGTTCCAAAACAGTAATTGATGGTATAGAGCAAACGAAAGGCCTACATATAGTTTTCTTCACACTTGAAAAAGACAGCCTCTTCAGTAATCAGCTGACAATATATACTTTACCTTATTAAAGATGACAGATAATTACTTATTTTACAAGGAAAAAAAAAAGTGATCATTTCTCAAGTGATCAACAATAATCACTGGTGATCACTTCCCCTGTTTACCAAACAGGTAATACTAATTTCTTTTAGTTATTTTTGTGTTCTATAGACTACATAGGAAATGTCAGGTCTAATATTACATATAGAGATTCTGATCACAAGCTATTTTCATGTTCAGCTCTTTTGCTTTTGTTCTAATCATTATAACAAAAATCACATCAAACATTACCTTACTATTAAATTTAACAAGCTGTGCTCAGGCGTGGATTTCACAAACCACACTTCCAATTCAAAACACACTTACTGTTAAGAGGCAATTCAAAGTACTGCAAGGACACCTCTCCTCAGCCAACACACACTCTGTAAGGTCAAACACAATGCAAAACCACATGATGTGATGTGACTTACGTGAGCACATCTGGGTGATCCATGACCAGCTTGCTCATTGCCACGCACAGTCTTTCGTGCAGGTCGTGGTTTAGATGGCCCCCAGCTTTAATGGCTTCTGCATTTCTTTCCAGCAAATCCAGCAGGATGGGCCGAGCTTGGCGACCAATCAGTACAGTACATTCCTTATCCAACAGTAACTGTGCTAGAGTATTGAGGATGCATTGCCGATCCTGCTGCGTCCAGATCTGCAGGAACAGAAGGTAAGAATAACTTAAAAAGGGAGGAGAAAAAAAACAGACTTTCAGACTTCTAATTTCAAAACTACTTATGTGGGATTCACAGACAAGTCTGCCTCAAAAAAAAAATCCCAAGAACCCTGCTGATCTCAACAACTTAGTTATGGATAAGCCACAGCTGAGTTGCACCATGCCACCATGTTCATTCTTTTCAAAAATGACAAGCACTCAGTTAAAAATGGTTTCAGTCAAAGTATCTGCAGCTTTAAAGTTTTTTCTTTTTTCTTACTTACACATGGATATATAGATTTATTTTTATATATTTTTCTTAGTCATATATAAAAATGGGACCATTTAGGGCATACTTTTAAGGTAAAAAAAATAGAATATTATGCTTTAAGAAAGATAGAAAATGCTGTCAAAAAAAATTCTAACTTTATTATTGAAGAATAACAGTCCATTTCCTTTGTCCTTAAACATAAGGCTTTTTCAGTCTTTGAGCTCCTTTTATTACCCAAGAACCTCTCTAATACTGTTTAACATACAACACAGTATACATAATTATGATTTGTGAAAACCAGTGTTATGAATTTGTGCTGTTAACTTTAACCCTCCAGACTACCTCATAGACAGAGGGAACCTATCCTCTAACAAGATGGCTCTATATTTCCTTGGCCAATAGCAGTGAGTAGTGCTAGGCAAGGCAGCTTTGCAAATAAAACTGAAATAATCACTTAGTCCTTACAAAAACAGTCCGCAATTCTGATAGTCTCTCATTTTAGCTACCTGTGATGTCTATTTCTGCTTCTCCCAAACTGTTATTTATGCGAGGGTTGCTGCTGGGCAGGCAGAAAGAAGGGGTGTCTGGAAGATAACAGCCTGCAGAGGGGCTGCTCGCTGCCTTTGGAAGGGTGACCTCCTAAGGCTACACCTCTGCTGACATCTCCTTAGGATACACACATTGCCTCGCCACTCCTCATGTCTCATGCTGGATTGGAAACAAAGCCATTCACTCCTATCAGTAAGGTACCCAACCGCAGTATGTGACACAAACATTAAAACTATCATATTAAGCTATTAACTCCAAGCAGATTCTCAGATACATTCAGCTCTATTTTTGTGGAACGTGATAGAAAGTTTACCGCCCTTCCTCTTATCTATCATAGTAGAATTTATAAAAATAGATTATTTTAAAAATAGAGCTGAAAGTCTGCACTCATCACAGAGGAAGAAACTGTTCATGACAAGATTTCAAATCCAGACCAGATTTGGAGCGGAAGAACAACTAACAAACTGTTCAAAGGGAGCATAGCTCAAGAAAACTAGAGGTAAACTTCACTTCAGGTAAAGATTTTTCAGTCTACAAATCAGTTTGATCTTTGGCTATTGATATAAGCACAGAGTCCTGTATATCAAACCCACTCTTAAAACAACTCTTGAGAGCAAGCATTTTTTTGGTGTGTTTAGAGCCTTTATGCCACACAAAACTGCTCAAAAAAAAAAAAAAAATCACAGTCTCATTCTACAAAACGACAGGAGATCCACGGAGAGGCACCTGAGACTATTGCTAAAGAGGATGAGAACCTGTGCTCAAGCAACACCTTATCCCAAACCCGGTCTGCCAGAACAGCTTGTTGTGGCACAGGAGAGACACTGTCCCAGCCGCTGTCCCCACTAAGTGACAGGCAGGCATAGGGAACACTCTGGGGAACATATGAAAGTTATATCTCTCATCTGGGCTCTCAGGCCCTTCCACAGTTACAGGATGCATCTTAGCATAAGCAACATGGTGGGAAGGGCTGTGCCCTGCTGGGCCCAATGCACACTCAGGTTCTGACTAGAAGTGGTGGAATTTGGGAGATTGAGGTCATCTCCTGTTCCTACAAATGTTACGGGGAGAAGAAAAAAAAAAAAAAAGGAACATGAAGTATGTGTCTCCATAAAACATCAAAAGGACTATAAGTAAGACCTATTATTAAAGTAGTTTTCACTCTTCATAGAAAACAAGAAGGATGCTGAGCTAAAGCACTAATGGAATAGGACAGAAGATCTGAACTGTAATGCTTGAGATGTCCTTAGGCTGGTACCATAGGCTAAACACAAGGGCTGCCCCAAAGTGCCAGTTATTTTCCAGTTACACTGCTCAATGCATGTGCAGTGCTTAAAATACTGTCTAATAGAAAAGATAGAAAGGCATGCGGTTGTTTTTGCCCTGCATTTCCCTTCCTACTGGCATTTTAACTTCCATATTCATGAACTTTTCCACTGAAATTACAGTAACTGGCAGATAAAGAGAAATTTATGTACACAAAACCTGCACTTGATTCTATGTGAAAGTGCTGATTCAGATAGAAATTTACTTCAGCCTGTGTGTCCCTGCCATATCAAATATTAAGCAATTCATCTACTGAAAGTAATGCAAGAGATCACAAGCAAATATTCTAAGTTTAAATTCCAGTTCATAGAATCACAGAATGCTTCAAGTTGGAAGGGACCTCTAGAGGTCATCTAGTCCAACCCCCCTGCACAGGCAGGCTCACCTAGAGCATGTGGCACAGGGTTGTATCCAAGCGGATTTTGAAGATCTCCAGAGAAGGAGTCCGTTTTTGTTGAAATTTAATAATAAGCTTCTAAATGGAAGCAACATGGTATATTTAGTTCATTAAACCCTTTCAGCATTTGTGAATAATAAACATGCTGAAACCTACAGAAACTGAAATCCTATTTCTGAAAAAGTACAGCCTGAAAATACCTCCACAACAACTTGGTGCTTACATGATTTGCTTAAATAACCCAAAAATCGAAGATTACACATTGCAGTGTACAGAGCAACTCCTTTCCTCACCACATGAGCAGTATGACCTAGTATGAATCTCAAAATGCTCTTGTTTCTTACTTAACAGTGTGGGAGGGGCTCCCATTGTGAGCTATTTGGGAAATACTGGAGGAATAAGAAGCCAGGATGATAGCAAAGCCCTATCTGTACAGATTAAAAAGCTTCTTATGTTACCTACAGAGGAACTAGTAAAAAACAAGGCAAGATGATTGAAGGCAGCACTTGTTTAGTGGTAAAGCAAGCCTAATATGAATCCCAAGATCTGCAGTTTCAAAGATCTGGAGTGCTAACAGTTCAGTCACCAAAGAAAGAGGCTTTTGTTCCTTAACGCGCTGTTGAGGAAGCTCTACACATCTTACTCTTTCTGGTTTTTACTGATTTCTAGCCAGCAACTTAGAGCACATCCCTCACAACAGCAAAAGGGCACAGCCTCTTTCCTGGTCTCTGAAAGCAATGACTCCCTCCCAGTTAACCACTTCATCTGTCAGCTGCATCACATCAGAGAGAAGAAAGGTTTATGGTATCTGTTTTTGCACTGCTCTGGTCCTCATCTCTTTATTTTACTTATAAAAGAAAGATCTTTTGTTTCAGATCTTTCTCTAAAATAGCACTTTTTATCATCCCCACTGCTTCCCACCACCTAGCAGCAACTCTCAGATGCAACAATATATGCAGTCCTGTCAAATGCACTTTCCTCCTCTGATTCGGAGTGACAGAAGAAAAAGCCACTCATCTAGAAAAAAAGAAAAGATAAAAGAAAGCCTCAAATACAGCAAGATTGTTTTTTCTTCCGACCATAGCTAACAGCATTTCAGCATAAAAGAGTATGTGTGTGTATACATAAACAGAAGTAGTGATTTAGACTTTTCATCTTCAAGCTACTAGGACATTTCCCAGGCACTCTAAAGAGCAACTTTGAGTCTTGAAACAAGAATGTAATTCAGATTCTTCAAAAACTCTGCAATAACGTGAAGTCTGACACGTTGATAACCTATCCCAGGCAGGAATGGGTCGCACCTCACTCCTCCTCGAAACCGGGACCCTTCTCACAGCTAACGAAACGACAACGACAACAACCAATAGTCCCGAGCGCGGCCCGCTCACCTGCTTGGCCAAGAACCTGCCCAACTCCGCGCTGCTCTTCTCGTTCCTGCGCGCCACGAGCTGCAGCGGCTCAGCCAGACGGAACCGCAGCTCTGCCATGACGGGACGGGACGGGACGGGGGTAGCGGCTGAGAGGAGGAGAATGGGGCGCGCGCCCAACGGCCGCAACGGCTGCCGGGCGCACGCAGCACGTGTGGCGCGATGCGAACTTCCGCTTCACGCCACCGTCATCAGCCCGCGACGTCACAGAACACAGTGACGTCGCGACACCTCCGCCCTTGTGCGCGGCAGCTGCGGGCGAAAAACTACAGGTCCCGGCATGCAACGCTCCGCCCCGCGCTCGGCTGCCGTGAGCCGTCTCGCCCGGAGTACGCTGGGATGTGTAGTCTACGGCCCCTGGAGACAGACCCGGCGCGGCAGCCGTAGGGTCCAGGGGGCGGGGCCGAAGGGAGGAGGCGGGGCGGTGACCCTCGCTTTGGCGCCAAATGCCCCGTGCGGGGGGCGGGGCTCGTGACGCCACGGCCGGCGACGCGCCGTGCGTGCGGTGCCATTGGCTGCGGCGCCAGCGAGCCCCGCCCCCAGCCCCTCGGCGCCTGCGGCGGCGGTAACGAGCGGCGGGTGTCGCGGGCCCGAGCGGCGGTGGCCGCGACGCGGGGGCGCTACCGGTGCGTGCGCGGCCTCCAGCACCGCGACCTCCCTCCTTCCCGCACGGCCTCCTCGCCGGAGGGCTCCCTGCCTCCTTCCCTCCTTCCCTCGCTCCGCGCGGCGCCGCTCCCCTGCCCGCCCCTCCCCCCTCCGCGGCCGCCGCGCCGCTCTCGCCGCCCACCGGTAGCGCCCGCCGCCCCCACCGTGCTCGGTGCTACCGGTTCCCGCAGCCCCTTCCCGGAGCGGGCGGCGCGGCCGTGCGGGAGCGCGAGGCCCGCGCTGCGGCCTGGCCCGCGCTGCGGCCCGGCTCCCCGTGACCCCCGCAGGGGCTGGGCCCGCCCCGCGCTCCCGGCGCCTCCGTGAGGGGCGCGAAGCGGCCGTGGTGGCGCGGGCGCTGCCGGCGGGATCCCTCCGCGCGGGACTGGCCCCCGCGAGGGGTGGCCCCGGTAAAGAGCAAAGGGCCAGCGGCTCCTCCAGGGCGCTTGGCTCCAGGAGGCCGCTCCAAACCCTCGGTGCATCCCTTGACTTTGCCCTGGCGGGGTTTCTCTCTCTCGCTACAGATGGGGAAACCGTAGGGAAATTGTATCATGGCAACAGAAGAGGATGGCCTGGGACTGCTTGATATCCGATACAGCGGTAAGGGGCTGCCGTGGTGGGTTGCGTTCTGCTTTGCAGTGGAATAGCGCGCCTGCAGCTAGGCCAAAATGTGCTTTGAAAACCATAATGGAAACCATTTTAATTGCACAAATCCAAAAGAAAATACAAAAAACAAACGAACAAAAAAAAACCCCACTGTAGCAGTAATTATATCCCTGTGGCACAGGGTCTTTGCAAGTCATTTTGCATTAGTAATTTTGGATTTGCAATCACAGCATTTTTTTTTGGAGATGCCTGAATCAGGCCTCTCACTTCTGTTTTACTGTGTATAATTCAACCTTTAGCTGTATCTTAGTGTGGAGCACGATATTTGGACACCTTAAGAGATTCTTTTTCACCTGATATTTGTAGGAGCAAATGCACTTTCCCCTGATACAGTGCAAGCCCCTAAGTTACTGTAATGTTATTGCCAGCCCAGCAGGTGATTGTTCTGACACACATACATGAGGTTCCCAGCCTTAGGACTGTGGATACTGGCATTTTTCTTTACAGTAATGGTATTTTTTTGGCAGAATTGAAGAGATTCGGATAGGGTGAATGAGAACAACGACAGGCATCCAAAAAGGGATGAAGAGTCACAGATTAGCATGGAGCATAGGAACAGTTAGTGTGTGAATAGGTGGTAATATAGCAATTTTTTCAGTTATCATGCAGACTGCTATATTGTTTTCTGCTATTTACTGAGAACTGTTTCTTGCAACAGTAGTGGTACTTTGATCAGAATTTCTGGAGTTGTATATCTTCTAGTTCAATATATTTTAAAAAAGGGAATTCAAACTTGACTGAGATTGGCTTAGCTAGTTCATAATTTTAGTTTAGTTGTACCTAAAGCTGTACCTAAAGTTTCTTTTGTGCTACATTCTTGTAAAGCTTTTTCTTTTTCACAGAAGCAGTAGCTTGGTGAGTAATGCTTCCCTTTCTTTCGCTACTTAGTGTCTACTTTCCTTTATTTGCAGTGGTAGATATGTTTCACTTCTCCTGTAGGATCATAGCTGTGCTCGTTTTATAGACAAGTTAGACTTCTTGAAAGTTTACATGCATACACATGTATCTCTCTATATGTGTTATTTATTTATTTATTTTTGCTTTATTAGAAGCTTCCCCATTTAAGGAAGGTGATGAGAGCTCAGTGGATATTTATGATGGCTTGGACAACGGTTTGACAGTTCCTGGTAGGTTGGATGGAACTTGTTGCTTTTCTTCACATAATCACAGAAGGGTTGAGGTTGAGGTTGGAAGGGCCTTCTAGAGATCATCCAGTCCAACCCTCCTGCTCCAGCAGGGACCCCTAGAGCATGTGGCACAGGGTGGCATCCAGGCAGGTTTGGAAGATCTCCAGAGAAGGAGACTCCACAGCCTCTCTGGGCAGCCTGTGCCAGGGCTCTGTCAGCCTCACAGGAAAGAAGTTCTTCCTCACATAGAGATGAAACTGCCTGTGTTTCAGTTTGTACTCATTACCCCTTGTTGTGTCACTGGCCACCACTGAGGAGAGTTTGCCTCCTCCCTACATTATCCCCTCAAGTACTTAGACATATTGATCAGATCTCAGTCTTGTCTTCTCCAGGCTAAACAGGCCCAGCTCGCTTAAGTCTTTCCTCATACGATAGATGGTCCGGTCCCTTAATCATCTTCGTTGCTCTGCGCTAGACCCTCTCCAGCAGCTCCACATCCCTCCTGTACTGGGGAGCCCAGAACTGCCCCCAGTACTCCAGGCGTGGCCTCACCAGGGCTGAGCAGAGGGGCAGAATCCCCTCCTTGACCTGCTGGCAACGCTCCTCCTGATGCAGCCAGGATCCCATTGGCCTTCTTGGCCATGAGGGCGCATTGGTGCCTCATGGATAACTTGTCAACCAGGACTCCCAAATCCCTCTCCATGGAGCTGCTTTCCAGCAGATCAGACCCTAATCTGTGCTGGTGCCTGGGATTATTCCTGCCCAGGTGCAGGACCCCGCACTTGTCCTTGTTGAACCTCATGAGGTTCCTCTCTGCCCAACTCTACATCCTGTCCAGGTCTTTCTGGATGGCAGCACAGCCTTCTGGAATGTTGACCGCTCCACCCAGTTTAGTGTTATCAGCAAACTTGCTCAGGGTGCATTCTGTGCCCTCGTCCAAGTCGTTGATGAACAAGCGGAACAGTCCTGGGCCCAGCACTGAGCCCTGGGGGACACTGCTCACCACAGGCCTCCAACTAGACTCGGCCCCATTTATCACCACCCTGTGAGCTCTGCCATCCAGCCAGTTCTTAATCCACCCCACCTTGTCTTGAAGCTTTATAGTGTCTCAGTGCTTCTTATGCTATTTGCAAGCAAGGTGATAGTTACTTGTAAGTTTACATTTAGCTGGTATTACTATAGTGACCTATTTGTTGGAATTCAAGGTGTTTATCTTACTTGTTGTATGTATACAGCTGAAGATTTTTAATTCTATTAGGTGAACTATTACAGCATAGTTTTCTTATGATACTGACTCTCTTATAAGACTCGAAGCATGTGTTCCTAAAGAGGCACAGAGAAACCTCAGGTCTTCTCACCATGCCACAACAAAGGACACTTTACCTTGGTAACGGGAATATCCTCTCATGACTTTTAAATAGGTTCAGGACAGGATCTAAGAGTCACTGATCGCTAAGTCAAGACTGAGAGCTCCAATGTATGCTGTCATTTTTGTACAATGTATTCAGTATGTCTTCTTTCTGTTACTTTCTTAATTTCACACACAAATGTAAATTAATTTGGTGTCTTTTTAATTTCTTTTAAAATCTCTTTTAAAAGTAAGAAACGGATCCAGATTGTGTTCTTTTTTAGGAGTCTTAGGTGAAGTTTTTTGAAATGCGTTTCCTAATGTTTAACAAGCATTTCTGTATAGGTCTGTTGCTGTTAGCACTGGAACTGATTGCTCAGAGAGGTTGTCTAATCTCTGTCCTTGGAGATGCTCAAAGTGCAGAGGTCTGGGCAGCTGGCTTCAGGGATGTTGATTTAGATGATCCATAAAAGTTCTTTCTAGTGTCTACCATTCTTTTATTGAATGTTCATGAAAAGACTAGACTAAATCCTACAGATGTAAAACATCTGCTCATCTCTGGCTTTCTTTTTCATTTGCTAAAACATATGAGAATATGTTCGATAATTCAGATACAGAAATAGGTTGTTTAGTAAATTGAAAAGACACAAAAGCAGACAACTTACTGCAATGCAAACATCTCATGGATAGCAAATGTTTTTACATATTCTCTTGTAATGTATTAATGTTCTTTGCATTATGTAGCAACCAAAGACTGACTTTAATTGAGGGCTGAAACACAGCTTTGATAGCAAACTGATTTGTCTATAAATTAATCTGTCTTTGATTCAGTAAGTAAGTAAGTTCTGTAAGTAAGGTTCTGTAAGTAATGTGTATTTGAACGGATCACACAGGCTGATCATGAAAAAACAAAACAAAATGAAAAGATCATGAAACAGCAAAGTGGTTCTGTGTGAGATTTTTTAAAAATTTCTTCAAAACTAAATCAAAGGAGTTTGTATGTCGGATGGAAAACAGAATAGAGCAAAGAACAGTTATTCAACACAAGAAGCATTTCGGACACATGACAGTCAGCCCCTACTAGCTCTACAACCGTCTATATTCCCCGTTCCATCCAGATCAACTGACCTCTGTTTGTGAACATGAACACCACTGGTGTCCAAGTGTTCTTTTTATCTAGGATGTTTTTCAACTGCAATCCTTTTAAAGCCTAAAACTGGTAACAAAATAAATTACTTGCAGGATGCATATGTTTCTTCTTTTGCTGTCTACTCGCCCTGGAGTTATGAAACTGTAGACCACTGCTTCTGTGCTTTGTAAATTAAATAGGTTTACTGTAAATTAGCTTTCCTTTGATTTAGAAGAGCATACCATCAGACTGTCACAGAATATGCCCACCTTTGCTTGTGATAGTCCTATGAATTATATTTTTTCTAGATTTTCATTCTTACCTTTTATGTATTTGTATATGGATCGAGTTTTTCAAATAAAACTACCATAAATTTTGAAATTGAGAATAAGAATGGGAATTTACTCAGGTATGGTTTTGTGTTTCTGCTATGGCAAAACACAAGCTCGCTAGAAAAATAACTTTTTGTTTATGTAGTTATTCTGCTTTGATCTACAGAGAATTCTGCTCCAAATTCTACACCAACTGGAAACAGTTTAAACTTATTTGATGAGATATTAATTGAAGAAGGAACTGCAAAGGAAGCATCCTACAATGAGGTAGGTATTAATATTGCAGATATAAATTTTTTTTTTCAAATCTTGTGTAACATGCAAAGAAATGTCTGTCAATGTACTTAGATTGTGTGAATAGAATATGTGAATAGAAATGAGTGTCCTGAAGAACTCTTGCATCAACAATATTATCGTAGTAAGTAAATCCTTCACTCTAAATTTGATCTGTTCTCATTTATTGTCCCTTTGCATGCAATTTTATCACTTCTGTTATGAGAAAATTTATTTTAACTTTTGTTTCTAGTTAAACATCTGTTCACATTTTTGATAATGAACTGATCCTGACATTTCACCAAAGAATTTTAGTAGGCATAGGCACATGGGCCATGGAGTGACCTCTTGTGTCATTAAGTTTTGTCCTCAGGACTGAAGACAACTGGGGCAGTAAATAGCTGCTTCTAACAAGTCAGTAGAACAGTTATTCCTGTAGTATCATGTATCCTAGTGCTTAAAACACATCATAATTGCAAACCTGACATTTGGAGTAAAAAGCAAAAATAAACATATAGAATGTGCTGTAGAGAGAGCAGGAGTGAAATCTCCAAAAGTCCACTAGATGATGAAATGTCACTTGGGAAGCTGGAAACTCATGAAAGTTTAGTAACTGTCTGATTTTAAGGAAAGGTTCCTGTCAAAAGTTATATTTTTAATTTAATGTTAAATATTTAAGTTGAAGATCTCAACAAAAGCATGTACTTCTATAGCCAATTTTGAAATTTATTTTAGTTTTTATTGTGATGTTCCTTAACTGTTTTTTATCATATAAATTCTGGAAAAAACAAATCCACTATCTTCTTGAAGACAAAAAAGACACTTTGTTCCTATAAAATGACTGCGCCCTGGAGCAGGTTGCCCAGGGAGCTTGTGGAGTCTCCATCCTTGGAGATATTCAGACTTCCATGGAGACAGTCCTGAACAACCTGCTACAGCTGACTCAGCTTGAGCAGGGTGATACTGGACTAGACAGTCTCCAGAGGTCCTTTCCAAAGCCAAATATTCTGTGATTTTGTGATCTGTAGAGCACTGAGGACTGATTTCCTGCCCAGTGATAATCCTGTCTTTAATTTCACAACAATGTGGCTTCCTGTTGCTCTCTAGCCTGTTACTGTTGTGCAATCATGCATAGATTTCCGCTTATGCAGGTGCTTGTGATATGTTAGTGACTTTAACTTCTATAGAAACATATTGAGGTTTTCTGTTTTAATATGGCTTTACATAATATATACACACTCTTGGGGGTGGGAAAAAAAAGTTTTGCAATATAAAGCTAACTTTATACTAACTTTTTTTTAACACTTTTAGTGTTAGCTAATTACAAATTCAGAGGGTTTTTTTTGTTTGTTTGTTTTTAATTAGTCCACTTCTGTATAGTGAATCCTTCTCTGTTTGACAGTTACGAGCAGAGTATGGAAAATGTCAACAGCAAATCAAAGAGCTGATGAAGAAATTTAAGGAAATACAGGCACAGGTACTGTAGTTCAAAGAATAATGTGGTCAAGATTTATGTAAAGCAGTATTTCTTTGAGAAAGAACTAACTACGTATTCCTTGCAGAATTAATCCATTGTATGGGGATTTCTAGCATACCTGACAGTTGTTGCTACCAGGGTAGTTGGCAGGATAGCATACTGGCAAAATCAGTATATAAATGCACTTATTTTCTGATGTTGCATGCAGTAAGACAATACTTGCTTGATTAAAAGCGATCTAAAACTTACTTGAAAACTGTCATTAACTAAATCTTTTGTCTGCTTAAAGTAAGCATATCAAATCAATGGTTATTAGAAAGGTATTTATTCCTTTACTGAATTAAAATAAAAGTGCATTTTGCATTTGATGCTGACTTTGGAAGAAACAAATTGGGTCAAGGGATGAAACAAGGGGAAGGTTTATACTTTTTCAGCTCTCTGGTTACTTGGTTTGTGACTTATTTCAGTTTTCATAAATTTTATGATAAGAAAATGCTAAATAATTACCAGGGTTATAAACAACAGGAGAAATCTGAACTTGTTTTCATATATTCTATTGCCAACGTGTATTTTTTTTCTAATGGCTGACTTGCACAGATTTTCATTATGTATTTGGATTTATACCCAAGCTAATTTTCTTATTTGTTGTATATATTTAAAAATAGAATGTCATTCTACAAAACGAAAACCTAGCTCTTAAGAAGAATATTTCAGCACTTATCAAAACAGCAAGAGTGGAAATTAACCGAAAGGATGAAGAAATCAGTAACCTACATCAAAGGTACAGCTGGACAGTGGCATTTTACACATTCCTTTTTGCCCAGTCATGTTTGTATACTATGTTATAAAGCTGCTTATATGTTAAGTAGAGAAGAAAATTGCTATTTACTAAATTACCTACATATGGGTACCCATATTACCTAATATGGGTACAATCAAATGAAACATATGTTTCTTTATTACTTCGTAAAGGCTTTGGTTTCTATTTAGGAAAACAAGGAGGAATCCTGAAGCGCTTGTCTGAACTGTTCTTTCACTTGGTTTTATCAACCAATCCGTTCAGGTTGTTTAACTGCCTTTCATATATCAAATCAGGTACTCTTTACTTATTTCAGCTTCAGAACATAATTTCAGACTGAATTTCATGGAAGCTTTTTTGACAGTAAATGAAAATAAGTACAGAGACTGTAATGTCATCTCGGTGAAAGTACTCTTTTTAGTGGTGGAAGACAGCAGTCAGAAAATTCTTGATAATTTCTGTATATTATTAAATTTTAGCAAGTTGAAGAATAATACTAAATTACAGGTTGTAGAGCAGCTGATTGTAACATTTATAGGCTGTTTGAAACTAAGCAGCGAGTCAAAATTCAAGACCCCTGGCTTATATTCACAAGATGACCTGCTTGTCACTTATGTGAACTCAGCCAAGTCTTTTGGGTTATTTTTGTTTGTCAGTTTGATATTTTCTGCCCACTAGAAGTATCATAAGGAAAGAGGTTGACTTGACATATAATTCTTTCAGTTGGCTGGTTATGACGAGAGAGTTTTCCAGGGCAAGAATTTAGTTTTTTGAAAAATGTATTCTTGTTTTGAATACTCACTCTAAGCAAAATGTTTTCAAACTACACAGTTTACCCATTTATAAAGGCTGTTTCAGAGGTCGTATCTTTCTGGGAGGCTGTTAATGCTCATCTCAGAAGTATTTGTATATAATTACATTCACAGTACATGAATGCATATTTAGTTGTCAAATGAACGCTGTGTGAAATCTTGGCAGTGTATCTCAAAATTAAAGAGAAGTATAGGAAAGGGCTTTGGATTACAGCAGTAGCAACATTGATTTAGTTCAGTGCTTTTTTTGCATGTGTGTGTTTTTTTTTTTTTTTTCTTCTGTTTCTGCATGGATTAGGTGCAATTTCAAGCTCTTGTTAGCAGTGTAGATGGAATACTCGGAATATGTCAGAAAGTGTCTTTTGTCTGGTGAAGTAGCTTTGGTGCATTTGTCATTAATGAGTTCAGGCCATAGAGCTGCATGTGGCCTTTTTTTATTATGATGACCTTGCAGCAGTATCACGTGGCCTTGATGAGGCTTGATTATCGTAATTTACCACTTGTTTTCCGTAGCTTGAAGCAAGTTCCAAGCACAGTAGCTTATTTGCCTTTTGGATTGACTAAGCACAGTCACATTATACCTATTGTTTTGTCTGACGTTTTTTACGTAGTAAATTATTGAATTGCTGTGGTTTTTAAAATCTCTAATGTATAGAACAGCTTCTTCTAAGGGCAGACTTTCACTGGACAGTGAAATGTTAATTTGAATTAATTGATAATTAGACCAGTATAGCATTTTCCACTAATCTTATTTTTCTCTGTAGATAGATTTTGGTTGAAAAATATGTATAGAAATAATTGTTGAGGTTTTTTTCGTGTTTTTTTTTTTTAACTTGGTGTTAAGTGAAATTATTAAAATGCTCTTTTATCCCACTTTTCCTTCAGCTTGAGACTAGAAGAAAATATGGGAAACATTTAGAAAGACAAGAGTTCTTTATAATTTGATTTTGGTTATTGTTCAGTAAATTTCAAATCTCTACAGTTGTTTTGTTTCTCTTTAAAAACAGGCTGTCAGAGTTCCCCAGTCATCGAAGTAGCTTCACCAGAACACGTCTTCCAGGAACAATTAATGGAAGGTGCTTCGAGAGGTGTAAATCAAAAGAGCCCAAATTCAGATCACCTGACGTAGGCGACAGTGTAAAGATGGATCACAGAACGAAAAATGACTCTGCAAAAGATGCATATCACAATTACTCGTCTCATAATATGGACAACGGGAAATGCAACTCAGATAAAAGAAACAATCCGTATTTACTGAGGTACCCTCCTGAAGAGCTCTGCAATGATGGTGCTCATACATGTCTCCCAAATAATGACCACTGCTCCAATAAGGATAACAGGAAGGAAAGAAAAGAAATAAAAAGTGATGAACTGTATAGCAGGGAAAATGACAACAAAAGC
Source organism: Eudromia elegans (assembly GCA_003342815.1). Lineage (NCBI taxonomy): Eukaryota > Metazoa > Chordata > Aves > Tinamiformes > Tinamidae > Eudromia > Eudromia elegans. The sequence continues at coordinate 613,790 of PTEX01000150.1, read as the reverse complement.
AAAAGAGAAGCACATCAGAGCACCTGTAACAATACTGATAGCCAAGATTCAGATCCTCATGAAAAGCTGAAAACGCCTTCAGAGAAGGCTAGTAAAAATGAATTGCAACAAAAAAGTCAGAGCACAAAACTCAAATATAGTCCAAGTGTAGAAAGAAGAGTAGAAAGGGGTGCTTCTTCTTGGGAGAAACAAGCTACCAGTAAGGACAGGTTTCAGACAAAAGGCGAGTTGTATGCTGATGAGAGGTCACAAAACATGACCAAGAAGGACATTAAAACACATGATAAAGAAGAAAAAGGCTCTGGACAAAGAAGCAAGCCAAATGAAAAACAACAGGAGCAATCAAGGAGGTCTGGTAGAGCCAGCAGTCCGCACTCAAAGAATGAGCATTCAAAGAACCAACATGAGTCACGTAAATGCCGCATGGAAGAGTCTAGAAAAGGGAGAGACTCGGACTACAAGAGAGAAAGAGGAACAAACGATCACACTCCTCGAGAAGGAAGGTCTTCACCTTCCAATTCCAGCAGTAGAGAGCATAAATACTCACGTTCCAAGGAAAATAATAGTAGATATGAGTGGGAAACAGCGCATTCAAAATCAGAGAGACACAGAACTGAAGAAAAAAGGAAAAGAGAGAGAGAGAGTCAGGATGAAAATAGACATTCTAGAAATGAAAGAAAAGCTGCAAAAGAGGTTTCTCACCAATCTTCAAAAGACTATAAGAAAGGTGCAGATGTTACAAAAGGGGAGAGAAACAATTCTCATAAACCAGAAGAGGCATCCAGAGTAGCAGATACTTTAAAAGACCATAAAGCTCCCAAAAGTAAAGACAGTCAAACTGAAGCAGAAAGCAAAGACTTAAAACTCAGCTTTATGGAAAAACTAAATTTGACTCTTTCTCCTGCTAAAAAACAATGCCTTTCTCCAATGGGTGGACTTGAAATACCTTCCCAAAAGGCCACTGATGATGGAAGTACAGAGCTTACAGTGCAGGCAGAGGTAGTGGATTCTGCTAACGGTGATCCTGCAGAGCAAACTCATTCACCACAAGGAGTCCTGGACAGTGCAGCTCAGATCAGTCTGGAACAGGCAGTACCTCTTTCTGTGAATCCTGATCACGAGTCCATGAAAACAGCAGCAGCAGATCCATCACAGCCTGAAGAACTGGCAGCAGTGGCAGCTGATGACATGAGCTCAGAAGCCTTACCAGAAGCAACAGAGACTCAGGTACAACCCCAGGCCTCGGTGGCAACAGCAGAGGTACTGCTTCCTCATGAAGTGCAGGCTGAAACTCCAACAGAAGAGGCTCCTGATTTGGTAGAGTCTGAAGCTTCAGCAGCAGCAGTGGCTGCCATGGATCTGGATCTCCCTGAAGCTTTGCCTCTGGAGGCAGTAGGGAGCGTCACGCAGTCTGGAAGCCTACCTGTAGCAGTGGCTGTGACACAGGATGATAACCTGCCAGGAGTGGCACCTCCTGAATCTGCCAGTGAAAATCCGGTGGCACTTCCTGAGTCTGTGGCAGAGAAGGAAGAAGACGGCAAAATATGGCTAGCTACTGATAAAGAAAACTCAGAGGACCAACATAGCTCTCAAAACCTTGCCTTGGATGACTCGGAGGCCAGAAGTTCTGGTGACTTGGAGTCTTGTGGTGTTGCTGGTGATATTAGGGAAACAAAACTGGACTGTTTAATGGAGGTAGTTAAGGATGATGATGACTTGGCTACAGAAAATGTTGAGTGTTCTGTTGAGAAAACAAATGTCTGCAAAGATAACACAACTACATCTCAGCCCCCTGATGGAACTGTACTATTGGATAAGGATGCACCATTAGTTGACCAGAATGCCTGCAACCTGGAGCCAGACTTATCTGAAATCACTGCAACAGCATCTTCTGTTAGTGGTGAGACATATCCTAGAACTAAGGAGAGAGAAACTAACCCTATTCCTGTTGATGATGAGAGTTCAATACTGAGCATTGATCTCAATCACTTGAGATATATTCCGAAGGCCATCAGCCCACTCAACAGCCCCATGCGTCCTTTGGCTAAAGCACTTAGGATGGAAAGTCCCTGCAAAGGTCTTGTGAAGAGCTATAACAAAGGTATTTGTGTATTACAACTTGTTTCATGCATAAATGTTTAGAGTATGTATTCATAGAAAGCAGACATTACTTTAAGTGATTTCTCAAACATACATTTTCTTATGCTATGTAGGCCATGATAGTATTTTTTCCTTTGGTTTCAAGTGGACTCATTTAATGTAGTCAATTTGAGCCAACTGAACATTAATGCTTGCAAATTTGTGGTTAGTAACCACTTACAGATAAGTGATTGAAACAAGAGTTAGATACAAACTTCTGAAAAATATAGTTGTCTGAAGCATGGTGGCTTCCGATTAGGTATCGCTGGGTTATTTCTATGAGTTTTTAGAGGTGTAAGTCATTTAGGATCAGATAATTTAAAAGTATTTGTTTCAAGAAAGCTGGAGGGTACATGAGACTCAGTTTCTGTGAAGGACAGCAAATAGATGACTTTTCTCTCCTGATGAAAAATTTTCAGTTGAATCTTTAGATATATTTTACAGCTGTGAGTTGGTTGGAATAAAAGTAAAAGAAATCATATGTCATTAGGATATATCTCTTAAATAAGAGCTAACTCCTGAACCATATGTCAAAGAGAGAAAATGTGACAGCATACAAAGGGAGAGAAGTGGGTAAACCTACTTGCTTAAGTCTTTCACCTGTGTGGATTTCAATTTCTTGTAATCTCCTGTTGCACTAACAGAAATCTGTCTCTTACTGAAAGAAGAATGGAGACTGTGGAGGTTAAATGCCTTTTCTTATATTTCAAAGCATATTTCATATGTTTATGCAAGTCTTATGTTTTGTAATGCCATTCTGCCTGCTGCGATGAAGGCAACTTCTAACTACAAATTCCTTTAGCAGTTTATATTTCATTTGTACAGCACTTTATATGCTTTGAAATTGCTGAGATTGCTGATGAATTTTGTATGTGTGTGTAAGAACACAAGAGCTTTGAGAGCAAAGTAGGTAAATGCCAAATATTTTATCTCATTTTGTAGTGTTTCCCTAGGTTACCTTTTAGAGGAACTCATCCTGTCTAGGGCTTGGTACCGTATTGCAAAGCAATAATTTTGATTGTCAAGTTAGATACCTAATTGTATTTGTGATGGAACTGATACCTATGAGCTGTTCTGGTGTCTGTTAAATTGACAAGAGACTGTAGCTCTCTTGACCTGAAATTCAGTGCTCCCCTTTCTACTGTTCTGCGGTGCAGCGGTTTGTATGTTACTGCCTTCCTTCATCCACTTTCATTTTGTGCTGTAGTTTCTTCAAATATCAAAGTGATCAGTATGAGAGGATACTGTCGATTGATCTCTGTAAAGCTGAAATGGAGGCAGTGCTGGAATGTGTCTTTACTCTCAAGCACAGCTTTAAAGTGGTAATTACAAATGCATTTTTGGGGAGAGAAATTTGGAGATAATCTCTCTTTTCATAAGACTAAGTATTTGTTAGAGGTTATTAACTGACCTAATTCCCATGTGATGGACCGTGTAGAGTGTTTTATGAAATAGTGACAAGCAAGCCTAAGATTAAACAGCTACAAATCATGTTATCAAAGCACACTTCGCTGCATTTGTTGTACGCTGGAAACCAGCTTGTCTTTTCTTTTGTATTTTTCTGGTTTGTAGCTTATTGTAATTGTTTATTTTTCTTTCAAATAGGATTTGCTTGGAAATTAATATAATAATAATATATTTAGTGACATCTCAAGTATATAAATAATTTAATAAGTTTATTTGTGAGATAGAAGAAAACAACCAAATTTGACAGAGCTCGAGCTTTACCTGTCACGTTTCTCATTGCCCATTCCTATCATTCAGAAAGCTGAACTGGAGGCCAATAAATCCATAAGAAGAAAGTTTGTAGAGTGCTTGTGGCGCTGGTCATCTTAAATGCATCGAAAACTGAAATAGGACTTTATCATGTGTACAGAGTGGGCTTCTCTCTTTAGTAAGTTTGTTTATTGAAAGACTTGGAGTTAAGTAGATCCTTTTTATCAGCTCTGGGAAAAATGGTATACAGGCATTAACTCATAATACTACTAAAACTTAAGTGTTGTGCAGTGACAGAAAGATCTCTCAAAAGAAATAGAAAGAAGCTCAAAGCTGGTGGAGTACTCTGTTGTTTTTCTATGCCCTCCACTGCCTTTTAAAGCCCTGAAAAAAATGTTTATAGGTTATTAAACTGTTTTCTTTTTATAGATTTAACTCCTGAAAGTACGGTTGTCGTCTGCCCCTCAAAGAATTTGTCCAAGGAGGTTAACAAAGAAAATCAAAAGCCAGTTAGCATGACTGGTGAGCACTTGGAGATGGAGTCCCAGCTGAGCATCTCTTCAGATGAAATAGAAGAAGGAGAAATCATAAGCAGTGATGATGATGAAGAAAAATCTAAACCAGAAAGAACCTCCGAAAATACGAAAAAATCCATACCAAGAGCTTCTCCTGAAACACGCAATTTGACCAGCAATCCACATAATCAAAAGAGCAAAACTGTCTGTGGCAACGAAGATAGTGGAAAGTTTGTTTCTGTGAAATTAAGTACGAAGAAGAACAGAGAGAGACATAAAAGCCAGACCTTCAAATCTTCGAAGGAGATGAAGAAAAATAAAACTGTGAGCATTGCTTGTCTCGAAAAAATGGTTCAAATTATTGCTGAACCTTCAACTGTACAAGAAATTATGCAAATGTTGAAAGCTATACGGAAACAGGTGAGGAAAAACTACATGAAGTTCAAGGTACATTTTCCAGTTCAACATTTTCACAGAATTATAGAATCTGCCATTATAAATTTTACATCATTAATAAAACACTTGAACTTTTCCAAGATGTCTACATTAGGTGAGACCTTAAAATTGAATCTCTGTGATACTATAGAGTCCAAACTCAAGCAGGTTAAGAAGAATGCCATAGTGGATCGTCTTTTTGAACAGCAAGTATCAGATATGAAGAAACAGTTATGGAAATTTGTAGATGAGCAGCTTGACTACTTATTTGAAAAGGTAAGGAGAATTTTAATAAAGCTATGTGATGCAGTCAACGTGAGAAATGACACTGAGGAAGGGAAGTTTGAAAGAACAGGAAAACAGAGACACAGAATTGGTCACAAAAATGATGTTCAAAGGTCACAGAAAAAATCCTTGAATGCCAGATCTCAAAAGACTGAAGAATTTATCCTTTCTCAGCCTACTGTGGCTTACCAACCACCTAAAAAGTGTCACCATGAGAAAAATAGAACTGATGCACCAAAAACCATCTTTACAAAATGTCTCAACTCCATTGATAACACAAGAATTTCCCAAACCAAAGTGCAGCCCTCTAAGGAGAATAATTTACAAGGGGCTCTCACTCCACTGAAAAGTACAAGACATGAAAAGGAAGGATTTCAGCTGGCCAGAGATGCTAACAAGCCTGATCTTAGTTATGATCTTCTCACAGAACAACAAGCGTCCAGTCTTACATTTAATCTTGTGAGTGATGCTCAGATGGGTGAAATTTTCAAAAGTTTGTTGCAAGGTTCTGATCTCTTGGAAAAAAGTGGCAGCAATATTGACAGGCATGAGTGGGAATTCAGGACACCGGAGAAACAGTTTTTAGAAAGTCAGAAGTACAGAAGTAATAATGCTGTATTAATTCAAGAGATTGCACCAAAGGAGGCTTCTGTGGATTCTCGACCAGTAGAAGATATTAACTGGCCTGTTGTTTCACCTATAAGAGCTCCTTCCTTATCATCCGGGCTCCAAATGTCCATTGATCCAAACGTGCTAGATGAAAGCTGTATGTTTGAGGTTCCTACAAGTGCCGCCTCATGCAAAGATGATGAGTGCAGTTTACAAAAAAATAAATCCTTTGTTTCTTCTATTCTCCTTGAAGATTTGGCTGTTTCTTTAACTATTCCATCACCATTGAAATCAGATGCTCACCTCAGCTTCCTAAAACCTGAGAACAACTCTGGTTCTACTCCTGAGGGGGTGCTTAGTGCACATTACAGTGAAGATGCACTCCTCGAAGAGGAGGATGCCACTGAACAGGATATTCACTTGGCCTTAGAATCTGATAACTCAAGCAGTAGATCAAGCTGTTCTTCGTCGTGGACGAGTCGGCCTGTTGTTGCCGGTTTTCAGTGTCGCCCCAGCTTGCCGATGCAAGCAGTAATCATGGAGAAGTCCAATGACCATTTCATTGTAAAGATTCGGCGTGCAGTGCCGTGTCCCACCCCGGCATCAGATCACGTGGCCTTCGTGAAGGAGGCACGGGCCTCCTCAGCCAGGAATGAAAATGAAGTCATGAGAGGTGGTGAGAAAAGGGAGAGCCAGCGTGCCACAGCAGCCGTGGGGCAAGAAACTATCAAGCCAGACGTGAGGCAGACTGGTGAGTTGAGCTGCATCAATATGGGGCAAGACCAAAGTCCTCCCTCACCTCAGCCACTGGGAGAGGCACCCAAGAGTACTGGAAAGGAAGAAGCTGCTGGCTTGCTTGGGCAAAATTTCTGTGCAAAAACCAGAAACGCAAATAGCTTTGATACAGAAAGCCCAAGTGAAGACTGTGGAAACTCTCAGACACATGAATTTAAAGTACCTGGAAACATAAGTGAAATTGCTGTTAGATGCACAGCTGCTTTTCCCGTTGGATGCAGCGTGGAGTCATGCATAGACTTGACTGATGATATTGCTGATGAAAATCCGTGTCTTGCAGTGCCATCTCCTGCAGATAACAGGAGTGCAGAAACTTCTACTGGAAATGCAGAAGTTGGTGATAGAAAGGAAGAACTGGAAGAGTGCTCTGTTGATGCGTTTATAGACTTAACAGAGGAGCTTTCCAATGAGACTGTGGCAGGTGAAGGTAACCTTGAAACAAAATCCACTCCAAATGCTGACGTAGGATGCCAAATAAATACAGATGATAAAACTAGTAAAAAAAGGAAAAAAGATTGTGCAGTAGACAATTCTAACTCAAAAAGACAACGTAAAGAAAGTGAATCACTGGGTGAAGGGAGTGATGGAAATGATGGGAAATCTGAAGAGATAAATTCAGTACCCAGGCGATCTTCCAGCAAGAAGAATGAGTTGCCACAGAACAAAGAGTCCCCTCCTTCAGCTTCATCTGCATCCTCTCCTAGTCTGTATGCCAAAAACATTGTTAAAAAGAAAGGAGAAGTAGTAGTTTCCTGGACAAGGTAATGATTTTTTATTTAATTTGGATGTTTATTCATTTTGGCAACAGTGGTGCATTCAGAAGTGGGAGGAAAAGGGAATTTAGCTGATGCCTGGTTATTCAGAAGCTTTGCATCTATCTTTAAATGGTAGCATAAGAGCCTGCTTTCTTCTCTGTGGGACAGTTATGAGACTCCCCTTCGAGTGCCATTGAAGGGTGCCAATGCCTGTTTTACCCTTGTGTCTGTAAAGCTTGTCCAGGTGTAAGGGATGATTCTGTAAGCAGCCTTTGGAAGTGAATGATTTTTAATAATTTGCTAAGCAGATTGAATCAAATTTGTGTTTTGAAGACGACAAATCTTTTACTTCCATATCTCAGAACTAATTTCCCTGCTTACTTGGGTTTCCCAAAACAAAGGAGTTTGTTTTTAAGGGCCTTATTTTTGAAGACTGACCTTCTAAGGAAACAAGCTACTCTATATTGCACCTTGTGTATTTTCTCCTCCTCTACCCCTTTCTTACTCTCTTCAAAAATTCCAACCAAACTCAATGGAAGTCATTGGTCTGCCTACACGGTTTCCTTCCCTGAGAGAAGACACAGGAGCAAACACAGTTTTGCCTTGCGGTCTATGCCGCTAAGTCTGCCCACACTGCTAGTTGACCTTTCAGCCTGTGGGTTATTTGAACCCCATTGTCATAGCCAGTAGTTACTGCTTGATCAACAGGATAAGAGAGGAAAATTATGTGGTTGTAGGGGCTGGAGATAAATACATAGAGTGCAACTACTTTTATCTGTTTTAGTCTTTGTCCATCTTTGAACTGACACCTAAAGAGATTGACGAGTTTCTTTAAATAACTGGCCATGACCTTTTTATTTGAAAACAGAGGAAATTTAATTAAATATAACTTGTTGTGACATGGGGTGTTTGAACCAAAGGCGCACTGTAGCTGCCTTATAACAACTGAGCCTATATTCATCTTACAGATACCTAAACTGCTGAACAAGACAAAGAGCAGATCAGTGACATGTTTAGGAACAGGCTCCCCTTCCTTTCCTCTCTTCTCAACAGTAGACGAGCTCTGGCCCTGTCACATTAACCCCTCCCAGGATTCAGGAACCTCTCTGTTCTGTGAAATTCGGAGGGCTCTGAGTGAGAGCTGCCTGGGTAGCCACGCCGGGTATGGATGGGTCGCCCCTATTGCTGACCACTACTGAATTTAGGAGCAGCTTTGAAGTCAGGTTGAAGCTTCTGCTGTCGAAGCTTGAAGTGATCTTGCCCTGAGTGTTTGGGGTGACTCTGCTGTGACAATCCTGCCCTTCATAGGAGGTTCAGATAGTGCTTGCTGCTGCATGCTCGTCTGTGCTGACTCTGTAATTCTGTGCCATAAAAGGGAGGCCAGAAAAGTTCATTGCTGAAGTCATGGTCTGGAGTTTGGGAATATTCAGGATTTGAAAAATACATTTATTCTTTTTTTTTTGTTTTTGTTAGTGTGCATGCACAAATACACATTAACATACATGTTAACATTAAAAGGAAATATATTTTTGCTGTAGAAATGATGACCGAGAAATCTTACTGGAGTGTCAGAGAAAAGGACCTTCAAGCAAAACTTTTGTTTCCTTAGCCACTAGGTTAAACAAAAGCCCAAATCAGGTAGGTGTTACAAGTCTTAGCCTTTGTAAGAACTTAGTTTGTGATTACAGTTGAACAAATACTATTTTTGGAGCTCTCCTGCCAATTCAGAGTTATGTTATTCTCATGTCTTTGGATGGGGGAGTTCTTGAAAAAAAAAAAAAAAACTTAGATTCTGCCAGTTGTTGCTTCTTAAAAATGCATATTAAGCAGATGTTGTGGCCCAGGAATTCACTTCCTGTACTTTGAAACTGCTCTGTTCAACCACAGGGAAGCTACGGAAGACTGTACTGTTATATGAATGTGCGTTCATATCCACTGGGGAATATACACAACAGTTAGCTCTAGCCCTCTGTAATTAGCCTGAACACTATTTCAGATGCCAAAGGTACTGAAAAACTTCCTAAATACTTTGGAGCACAAATGCAACTAACCTGTTGATCATGCCCCTGAAAGTTATCCCTTAAAATTTAATAGAAGAAAACATAAGGAACAAAAGGTGTTTTAAAAAAGGAAGCCCTTAGGATAACAAATTAGCCTTGGTAGAGCTGGAAACCCTAGTTATTAATAATGTACCCTTTTTTGTCTTTCAGGTTTCAGAAAGATTCAAGCAGTTAATGAAGCTTTTCAAGAAATCCAAGTGCAAGTGAACTTACCTCCAAGCTGCTCTGTGGTTGCCAGGTTTAGCTGTTTTCAGCAATGAGACTACAGCCCCTACATTAATGTGGTGGGGCTAGTGGAGGTATCCAAGTCAGAATATTTGGTTCAAGAAATCTGATGCACTGTTAGTTGTTTACTTCCTGGCCCATGTTTCCACTGAAATGCTTTATCCTGTGTCAGATAGCTGGAGAATAACAGTAAACCACAGACTGTCTGAGGAGGAGTATGCACGTGCAAATGGAGCAGTATTGTTTTAAGGTGGTGAATCTTCTGTTGGTTAAGAGTGCTCCATAAGCACCACCAGCATTTCATCAAGTGGGAAGGGTGGCTGTTGCTTAACTTGTGAGAAGTGCTGTATGTGGTGATGTGGAACAAGTGGGCAAAAATAGGACTTCCTGAAAACTAGTTGGTAGGTACTCCTAGTTGTTAGATAATCCTAGCAAATAATAAATACTTCATCTTGGTTATGTTGAAACATAGAAACTGATTATTTGAGAGGTTAGGCCTTCTTTTTTAAAAATAGGATGGTGCAGGGATAGCAATAATTCCAAGTGCTCATTACCTAGTAATTGAGTGGAGATGGCAAGGAATAGGCGGTTATTGAGTACTCTGTCAGCTGCTCGCAGTCTGCTCCAAGGAGGGAATCCAGCACTGTGTGAAGGTTTGCCTTCATCTTTGAGCATGTTCTCCAAGCCACTTCTTCATGACTCCAGTGTTCAATGGAAACAAATGAATTCTTCTCTTAGGGGGCCCATCTCCCTCCATTGGCAATAGACAATGCCTAGGCTTAGATTAGATCCCTAATGTACGGATTAAAGTCAGATAAAGAGAGTCCCACCTCAGAGAGAATGAGTCATTAACACAGAGAACAGTTTTTCAGATGCTTTTAAATATTAGAGAAATGCAGCGATAAGGAGCATTAGTTTAACAAGGATTGTCTTGCAGTTGAAAATATTTCACAGTTCTGATAACATTTAAACAGAGTTGAATTTTGCACAGTTACATAACACTTCTTTCAGAAAAAATACATAGGATTTTTTGATTTCAAAAAGTTTTTGTTTTGGAAAGAGGTATGTTTATCTTCTCTAGATTACCTTTGGGAAAGACACTTAAATTTGCTGAACTTAAGTTGAAGTAACTTGATAGGCCTTCTACATGATAAACATGTTTTCCTTCCAAAAAAACAAACAAACAAACAAAGGCAGCAATCCATTTTCTTATCAGTAATTTGGAAATAGATCTTCACAGTTTTATAAAGCGTGACTTGATACTTACTGACCAAGAGACTTTTTTTTCTTTTGTAAAAGCAAGCATTTTCAAAAGCCTATTTGACTTGTTTTGACAACAGCATTTCTATCTTTGCAAATTATTTAGTGCATACACAATTCTTGATTCAGAGCTTTGCTCTATATTCGATCAAAGCATCTGCCAAACTTGGCCAGAGCTTTGTTTGGGTAGCAGCTCCGCCTCAAAGCACAAAACTTCCCCCCGAAAAACCCTGCGACCACTTGCTCGGTTTCAGGATGGTGCCTTTTTGGTGCCTCTCCAGGACCTGGCAGCTCGTGGGATAGACTTCTGGTTCTGTAGCCTGTTCGAGAATTCAGCAGTGATGCTGCCACTGGCAACCTGGAGAATGGTCAGCCTGCCCTTGGGAAACAGGACTGTCCTGCTGCCAGACAGCATCTAATCCTCCTTCTCTAGCCAGTGCTCTGGAAAATGTTAGAACTACTGGCATAGGTTCTGATGGCAGCTTTGGCAGCCTTCCCTCTTGTAAGCGTGCTTCCCAAACGCTTGCTTTTGAGAATCAAGTCTTCTGGCAGTGCCTAGCAATGATCCCAGCTCAGGGGTTGTCTGCTTGTCCAAGCTTGTTCTACGCAAACCTCCTATGACAGTAATTTGGCTATTAGAGATTTAGATCCAACCAGATCTGTTAGCCTGTGGAGTACTGTTTATGCTCAGACTTAGCTAGTATTTTTTTCCCTTTAACCATATTGTTATAGAGCAAAATGTGCACAGTACTGAAGGCACTGAGGGGAGCAGCCTTTCTTCACTTAAGTGCTTCCTTTCTCCCTGTCTCACAAAAGCAGGCAGTGTTTTACTACAAAGTCTTTTATTCCTTGCCTCTGTTTATTTACTTTTATAAAGGTGGAGATGAGCAGGGAAATTACTGTTTTGGTTCTGACTTGGATTCCTTTTTTGTGAATTACTTATTTTTAATTGTTCTGTCTACTGTAAGTATTTGTACAGGTTCCTATATGGTCATGTAAAATATCAGATATGTGTATATATATAAATATATGTATAAATATAGAGAGAACTTTGTTTAGCCAAAGATGATTTTTTTTAACTATATGAAACTCCAGGTTTATTTTGTATAAACTAGTTTGCTTACTGTAAGAGTAATGCAAAAAATAAAACTGTAAAGTTGACCCACTTCCGTCCTTGTTGGGCAAAGGTTGGTTTCGAGTGTTTTTATAACATTGTTTGTAATTTATTTCTTCAATGAGACTTTTGATACATATTTTCAAGATGTACTGTATGTAAGTTAATCTGCAGTCTTATTTGTGAAACCTCAGGTAAATGAAAGCATTCTCTAGAAGTGTTGCCCAGCAGCTCGGGACCTGCGACTTCTGTGAAGCAGCATTAAAAGTGACTTCTGTTAGTCTGTGTGAGTGAGTTGCTGTGTACAAGTTCTGGGCAATAACCTGGAAGTGCTTAGCTGCTGCTCTGATGCCACTTCTGCTTCAACTGCATACGGCTTGCTGCTTAGTAAGCAACAAGGCTGTACCTGCAAAGCGATGACTGCATCAGAAGTTGGTTTGTTCAACAGACTACGGCTCAAAGCCTTGCGTAAGCCATTCGTGAATCAGGAGCTGCCTCGTTCTGCTCTTCCCCAAAGCACTGCTTTTGTGGTGGGTGAAACATCCCAAGGGCAACTTCTTGTACCCAGGGCTTTTGATGTGGAAAAGTAGAGCTGGCACCTCAGTAAGGGTCTTGCTCTGGTTTGCTCTTGAGGAATAGATCTACTTCTATCCAGCACATTCACATGCATCTTTCAAGATTCACTTCAAAAGTGTTATTGTCATGGGCTTTGGAAAACTTTCTAAGGTAGAAATTCAGTGAGCAGTGTTCATGGAGAGCTTACACATGTGCTTTGTACAAACCATAGCGGATATCTGAAACCGAATCTTGAGGGATCCTTCTCAGGGCCAAGTCTGTTGCCAGTTGACTCTCTGTTGTATAATAGTTGACAGAAATAAAGGCACTTCTCTAAGCACCAGAGAAATTATTTTCCTACCCATGCTACACTCTCTTTCCATTAAAACTTTACACCACTTGTCTTCCCTCAAAAAAGCTGGAAAATAATAGTTAGCAATTGATGTTGCTATATTTGGCCCTGGTGAGGCCGCACCTCGAGTACTGTGTGCAGTTCTGGGCTCCCCAGTGCAAGAGGGATGTGGAGCTGCTGGAGAGAGTCTAGCACAGGGCTACAAAGATAATTAAGGGTCTGGATCATCTGCCCTATGAGCAAAGGCTGAGAGAGCTGGGCCTCTTCAGCCTGGAGAAGAGAAGACTGAGAGGGGATCTGATCAATGTATATAAATATCTCAAGACAGGGAGTGAGGAGGAGGGGGCTGGCCTCTTCTCAGTGGTGGCCAGTGTTAGGACTAGAGGAAACGGCCACAAATTGAGGCACCCAAAGTTCCATAGGAACTTGTGAAGGAATTTCTTAACAGTGAGGGTCACAGAGCACTGGAACAGGCTGCCCAGAGAGGTGGTGGAGTCTCCTTCTCTGGAGATCTTCAAAACCCGCCTGGACACCACCCTGTGCCACATGCTCTAGGGGACCCTGCGTGTGCAGGGGGGTTGGACTAGATGACATCTAGAGGTCCCTTCCAACCTTAAGCATTCTATGATTCTATGATGTACTTCTGTAGGTGAAGCGAGGCTGCACTACCGAAGCATACCAAGAAATGCTCCCAAGGACTTCCTGGCCTTCTTAGGAAAAAAAAAAAAAAAAAAAAAAAAAAAAATTATCAAGAGGCAGTTCAGCAACTGAATGAAAGGTGAGCAAAAGGCCAGGGGTAGCTGGCACCTCCTCCCTGATCATAGGTAAAAAGCATGTGCTGTGCCACCACAAGCAAACCCATCTGAGTCACAAAAGGTAGGTAATATATGAAATAAAATAGGTATAGAAGTACCTGGCCAGCAAGGAAGCCTGCTGTGGGGCTGAGAGTCCAGCTGTGAGCTGTGCTGCTTCCGAGAGCTGGCAGGAGGTCACTCACCCGGCTTGTTACCAGAAGGGAAGCCACAGGAGGAGTAAGTTAAGCACTTAGTAATGCTTTGCTGTAGCAAAATAGGCATTAGCTGATATTTTCAACTTCAGACTCTAATGTCTGCATTACAAGAAAATTTTATATATATATATTCTGATTCTCAATTTATGCCTCCCTGATGTGAGGATATCAAAATCTCTGGTGCTATAAAAAGTGTATTCAGAGCCAGGTTTTGCTGTATGTATTGAGGAAGCTGCCCTAGGTAGCCAGCAGCCTGTTGTTACCCTCCCTGGCCCCAGAAGACCAAGCCCATAAAGCAGCTGTTACTCTGGGGGCCGAGGGGCACTGCCAGCCTGTGGGGCTGCTGCTGCTGCCTGGTGAAGGGGACAGTGCGGGAATCACAGAACAGCTGAGGCTGAAAGGGACCTTTGGAGGAGGTCTAGTCCATCCCCTCTGCATGGGCAGGCTCACCTGGAGCGCATCGACCAGGAGTGCGTCCAGAAGGGAGTTGTGACAGTCCTACAGGAACATGCTAATCCAAGGACAAGCTGCTGCTGCGGTCCGAGAAGAGGCCTGTCCATCCAGCGGGATGAATAAATCCCAGCAGATGCAGCCCCTGCTCCCTTTTGAGGGTCTCTGCACTGGACGGAGCCAAGGAGAGGGCTCCTGAGGAACACCCGGGGAGGCAGCGTAGGGCTCCCAAGCCTGGGTCAAGGCTGCAAGGCAACTGAACCAACAAGATAAAACCTTGAAGACTTCATGAAGAAAACACTTGTTACCAGTGAAATGCCAATATATGGCAAATGGGACTGCACTGTGTCACAGAGAGAGAGAGTGTGAGCACGTGGATGAGGAAGGCCTAGGAGGCTTGGATGGATATCAGCGTGTGTATCAGGAGCAGTGAGCCCAAATGTTCTGTGGGAGACGGTATAGCTCGAGACAGAGCAGCGCTGCCCACAGCCTTGAAGGACCAGGGGATGCTGTTCCTCCCTTTGCTGTTCTCAAGCGAAACTTACTATAGAGTTAGCTGGGTACGGCATGGGGCCAGCTGATTACTGGCATCCGCAAGGCCATGAATCCAAAAGCTAGCTGGCTATAGGAGATTGTGTTAGTATATAAGGCCTTCACTTGAGAACTAAAGCAATCCTGATTCTGATCAAGACACACTGGGGTCCGTGCAGTCATTCACCACACTCTTCCTCCCTGAAACATTTGAAACACATCCCTATATCATGTGTCTTCTGCATAATACAGAAGCTAGAGAAGAGCCTGCAGCTCATTTACTGCAAGAAAAAGCACTGAACACTTATTCAAACATGGCTTTAAAAGAGAGACCAGTATAGCTTATGCTAAAAAGATGCACTGATACATAAATCTGAGAAAACCATAAAGAAGTATTGCTAGCTTGGGGTATATTAAAGAGAAAAAGAGGCAGCAGAAATGTCTTTTGGCTGCTGGTTAATGGAGATATCTTTAGGGAGGAATTGGGAATCAGTGACACACCTTGCAAGACCGAAGATTGTCCTTCGCTTGAATAGTGAAGGCCAGGGGCACCTTGCAGGAACATGTAGGGCAGCAGCCGAACCTCATGAGCCAACAAGAGATGCAGGAAAGTGTCGGAAGGGAAAGCGCTTGAGAGTAGGAAGGCTCTGCAGAGGGATTTGGACAAGCTGGATGGATGAGCTGAGGCCAATTGTATGAGGTTCAATAAAGCCAAGTGCCAGGCCCTGCACTTTGGCCATAACACCTCCCTGCAGCTCTACAGGCTTGGACAGAGTGGCTGGAGAGCTGAGTGGCGGAAAAAGATCTGGGGGTGCTGGTCAACAGACGGGCTGAGCATGAGCCAGCAGTGGGCCCAGGGGGCCAAGAAAGCAAATGGCCTCCAGGCCTGTATCAGGAACAGTGTAGGCAGCAGGACCAGGGAAGTGATAGTTTCCCTGTACTCGGCAGTGGGGAGGCTGCATCTCGAATACTGTGTTTGGTTTTGGGCCCTTCACTGCAAGAAGGATATTGAGGTGCTGGAGCATGTCCAAAGGAGGGCAATGAAGTTGGTGAAGAGCACAGGCCTTACGAGGAGCAGCGGAGGGAGCCGGGGTTTGTCTAGTGTGGGGAGGAGAAGGCTCAGGCAAGACCTTATCGCTCTCGACAGCTACCTGAAGGGAGGTTGCGGTGAGGGGGCCGTTGGTCTCTTCTCTGGGAAAACTACAGACAGGACAAGGGGAAATGGCCTCAAGTTGTTCCAGGAGAGGTTCAGATTAAACATTAGGAAGAATTTCTACACAGAAAGAGCAGTCAAGCCTTGGAACAGGCTGCCTTGGGAAGTGGTGGATTCACCGTCTCTGACAATGTTCAAGAAACATACAGGTGAGGCACACTTGGGGACATGGTTTAGCAGGCATGATGTTGAAGGGCTTATGGTTGGACTTGATATGGAAGGTCTTTCCAGCCATTATGATTCTATGAATCCAAGTGTGAGAGTTCAGGAGCCAGAGAAATGAAGATGGGATATTTCATCCCATGGGCTACGTAGCTCCCCAAACACCGCCTCCCAATTCCAATACCTCTTAACCTCCTAAGACCTAGAGGAAGGAACCTCTGAATCACAGTCGGTGTAGAAGGCACACTAAACTGAAGCGCTTATGGATATACTGGATAAAAAGATCTGCCAGACACCTGTAGCACTTAACGATCAAAAGGAAAGTGCTGCTTCCCTTTAGGCATTCAGGAATTTAATTTAGGCCACCCGGTTTAGACCTGGCTGGGGTTAAGCAGGCAATGCTTTTAGTGGCAGCACCTCTGATCCAGTGGCTCTGATTTTTCCTCTGGTCCCACTAAGGGAATTTGCCTCTTTTCTAGATCTCATCTCTCATGGTCAGAGACACGAACTTCGCACAGTCCTCGAGGGGGCAGCGTCCTCCCTCAGCCAAGGAAGGGTGGCCATGTCCAAAGCCCCTGTTTCTAGCTGAAGACTTGAGTCTCGGTTGCTCTGGCCTCCATTTGCAAAGACTCGGCCTAGCACATCCTAAATTAACTCACCAGGCAACAGACTATGAAATCGGACATGACCGATCGATCCCTCGGCATTGACTCAGAGCGAAACTAATGGAATGTAAAGAAAATGTAAACACTGTAAAAAGTGGTTATTTACCCATTTTACACAATACGTCTTTACTGAGGACCTGAGTGAACACCTGGTATCTAAAGAACTGGGTAAAACAGCAGACAGGGATATTATAACCTATTGGCGGTGAGGCCGCGCCTTGAGGGAATGGCTCCGCTAGAGCCGCTGACTGAAACGATTGCATGACAATTTTGGCTGGAGGCCCCATCCTATCATCTGCTAATTGCAAACTCCGCACGTACAGTTTAGACTGAGTGATCCCGCAGCCAGAGACGACGAACGGCGAAGCCCGCCCGGCGTGCCACGTCTATGCTCTGCCTCTTAGAAAGAAAGAAGGAAAGGAAGAAATACAACCCAAACAACTAGCATTTTTAAAGGAAGTTTTCAGCCGCGCTATGATCCTGCTGCAATGCTCTAGGAGAGACTAACCAAGGGCTTTCTCAGAAGGTAAGTGGCAGGAAAAAATACCTTCCTAGGGAAGTATAGGAATGGGTAGATAAACATCAGACTTGAAGCACTTGTGTCTTGACATTTGCTCTTTTTAAAAAGAAATATCTTTAAGCAAAGCTATAACTTTTTGAAAACGGCATCTTTTAAATGATTTATTTATAGGTTATGACTGATTTCCTTGTAATAATTACAATCAATTGGGACAACTGAGCTAGTTTGCAGGGGTTATCAGATTAGGAATTCTCAGAACAACAAATTAATATATCAGCATCGTTTTTCAAGTGAAGAGGCTGCAGGACAAAAAAAGATGTTTCATATTATGTCCCATCTTTTGATTTTGGCCATTGGATGCCAGTTCATATTTTATATAGAACTGATTTGAACTGTGGAAAAGGATCAGGCAAATTTTAAAAGAAATTTTCTTTAAAAAATTTGTTTAAAAGAAACAAAAAATTAGCAAAAACAAAAAAAATAAGGAAACTTCTTCCAGCAGATTGTGTTCATGGATTTTTAAGGTTTAAAATAATATACAGCACTATTCAGACACAGAAGTAGTCAGTGTAAAAAGAAACGTCACAATCTATACTAGAAACTGTGAATTTTGTCAGACTAGAATTAATAGTATCACCGATGTCTGAGATTACTGTTGCACAGATCACAAAATTGGCCCAGAGGAAAAAGAAATGTGGAAAATTACTATCGCAAGTGTGTTACTATAGCAAATTTGCAAGCATTTTTTTTCCCTCATTTCCTTGAATCTATGCATAGATGTAGACTTTCTTTTTAGTTTCTAGAGTGCTTTCTAAATATAAATATTCATGCCGGTGCAGATTTGAAGGGACGCGCCCTAGTAGAATAAACTCATTTAAAGAGTGGATTATGCCGCTCTGGAAATTCCTCTGCCCTATTGGCTCAGGGCAGAATTGTTTTAATACTGAGCCCTCCTACTAAACCCTTCTGCCAATTCAGAACAATGTGTTTATACCCCTCTTGTCCTCATTTGCCCTCAGTGGACAGACTAACCTGCCATCCAAAAAGGATAATTCCTAACATTAGATGCTGTCTTTCCAACCTTGGGATGAAAAGGAGGTCTCATTTCCCTTTTATTCCTGCGTTTATACTTTAGCATCTCATTTGGGCTTTTTCCCCGCACCCATCAGTCACAGCGAGGGATCAGCCAGTCATGAGGAGCAGACACAGCCCGGGCTCCTTTGCGTAAGTGCCCTGCGTGGCTGTCGGTCAGGCTCCTCGCAGGCCTGGGGAGACACAGCAACCGACAAGAGGCAGCCCCAGCCTCGGCCTCTCGAGGAGACCCAGCCTTGGGTCTCCAAGGCTGCTCCGCGTGAAGCTCTCCCGCTGCTCCAGCGAGCATGGAATGCTTTAGCTACACCTGGTTCTGTGTCCGCGCCTGCAAGCCCTGGAATGCAGGCCCAACGTTATTAGCTGCAGGTGCAGCCTTTTCTAGCAAACCTTTTGACACATGAACATTTTATACTCATTCAACCTGTGAAGCTGCAAAAAACAATGTGTACCCTGAATGAAATCCATATAAAGATAGAGAGAATATTTGGCAGTGTTCCAGATGCATCATAGAAGCTAAGAAATTGCTAGAATAGTTGGGATTCTGGAACAAAGTCCTTGAGCAAAAGGGAAGTTTATTGTGAAGATTCCATTTTTCAGGAAAAAAAAAAAAAAAAAAAGAAGTATTACAGGGCACCTATGCTGAGAATGACTGCACTGTTGGCTCCAGTTGAAAACCTTTACTTGTGGTGTGGCCAGGGCAGCCTCCAAGCAGAATCCCGCTGTGTGGTATCGTATCACAAACCGCAGACAAGATATACGGACAGCGCTGATATCCCTCAGCTGTACCATCAATTTAAGTTGTTCAAGATTACGGACACTGCAACAACTTCTCTTAAAAAGCTTAGAACTGGCACTTTAGAAAGAGTTGCTGCTTAGTGGAATTTTGGACTTACTAAAAGCGCAATGATATTAAAAAAATAACTGGGACTCCCACATAGATACGATTCAAGCTGCTTCCAGCATTTTATTATCATAGTAGCAGAGAAAAATCTAGGGGCACAACGTGATTTACTGTGCTCTTATAGGTAAGCACACAAAAATACCTTAGAGTTCAATTTCCCAGATTATCTGAAGCTCTTGAGTAGTTTCCAGAGTGGTTTGGAGGTACCACGGAAATCAAGTATCTTGCAGCAGAACGAAGATCAACTTGATGATGAATCAAAACTTCTCGGTGAGAGGTAGCAAATCAGGTCATCTCCTACAGCTAAAAATCTTTGTACTGCTCCCTTGTGTGTTCCCTATTATTTTTGTGTTGAAATGTATAATTTAGCCAAATTCTTGGTGACTTCAGAAAGACTTCAAATGAATAAATTAATAAAATTCAAAATGCTGTTCCTACAAGCACTCTTAGGATATGAATGCCCAAGAACTGAGACTATTCATACAGGTATGGTGAATTATATGAAAATTAGTTATGTATTCATAGTTTTGGATTCCAAGTGAGAAACCTGTTCATATGTACCCTGGTAGAGGGCAAGATACTGGATGGATGGTACTAAAAAGGTACATAATGAAAAACTGTCCATGACACATCTTGAAACTGTCTCACAAAAAAAAAAAGGCCATGAGAGTTCTAGCTTATTCTAGCTGTGCTATACTCAAAGACAGGGCAAAGTCACAGACACTACATTAGAGTGTGTATAGAATTAAATGGCAGTCAGCAAGAGATTTGAAAGTGAAAAGAAAAGAAAAAAAAAGAAAAGAAAAAAAACCTTCTTGCCCAGTGAGAAGAAGGTACTGTTAAGCTATAGATAGTTAAGTAGTACTATGCCTTATAGCTGAAATCAGTCTCTCCAAGTTCAAAACATGTATTTCACATTTGCATCCATCAGTTATAAGTCCATCTGACACCAAACTGGGTGGAGTGGCCGACACTCCAGAGGGATGTGCTGCCATCCAGAGGAGCCTGGACAGGATGGAGAGTTGAGCAGAGAGGAACCTCATGAGGTTCAACAAGGACTAGCGCAGGGTCCTGCACCTGGGCAGGAATAACCCCAGGCACCAGGACAGATTAAGGCCTGACCTGCTGGAAAGCAGCTCCACGGAGAGGGATTTGGGAGTCTTGGTTGACAACGTTAACCATGAGGCAGCAATGTGCCCTCATGGCCAAGAAGGCCAATGGGATCCTGGCTGCATCAGGAGGAGCGTTGCCAGCAGGTCAAAGGGGGCATCCTGCCCCTCTGCTCAGCAATGGTGAGGCCACACCTGGATTATTGGGTGCAGTTCTGAGCTCCTCAGTACAAGAGGGATGTGGAGCTCCTAGAGGGAGTCCAGCGACAAGTGACAAAGATGATTAAGGGACTGGAGCACGTAACGTATGAGGAAAGATTAAACGAGCTGGGCCTGTTTAGCCTACAGAAGAGAAGGATGAGAGGAGATCTAATCAATGTGTACAAATTCCTGAGGAATGATTGCAGCAAGGACCGTTCTCAGTAGTGGCTGGTGATAGGACAAGGGACAATGGTTTCTAAACTAAAACAGAACGTTTCATCTCCATGTGAGGCAGAACTTCTTTACCATGAGGGTGACGGAGCCCTGGCACAGGCTGCCCAGAGAGGCTGTGGAGTCTCCTTCTCTGGAGATCTTCAAAACCCGCCTGGATGCCACCCTGTGCCCCCTGCTCTAGTGTTCCCTGCTGGAGCAGGAGGTTGGACTAGATGATCTCTAGAAGTCCCTGACAACCTCAACCATTCGTGAGTCTGTGATTCTGTGAGTTAATGTGCGTGTGCAATTAATATCCCATTAAATGGAAAATAGCAATGAACTTCTAAGAGAGCTTGTAGTATAAGAATATAAAAGAAACATCATTATTAAAAAGAAATAGTGGGGCCATTTCCTAAGGGAACACATAAATGAGAGGTTTATGTTCCAGATATGAATCTCTGACCATGGGGGACTGGAATTTGTTGGGCAGCATCCTTGAAGAAGTGCACATCCACTCCACCATCGTTGGCAAGATCTGGCTCACGATCCTGTTCATATTCCGCATGCTGGTGCTGGGAGTGGCTGCTGAGGACGTCTGGGACGACGAGCAGTCTGAGTTCATCTGCAACACAGAGCAGCCCGGCTGCAGCAACATCTGCTACGACAAGGCCTTCCCCATCTCTCTGATCAGATACTGGGTGCTGCAGATCATTTTCGTCTCCTCTCCGTCTCTCGTTTACATGTGCCACGCGCTCTACAGGCTAAGGGCTCTCGAGAAGGAGCGACAGAAGAAAAAGGCCCAGCTGAGGGCCCAGCTGGAAGACCTGGAGCCCCTGCATGAGGAATACAGGAGAGTGGAGAGGGAACTGCGGAAGCTTGAGGAGCAGAAGAAAGTGAATAAGGCCCCCCTGAGAGGGTCCCTGCTGCGCACCTACGTCCTGCATATCGTGACCCGGTCAGTGGTCGAGGTGGGCTTTATGATAGGTCAGTATCTTTTGTATGGCTTTCACATGTCGCCCCTTTACAAGTGCACTCGTCCCCCTTGCCCTAACACGGTGGATTGTTTTGTGTCCCGACCCACAGAGAAGACCATCTTCATGGTCTTCATGAACAGCATCGCCGCCGTCTCGCTCCTCCTCAACGTGCTGGAGATCGCCCACCTGGGCATCAAGAGGCTGAAGAAGTCGCTGGCGGGGCGGGCCCGCCGGGCGGCCGAGGACGAGGCGAGCCCGGGCAGCGGCCAGCGGAGCTCGGCGCGGCCCCC
>PTEX01000150.1:464138-591122 GCA_003342815.1 Eudromia elegans | reverse complement strand
GCCCGGCGCCGCGCCCGCGCCCTCGGTGGGGGCGCCCGCTCGGGACCGCGCGGCTCCGCGGGCGGCTCCGGCGCCGGGCACCCCACGTGGCCGTGCTGCAGCGCCCGGGGCTGGAGCTCGTCCTCTCCAGGCCTGCCCGGCTCTCCCTGGCTCGGCTGCCCGTGGCTCCGGGGCGGCTGCTGGGCTGAGCAGCTGCTCGGCGAATAAACCAGAGGATCTAGGGTAGAACAGCAGATAATCGCAATGACAGGTCCAGCAAACTGCAGAACGTCATTTTCAGCAGCTCTTCTATTCCGTGGCCACACGCTCTAAACGTCCGTATGTTCAGTACGACAACTAGTACTTGAATTCAAGCGCCACCCACTAGATTTTTTGAAAGTAATTTGAGTCCTGATGGCTCCAAATTATGAGAATTGTCAGAATTGTCCTCTGAGGACGAACGAACAAACGCTTCCAGGAGCACGTGCTCCTTAAATAACTTTTTTACAGAGCGTGTAACAGGCAGATGACCACTTCACATAACACAATCTAAGTCTCTTCCATCTTCTCTTACTCTTCTTGAAACAACCAGAAACACCCCAAAACTCTTGTGCTTAGAGGCAGAAAATGCTCTTGCATTTTGGCAAATGTGCATTGCTAAGGCACCTTATGAACCAACTTCAGTATACAGATCTGCTAGTGCATCACAAAAATGTTGGGCACTACCCCATATATCTTTCTGGTCTTATTTCCCTATAGTCACTATTTTGTTTTGGTTGTTAAAGGTAAGCAGCACTGATCTGTTTTGTTTTAATTTGACTTGCAGGAAAAAAAATCATATTAATATTTAGATAAAAGGAAAAAAGAGTGAGTAGATTTACCTGTGTGGCAGGGTAAAAATCTAAAATAAAAAATCTATAAAAAATAAAATAAAAAATCTATTTTAAAAAAAAGCATTTGGAAGGAATAGTACTTTTAAAAATCCAGCTGAAGGACAAAAAAAAATGGTGTCTTGCCTACTTTGTTACTGACTTGCAACAGGAATGCAGACAGAGGAGAGGCAGTTTTTCCTGTAGCAATGAATCTCAAATGTTTTCTAAAGAGACAAATACAGTTTATTCTAACCTAGACCTAATCAATCTAATTCAAGCAAAAAGATTTACTGGAATTGATGCTGTTGAATTTTCTTTGACAAATTTCCCATCCACCATCTATACCTCCATCTTGGCTATATATATATATATTTCTGTTTTCCTTTACGCCCCTGCTCGATTTGGGCACAGCTGAGTGAGAGAGCAGTATCACCTCAGTACTGAAGACACTGCTTTCTGTCCTTTGCCAACTGTTCCAGCAGCCTCTGATGACGTCCATGCCAAGGCTGGGCTAAGGCAGCAGAACGATTGCAATCGCCTGCAGCCACCATAACCTTAGCTCAAAGAAACACTCAATGCTACACAAAGATCAATAAACACAGCTCAGACTGCAAGAGTCTGCTTACAACCAACCACATCCTCTGAGTAATGACATTGCAAGTACCTAACAGGGGCAATGATACTGTTAGGGATGCTTAACCTTTAAGCAACACTGTCAACGCCATTTCCATGCCAAACCTCAATCTCTAATAGATAATTATGATGAGGGAGGGACAACAAAATGTTGTAAACGTTACCCCCCATGATGTATTTCATTCCCCTGCATCCAAACCTGAAGATTAGGCTGTGGGTAGTAGTTGGCCAGACCATGATCGATCAGTGTACAAAACTGAAGCCCTCACAGGACATAGGCGGCTCCTTGGGGCTCCTTGGAGGAAGTGTTAGTGTCCAGCTTTAACAAAGCACACATTAGACACTGTGAGCCCTCAGCAAGTGGATCAATAGGGAGCTGAACACAAATTGCACATTTGGCGTGAGGATCCACCAGCTTTTTTGGGCTGCAGCTCAGATCAAACCAGCTACAGATATGAAGGAAGAAATGCCCTTCCCATTGGTAGGAGTTGACAGACCAGCAACTTCTCTGGCCACGTTCCATACCAGTCAGACCTTATAAAACTTCCTTGCCTGGAAATCAGTTGAAATAAAGAGCCATTTCTTTGGTTTATGTCCAACTGTGGCACAAAACCTTAAAAAAAATATGCTACAATTCTTTAGCTTTACACTCAAAGCAATCAGACTGTATGCTCTGCTAAGATCCTTGCTCTCACCCAAGGTTATCCATTATTCAGAACAACAAGTAGAAATGGAAGAGATAGAAAGTTTGAATAACTTATTAGGCCAAAGGCTGCCTAATAAGACACTATATATCCTCTAGGATATGTATTCTAAGATATAAGACACAAAAGCATATTGAGAGTGGGAGAGCAGGTGAACTACACTTGCCAACAGCCAGAGTTGTGAGAGGGTTCGCAGACAGGCCTGCCCTCAATAGCCACATTTTAATTTCTTTAATGAAGGAGAGATACCACGATGGTACAAAGGGCTCCCTGTGCTGCCTTAGCCTGCCAGGCTTCTCCAGGCGGGTGGAGAGCCCAGCGAGAAGAGCTGCACTGAACTACTACAACTAGTCACAGAGGTGGATGGGGAGTTAGATTCACAAGGGTGTGCAGAAGTTCTGCTGGGATCCATGGGATCCTGCGCATGAACAACATTATGAGCAGATCCCGTAATCTTGCTAGGCCTTGCACTGGTGGATGAAATATTTTTAAGTATGATCAAATACTAGGCCAATGCAGCCAAAGGTCAGTATATAGCTAGTAGAGATAGAGTGCTTATTATACAGTGCACAGAATACTTAAGCACCTACTTCTTGGGGCACTTAGAGTTGTTGCCTTGCAGCGTGCCAGGCTGCGTGAAGCCATTATGTCCATGACATAACTCATTTTCACTCTGGGGAGCCCAAATAGAGGTCTGAACACTCCAACTGGACAATTAAGAGAGAAACAGAGCTTTGCTTCGAAGCCAGCCCTTGAGAGAAGGAGCTGCTCTTTCTCCTTACACATTTTCTGCTGATCAAAGAGCAGTTGCACAAGGTCCGAAGGCTCCACAGAGCCCAGTCACAATCTGCCTCTGAAGAGTTCTCTCTTGATGCCGCATCTGCCAAGCATCAGGGCAGTTCAGCTCTCCAACAGCTGAGCACAAACATTTCCACAAAGGCTGAAGGCTGGGTGATGTTTCATTACTGTGTGCGTTTGACTTCTTCTGCTCTGTGTGTCCTTTGCCAGCTTTCTCAAGTGGAAGAGCCCAGGGCCACGCAACCTGAGCATTAGCTATTTCTGACCTGCAAATAGTAGCTGTCTAAAGAATCCTAAGGTGTGCTCAGAAATGTGTAAGGTTCAATTTGGTTAACAGGGACAGAAATTACTTACCTGTTACACTAGAACTGATTAGACTGGCATGTCTTCTCACAAAGACCAGCAACTTTCAGAAGACCTGGACCTAGGTCACTACATTTGCATCACTAGCCTAACTGTGCACTGAAGGAGCTACTGTAAGAGAAATAACAAGCATCTTGGAAAGAGTATCCAAGGATATGCCAAGATGGATAGATTTGGCTTACACAGCGGTCCTGCTATTAATTTGTTTATTTACTTTTGTATAGCATTGAACTAAGTTGGAAGTCTTGGAATCACAAAACAAAAGTTACTACAAGTTTCATAATATTCCTAGCAACATTATAGTTGAACCTATTTCTTGGGAAACCAGCGTTACTGGATTAAGCTCTTCAAGAAGTCTAAGGTCTTTTTGGGACCCAAAATCAGATTCTTGTTTTTGAAGAGGTGTTGAGTTACCTGCATTTTCACTTCCTGTTCAGTTCACTTTCTCCTTAATACTTCTTTACTTTCTCTTAAATACTTCTTTAAGTCTCCACCTTTGGCTGCAAAGAAATCAATGTACATTTAAGAGCAAACTCCCCTCCTCGTGATGAATGAGTAGCGTCTAAAATGTGGTAATGAAGCAGTACTCTCCGCTCCTGGAACCAGACTCAGATAAAGCTGCTGGTTTTATTCTTTTGGGGAAATTCTACTCTTCACAAGGCTTCGCTTTCTTTCACAAGGTTGCCTTTTTATTTCTCTGTACTACTCAGTTCTTCTTCTGCTTCTCACTTCTCCACTGAGCTTCAGGCTTTAACCCAGAGGGAAAATATTCAGTAGTGAGAAGGAGATGAAAGGGGGAGCCGCTTTCAGCTTGAATACTTGCAGTCTTCTCCAGAACAAGACATGTTTGCTCATCTTTTCACCTCCACTTGAGGAATAAACATGCACTTATTTAACTACTTGCGCAACTGCTCTAACTCTTGGGGTCGAGAATGGTTTGATGAGAACGAATGTACATCAAAATAATGAATCTGGTAACTGCCGAAGTGTTATTTTGACAGCTAAGCTCTACCAGAAAAGCTACAGGTGGGATGAGGAATTGGCAAAACCCTGTGTTCCACTAGGATATTCGAGAAGCCTTAAATGTGAGATCTTTATGCCTGTTTAATCTGTTAGTACATGATGTTATTTTGGTACAGCTTTTCTATGCAAAGTTCTTTTTAAAGAACTATTCCAAAGTAGTTTCAGTTCTGCACATTACTTGCTGCCCTGGGGCACCCAGGAAGATCTTGTGATGAAGACAGCCAGGGTACTGATCTCCTGCAAAGTCTGCTGCTTCACATGAGGGTAACTATTCGCCAAGTGCACAAGCACCGGAACTAGAAATTTAGGGATAAAGAGGAGTTGCTGAATGGTGAAGCCGGATTAGCGTGGCACCAAGCAGATGGGTGGAGCTCTCTTAACTGACACCATCTTTGTAAATGTATGGCTTCAGAGCCACCAAAAAATACACAAAACCCCTTAATGTGTGAAGCAAGGGCTAGAGGTTACTCTAGGGATGTGGGCGTAAAAGCAAGGTTGTTTTCCCCTACCCCTACTACTAATATTGAGCAAAGATGGCTTTGCCCAGTACATACGAGGCAAGTATGTGATGAGCAATTCATACAAACGTCAGATCCCACTCAACTATGTACACGTTAGGCCTGGATTAATTGCTGTGCTAACAACTCTTTTTCTCCTTTAAGGCAGCTCAGCGTCACGCTTCTTTCTCTTGTCTTTCAGAGCATGCTCCTAGAACTATCATCTATAATGAAAAAATAATGACACTCTGAGGACAAGAAATAAACTAAGGGATTGAGCACAAACCACCTTCAGCAAAAAGATAAAGGGCAGCTTATCTGTTGCTATGCTCCCCTCTCCCTCCTCTCTAATGCTAAAATCCAATACAGCTCCAGAAAGCCAGCGCTCATTTCACTGCTCTGCCAGTCCCAGCAGTATTGACTGCTGGCGTGCTCCAAGAGGCAACATTTTCCTCATGCAGCCTGAGCCGGGCTTAGACAGTGTGCGGGAACAGCCTCCTGTCTCAGAGAGAACGTTTTGGGATGCACAACTTGTTGTGCAGGCTGGTAGTGTTCCTATCAGAAAGCAGCTTGGCACACAGCCCTTGCAGGTAGCAGAAGACCCAAGACACCTGCAAGAAAGGGTTAGCTTGACTTGAAAGGGCCCTGAGGTGTTGCAGGCCTTGTATCTCCCCAGGCTTCCTCAGTCAATGAATAAAAGATGCAAGAAGAGCACGAAGAATCTGAAGGCACAGAATTTGCCAGAGATAGAAACCCAGCTGAAGGATATTCTGTTGCTCATCTGCCTTTGCTAATGTATGCCTCAAGTTTCTATACCAACTCTACATGCTAATGTTGCCTTCTCATAGTTAGTACTTTTGGCTTCAACACTGAAACAGTAAAAATGGGCTATTTATTTCAAATGCAGAACACTCGGTGCTTTTCTTCAGTTTGCTGTTCAGGAGGATCTGCAAGGCATCAGCTTGGGATTGTGAAAATCTTACTTCCTTTGCTGTCTCCTTAGTTCACAGAGATGAACTGAAGCACAAGCGACACCAGCAAGGTCTCTCTCCCAGTTTTCTCAGACAGACCTCATCTGGAGGATTGTTTTTTTAAGTCACACATAGCTCAAGAAAACAGTCCCTGTTATTGAGGAGCCAAACAGTGATGTCCACGTGCTCTCACTTGTCAAGCCTGTCACAGCTCGCACCCACTGTTGATGCTCTCGTCATTCCAGCGGAAGGTGAAGCATCACACGAGATTTTCTGCCATGCCAGGTTCCCTAGTCGTAAAGATCCTCCATAGATGGACAGCTCCCTGGAAGAACTAGCAGAAAGAATGAGAAAGGAAAAAATAGAAAAAGACAGAGGCGTAAAAATGTAAAGACTGAGACTGTGGTGGTTTTGTCCAAGCGCTCATGACATCCATATTCTGCCTCACTACAAACTCACGGATAGGCAGTTTGCCTGTGCATTTGCTTGGTATTTTAAAGCAAAAGAGAAAATGTTTGAGCTGGTGGTGGCCGTTAACTGCTGGCAGCAACGGGTTAGGATGAGAGGCGCCTTTGCTGCGCACGGTCTCTGCCACCCTGTGTTGCTCCACCTGATGCTTCTTCTGACAGATTGGAGGAGGTGGGAGGCTTTCTTCCTACATGTTAAACAGGAAAACTCAGAAAAATGGGCAACTTGGGAAAGCAACAGTTCTGTTTTAATTCCCTGAGAATTTCAGGATTGGAATAACTGCAGGCGACATTCAGCCCCTGCCCGTAGACCGAGGGGGATGGAGCTTGTTATCCCTGAGGACAGGGCCCACACAGAACCAGGCCCGGGCTGTGGTGCCCGAGCACGCTGCAGTACGAAGGCCTGCCCGGCCCCTCCGCAGCACCCGGCCCCATCCCGGCCTCCCAGCGAGCCGGGCACAGCGTCCGCCAGCCCCTGCTCCCCAACTGGCCTTTGGGGCCACCTGGGCCGTCCTTGTGAGCGCGGTGAGGCGAAGGGAGCCTCGAGGCTCGTGGGTTCCCGCTCGGGGTGGAGCGACGGCCTATGTCATCCACGGTGACTTGGAGCTGGCTTTAATCTCTACAGCAACCTCCGGAAGCTTTTGTGTGGTTCCCTGGGAAGGGGAACTCTCCCCCACCTCTCTGCCCAGGTGCTCCCAACACATACATGGGCACTTCGCAAGACTAAAGCAATGAGCTGAAGAGCGGCCTTCAGCCACGCACGAGGGGAGCGGCTTGTGCAGACACAGCTTATTTCATCCTCCAAAACACCGTTTTATGTCTGCAACGAAACACCCTCGGCTGTTCCTGGCGCAGATCAAAGACAACCGGATCCCCGGATCAAAGACACTGAGTGAATCGGGAAGGGGACCAGGGGGGTGGAGGGCTCTTCCTGCGGCCAAAGACTCACGGGGCAATGATGTCAACCACATGGGGCCAAGAGAGCCGCACCGCGGCGGGGCTGCACCACCAACGTCGGAGTCGAGACGAGGCGCTTTGCAGTACAGAATGATATGTCTTTATTTCATCAACAGAAATGGTGTCTAGACAAAATTCAGTTAACACTAGCAATTCAAATGAACGAAAAGGGCTGGGTGTTTTTTTTTTTTCCTTTTTTCTTTTTTTTTTTTTTCACAATACTGTATTTACAATGAGTAAATGACGTTTTAAATTCATTAGTTCATAGCAATGCTTTTTTTTTTCCAAAAAGGTAAAAATTCTTAGTAACAGAGAGTAAGCATCAACAGCCACCTCATTTATTTATACAATAAAAATCACAAGAAACCACAGTCACCTAGAAAAAAAATAAAGACAAGCTTAAGAACTAGTACAATAAAATGATGCATTGAATTAAGTTACATTAATCGCATAGAATTTGTGTAAAAAGTATGTAGAAAAAACACCTGATGTAACCTGTTACAGTCATTGACCAGTTATGAGAGGTACAGAGGGTTATACAGGTAGATATGTGTGAAAACTGTCCATACTGTTTGACCTGGGGAGGAAGAGAAGAGGGGTTGCACCCCCTTGCATACACGGCTAAAACCCTGTTTTGAATATGGCCTCTGAAGTTTGTAAGGCATATATAGGAGGTGCACTTGTAACCAACTGGTTCTGGAACAAACTCTCGGGGCATCCCCACCCTTGAAATCAAAGGTGATGCTTGAACTCAACAGGAAACGGAGCACGCGTCAGGAACCACCAGAGTGTTTAGTATCGTTTCTGCCAGAGGGAGGGATCCAGGTACGTCCAGTCGGAGCATGGGGCCGCGCAGGCCGAGGAGCCACCCAAGCGCGGGAGCCCCTACCCGAGCGAGCGCCTACGAGCTGCCTGCTGCAGGAACCGCCCCAGCTAAAGGCGTCCATTCCCAGGACGCCGTCCTGCCAAAGAGAGCGGTGCCGTTCGCGAGGGACGGCCACATCATGTGTGTAATACCTCAAAATGCGTATCCGCGGCTGCATTCCGTATAAATAACACCTATCTTGGTGGAGTGTAGGAAAATACTGTACACTTTGTCTTTGCAAGTAATGCCATCAAAACTTTGAATGTAAAGAGAATAGTTATTCTACAGACCACCAACAATAATCTTTTAAATATACACACTATTTGAACATATGCATATACACATATATTGTATTCTGCAGCATCAGATCTGATGCCTGAGTCATAAAATACTCCAAGGAGTATTATAAATATACATATATGTATTATAAACAGGAAAATACACAAACACACACTCCGACTAGAATTATATATGTATGTATACATACATACACTCTCTATATATGTATATAAAATTAACTTGGACTGTGTTGGCAGAGACAAAACTGCAACGATGTCAGAACGTGTTGGGAAAAGCCCTAGCATGAACCAGAACATCAGTCCTGCACGTTAATGACTCTCGTCTCACCTCACTTTCGACAGAAACAAGCCCCTCTGCTTTGCTGACCCTCTCCCTACGCAAAGGCCATCAGCTCCTGCGCTCCGACCGAAGCGAAACCCTCCCAGGCACTCCTAGGTTGTATGCTTTTAAAACCCTGCAAACACAGGCTACAGCACCCACCGCGCAAAGCCCCGCGAATCAGAACAGGGGAAGCGAGAGCAGCAGGACACGCCGTGGGTCCAAACGGCAGCTTGTGTGGACCCAGCAAGCGCTGACCGTGCCGCAGCTCCTGCTCTGGTCCCGGCTGAAAAGCCACCCTGCCCCTTCTCAACAGCCCAGCATGGGACCGTGCGACACCGCGAGGGCGCCGCGCTGCTGCAGGAACTACAGGGTCTCACCACGCTTCCTCCGAGCCCACGGGATTTCTTTTTATTACAGGACTATACTCATTCCGGCATGCAGATCTGTCGTTTCATTAGGCAGTCATAAAATATACACACTAAGAAACCTACCTGGACTATCTATGCTCTTTAATTTCTATTTAAGCGCTCCTTCGAATACTGGCTTGACCAAGTGTTAAACTCCAGATCAACAACCCCCCCTATCAGCATCAATCATTTCTCTGGCAGCAGTTAATTCACTTAGAAAAGTTATTTATCTAGTTCCCACTCTCCTTTTGAAAGAGAAGTGGCAGTTAGCATACTAATCACTGTGGCTTGCCTTTGCAGCACATTTTACTTCCTTGGGAAAAAATAATACAAGGATTAGATCCAAAAATATAGTGCATCTTAAAAGCAGCATATACCTTAGAAAGACATTTAATAAATTACTTGCACAATATATAAAATAATAGTTTTACACTGCAGCATCAAACTCTGACGCCTGAGTCATCATATGTTAGGAAGTCTGTGATATAAATACTGGGATGTCCCGCTAACACAGCCAACATTTTTGCTTTTGTTTTGCTTGTTTTGTGTTTTTTTCTTTTATTTCCCCCATTTTTGCACTACCTCTTTGTTCCAGAATCAGCTTGCAATGAGCTTTAATTGTGTCCAAGGCACCCCCAGAGAACGCAGAGAAACAAACACATCATATAGTGTCGTACTCACCTGACAAAGCAGAACAAGCCTAAATGAAATGAGGTTTTCTGGCGGGGCAGGTATCGCCCTCGCAAGGGATGGGGAAGACTAGATGCAGCCTGGACGGAGCTCCAGGGCCTGCCATGCGCGCAGAGTGGGGACATGGGTGTCACCACCCACCTCTCCCACGCAACGCCAGACAGGGTGGACGCTGCACGGCTTCTCTTTGACCAAAGCAAAGAGACACTCGCTGGCAGAGTGAGTATGGCGACCGCTGGCCGAACTCTCAGAATTAACAAATATTGCCGTCAGTTGTTTCTTTTTTATATGCATCTATTTTGGATTGTATTCTTTTGGTTAGTTGTTTTAATCTCAAGACAAGGGCTGTGGTTGTCAGCTCACGTCCAGGTCTGACACTAGTTCTCCCTGTGTCTCCCTTTCAAGCCAGCCTAGTGACAGTTCTGAGAGACACGTGGTTCAGAAGAGTGAAAGAAACCTCAGAACGGAAGAGCAACAGAAAGCAATCACCACCACCACCACCACCGAGAGAAAAGCAAAAACAACACTGAAAACCCAGGATACAGGTAAATATAGGAAGCAATGACATAAAACCAGCCACTTCCAAAGGGCAAGAATGAAACCAAACATCCAGAAAAGCTCCCGGGAGAGGGAAAGAGAGAAGAGAGAGAAAGACCGAGAAGAGACACTTATTTGAGCAGTGGTTTTCAATATCAGTTCCCATGAAAGAGGAAATCAAGAGACCCGGCCCCGGCAGGAAGCCAGGTCAAACCTAAGAGCTGCAGTGCAATGGGTTGTGTGGGTGGGTTTGTTAAACCGTTGGAATGAGGTCAAGAGTACCAGTTGCACATGAGTTGTTAGCAGAGTAAATCTTCATGTCAGGAAGCAGGTTAAAACTTGGTTTTACACTCATAAAACATTCTATCTATTCATATATATATATATAGGAGGTCACTTAAAAATAAAAAAGGCAACAAAAAACATCTTTAAAATACTGTGTCAGTTGACCCTTCCCTCCCTCCCCCCCSCTCCCCTCCCAAGTAGCTATGCCTCTATAATGTGATTCACATTTAGTTTTAAATCCTAGCTTTCACCATGGTCTCATAGAAACAAAACTTCTCTGCGAAGCACAGAACTGCTTTGCAACGTCAATGAATTCAAAGGAAAATCAAATTCTCCCCAAAAGAGCTTCTCAGTCAGTTACCTGCAAAAGACGGCTGGGAGGCTGGGTTCAAATATAGTTAGTTTAAGATCTTTTAAAAAGCAAGGACGACTCCTCCCCCCTTTTTCCATCTTGCGATCTAGGAGTTTATGGCATTTGTATATTTTTGAACATCTAAAGGTAAGGATTTTGTACAGTAACGATTAATACTTAAACATAAATATTCTCCTACATTATATACTAGTTTTCCTTTGTACATGCGGGGGAAAAACATATTTTCAGCAAACATGGCACATGCTCTATGCATCTCCTCCGGGGCAGCCTGGCTACGAGGCCTGGGGGAAGCGGAGGGGAGAAGCAGGGCTCTGCGGCAAGTGGGCGACGGTCCAGGAGCGTGGCCTCAGCGCGGAGGGAACGGAGAGAGGGAGCTGATTCCTCCTCCGGGAACAGGCGCCGAGCTACCACGTGCCTCAGAAAAGCACCAGCACACCCCTCTAGTGTCAACGGCAGCACGGAAAGCCACGCTGTCACCTGGTGCTTCTGAGAAGCGCCCTCCCGCCCCATGCGGGCTCCTCACTGGGTTTACTTTTAACGGGGGTGAAGAGCTGGTCATTTTTCTCGGCAAGAGCAAGCGGTATCAGCCAGTTAAAGCACACCACAGTTGTCGTCCAGGATAAAGCCACGCGGCCTGGCACACGTAGGGCAAAGAGCCACAAAATGAAAACTCAATACACTTATAATAATTATTATTAAAAAAGCACTAGGAGGGCATTTTTCTGTCTACGCTGTACATACAGATGTTATGCTCGGAAAGCTGCTGTCTCACACAGTCATAACATGAGTCAACATCGCTTAAGATACAAATCCAATACAGTTCCAACTAAGCCAATTCACTGAGTAGTCTCGTTTGAGACAGCGCTCTTCTAGCTGCAGCTTGTGCTGAGGGCAATGCTGTAGGATGAGAGGATCCCAAACACGAGAACTCGAAGGATAAGCAACCAAACGGGGCGATGGCGGATGAGCGCTTTGCTCTGAGAGGATACAGTGCTACCTCGACCTCCGGGAGGAACCAAAGCCAACAACTAGGGGCGAGAGCCTGCAACCTTCCCGCCTAGGCGGGAGCGCTGACCTCCCCAGAGCCAGCTCTGCAACTCGGGCCCGAAAAGCCCCCCCAAAGGGCATCAACGTGGTCTCCATTTACTTTACATTGTGGAACATAGGATGAACTGTTCCAGTTGTCAAATACTTCTCCTTAAAGATTGAAGCATACTTTACCCTATAAGAATCCAAAAGCATCATTAACAGCACTTAAGCTTGGTATGTGAAACAGAAAGAAGTCTGAATACAAAAATAATTCAAGCAGATTCTCTTTACAAATTGTATAGTGAGTTCAGTATTTGGCAAGACTGTTTTCCTACATAATGATCTCCTGAGTGTTTGTCTATTAGCTAAAACTTTCTATTTTCTTTAAGCCATAAAGCAAAGAAAACCATATACTCAAGTTATACTGAAGTCACAACTTCATTTATGAAAAGAGGTTTGACCAGAAACTCAGTGCAAGTGGCAAAGTTGACCATTACTGTACAGTATCTGCAAGAAAATAAAATAAATCCACATTGCTCAAGTGGCACGAAATGGCTGTGCCAAAAAAAGTCTATAATAAAATCTCAAATAAGCTTCCAACATTAAAATTTTATAAATAAGTACAAATTGAATGATATTGCTGAACTGCGAACTGAGAAAAAAAAAAACTGTGTAACAAGTTGCCAAACTAGTTCTAGCATCAAAGACAAAAAGGAATGTTGGAACTTGTTTATACAATATAAATGAAAGCTTCCAGTTTGTAGGATGAGAAAAATTGAGGCATGCAGGGACTTTTGCATATGGATATATATATTTTATATATATTATATATAATATGTACAGTTTAACTATAAAACTTTGATGTGTAAAGAAGCTGTCTTCAATGAAAAATTGAACATTCAGAGGAAATTCCTGAGTTAGGGTTTTGTGACATGGGCCACTGAGAAAAAAGCTGCGGTTGGGTCCTCAGAGGTGTTCTGTCCATCCCTGTTAAGATTGAAATCAACATACAAAAACAGACAGTGTCGCCACTGCTTAGTTCCCTGCCTGAGCGAGGGATAGCACCATTGTGAAGATAACTCCTGCTTGCAGAGAGGAGGGAATACTTAAAAACAGTATTGCTGCTAAGACCACTGTAGTGTGCACCAAATACGTTCTTCTAGACAACGAATGAGCACTGCCACTGGCTGACTGAAGAACACCTGACCAGGTGTAACGTTAAGGTTACAAGTCACTAGGTGTAATCTTTCCTAGGCTGTTCGTCCGTCGTACACTTATCAGTCATCTCCTGACAGAAGTCCACCGTGACCGTCTGGCTACTCTGTTCTAGCGGAAGCTCTCTCTCGGGGTAAGTACCTTGGTCAGCTCCATCCAGGCTGGCGCCGGCCGTGCAGTTTTCCGCGACGTTGTTGGGCAGCCACGGTGCTCCGAGCGGCACCGAGCCTTGCTCCGAGCAGCACTGCATGCCTTCCCCGACACACTGGGACGTCACCAGGCTCTGCTCCACTCCTGCCGGCGAAGGGCTCATGCTGGTGGCTGTCTGGAGATCCATCGGTCTGAGAACGGGGCAGTATCGGTGGAGAGCTTGGATCTGTTCGGGGCTCTGCATGTCTCGACACACTTCTTGGGAAAGACACGAGAAGTTATCTAGCAATTCTCCCATGCTTGCCTTCAGTTGGTTCCTTTCGGAGAGCAACTTCTCCTTCTCACACACCTGGAAAAGAAGGAAGGCACCTCAGTGCGGTGGAAGGCTGCAGGCACCAGGAGCAGTGCCCCAAGCGCACGCAAACCTGTTCCATCCACTTTTACATGGCAGAGGATATGTCACAGAGGTGTC
Source organism: Eudromia elegans (assembly GCA_003342815.1). Lineage (NCBI taxonomy): Eukaryota > Metazoa > Chordata > Aves > Tinamiformes > Tinamidae > Eudromia > Eudromia elegans. The sequence goes on along the minus strand of PTEX01000150.1, from coordinate 577,214 downwards.
AACTATTTCCACCACCAGGAGTTCAGTGCAGACTGTGGCTTGGGAACCACCTGGGAGAAAACATTGGTGTTGGAAGAGAAGTTCCCAAGAGAGGGTTAGGTTCCTGAATAAACTCAGGCTGCCTGATGAACGATGGCCTCTGAAAGGAGCATTTTGATGGGGAAAAGCCACTATGAAATGCAGAAAACCCCACAAGCCACATCGTCCAAACACAAGCGGCTGAAAGCTGGTAGTACTGCTGGGCCCCAAGCTGGCCCCTGCAGCATGCAGCTGTGCCAGCGACTGGGGAAAGAAGAGAGCAGTGCACATGAGAGGCACCAACTGCTAAAATATTGATACATCTATCAGAGAGGCACAAAAATAATAAAAAAATAAACAGATGCTCAATGCATCTTGAGATAATGAATTATGGAAGAGAATATGCTGTGAGTTTGCAGGAAGAAAAGGGAAAGTGAGTGGGTGATGGATGAGGGAGGGAAAGCAGGCAGAAGAAATTACCCACCAACCTCAGAGGATACAACCACTTCATTCACTGTCTGCTCTAAAGCCATCTGTGTCGAGAAGGCGGGTGACTTACAGGAATTAAGGCAGTGGGGAGAAAGGTATTTCACCCCTTCCCCGCAACAAAGCCCCAAACCCTTAAGCTCTGAATAATGAATAATGAAGGAGCCTGGAAAATACTGGCCACAAAGTGGACCCAGGACCACAAAGGGATTCCCAGTGGCAATGTATTATGGCAAGTCAACTGCACATGAACTGCTACTGCTGGTTTTCCTGAGAGCAATGAAGATCTCGAAGCAGGGTACAGACTCTGTACGGGGAAAGGGCCAGAGTGCTGCAGAGACGAAGCTAAGGCTGCATGAGTTCGTTTAACGCTGCCCCTTTCGAGTCTAACCCACGCCACCATGGCTTCACTTCCACAGCCACTTTTTCTTTTCCAACAGGCTGCACCAGGTCCCATCCTGCTACATCTTCAAGCTCAGCTTCCCAGAAAGACATTGCAGATTTTCTTTGGAAGTCTCCCACACCTCCCAGGGCTTGAGCTTCCTGAAAGTTGGCAGAGAGGGGGCCCTCAAGGTCCCTCCTATGCCTTGCATTCTTGTTGCAGGGATGTGTGTGTGATAGCGGGGGAAGGAGACTTGGAAAGTGTGTGTGTATATATATATATTTTAATATGCACTCAGTTATATTAAATAATGAAGGTCATTTCCCAGGACGCCATAGGCCAAACGAACCCAAACTCGCAAGTGAAGGGTTATATGCATCAGACTGCACCACCTCAGGCTGGTGCAATCCTGTGAGTGCTGCTCCCAGGGCTCATGCACATGGCGAATGAGAGACACACACTCTTCTCCACTGAGACATCAGCTCAGCGCAGACACAGGCATCCACGGCTGAGACTGAGGCTGCTTCTGCTGACAACCTTGCTCAGGCGTCTCTTTTTCACCCCAAAGGACCTCTGACTCATCTCATACATGTTGTGGATGATGCTGGTGAAGGAAACAGTTACTCAATGTTTTGTTTATCTTTGATGTTTTGTTTGTTTTGAATCAGCCAGGCATCACTATGAAAAATGTTTTTATTTTTGTTTATTTTTTCTCTTTTCCCACCCTCTCTGGTGGGTTTCAGCACCACAGCATTCGGAAACTTCACAAGCCGTGATGGTCTAAGCCTCCCAACCAGCTTGTAGGGTCAGTGTCACCTCTCTTTTACAGATGGGAAGCAGACTTGCACAGCTTTGTGTCATTTGTCGGTGTTGACAACTCAGCTCCTTCCAACCAATTCCTGTCTCTTTCACACTGTGTTTGATACAGCTCAAGAAGAGAACAAAGTGAAAGGAAACTTACCTGAAAAGCTACTTTCAAGATGCAACCTGTTATCAGAAGAACCAGAAGTGACCCATTTTGCACACCCACTGTGTTCAACTTACAGCTGAGCATATTTCAAATGTTCATATAAACATTTAAGCCAAAGGTTCTAAAACGTCTTTAATTTTAATGGAAACTGGGTGTGCAAACGATCTCTGTTGGCATGGAAATCAGCATTGGCTATGTCTTTTTTTTATAAAACTGTGTGAATAAACACATTCATCACTCAAACTCCAAGATATTCAGAGATGGAATTCAATGCTGGACTCCTAAATCCATGCTGCACAGTGAAATTAAAGCTTCCTGTCGTGTGCACTACACACATACACCTTTTGTAATGGTTGAAATGAGACTCTTACATTATTTTGATGTCTTGGAAAGCTCTGAGGACTTTCAAACAGCTCAAGAGATGTCAGCCTATCCTGAAATTCAGATGTTGTGTTCCTCCAGGTGCGAGTTTCCCTCATGGACAAGATCCTGCACACCTGCTACCTAGCAGCTAGCAGTATTTTCTCATCATACCTCACTGGTAAGTCATTCCTATGCAGGAAATAATTACACGGCTGCCTCTCTTCTCCGTGCTTAGAACACTGCCCCTAGCTATGTGTCCCCCGATGGATGGAGCTATCCCAGCACTGCTCTCCATGCCTGTGTGCATGTGTGAGTGGTAGCCCATGGACTTAAGGGTCATGATGGAAGACATGACCCTTGTCTCGGGGCTTTCTTTGTTGCACCAGCTGCTTTCTACAAGGACATGGGACGAAAGGGGAAGAGGGGCAGGGCCCTCAGACCACAGGGGCACTGTCAGAAGGGATGGGAATCTTTTCAGTTAAGGTGTCTACTACTGACATGTCTACATCCGACACAGCTCTCCACATGATCTTGTTTAGTCTTGTAGATAAATAGGCACTTCTGGGCTGTACTTCATGTAAGCTGGGCTGTAAGATGAGACAAATAAGACTCAACAAGAATCACTTTCTCTTCACTGACTATAAGGGAAGCCAGGATGATTAGGTCCAGAGTAGATGTCTATACTGTGGACATCTTCATTTAGCCACATAAACAACACCTGAGTTGTCCATACCAGGAGTAAAGAGAGGATTTTTCAGAGCAGTCATTTTGGCTTGCTTATATTATCTCACCTCCTTAGATTAAAATGTGGGAGCATTGGTCAGCAGCACCTTGGCAAGTAAGAGACTCTTCCCCATGAGCTCTTGGCCAAGTCCCCTAAGTCTGTTACCTGGTCCTCTAAGGAGTACATTACTACTGACACAGACACTTGTCAAGTAGGCTTGGGGCAACCCAACAGCTATCTCCTCAGTTATGGTGGGCTTCGTTCCATGGCACTAGGAGAGTGAGAAGGACAAGGAGGAGCATATCCTTGCCATCTTGCTGCTCAAAACCAAGTGAGTGTCACTTGTCTGCATATTCACACTGTTTACTTTTTCGTTTCCCTTGCCGTTTCCTCACTGAATGAAAGAGCTGAAGAAAAGGCACGTAAAGCTCAAACACAGAAGAGCTCTAGCACACCAAAGAGAAAGAAAGCTCAATGTGGAGATGAAGTTGGCCCTATTAGAGCAAGAAGTTGGGTCAGATGACCTCCAGGGATCCCAATACACCTAATCTGGTGGGTTCTACAAATCTTGTTAAAAATTACCGTGATGGCAGTTGAGTATGTCAGTAGGGTATGGATGAGGAAGTGCCATTGTGGATGCACCACTAAGTACCTTCTCTCACTACTGAAAAACAGGCAGGAAGAGAACTGTGACACAGGCTTCCCTCAGCTTCCATCTCACTCCATCACCTCCTTTTGGAATACCAGAATATTTTGAAATATCAAAACATATTTAGGCTTTGCCTCACTGGAATTTCAATTTTCCCGCCTCTATTCTCTACATACACATACTAATATACTTCTATCAATTCCATTGTTGCATTAACCCCTGAGCAGGAACAGTTTCAGGACCCTCTCACCAGCTGGGAGCTGCCGGGGGCCACGGTGCCACTCACCAACTTGCGGATTTCACACTCTAGGTTCTGAATACAGTCCAGCTTTCTCTTGCGGCAGCGCTGGGCTGCAATTCGGTTCTTACTGCGCCGGCGCACGTCGTGGATGAACTCTAGCTGTTCTGAGGTTAACTTGTGCATCTTTATCATCATCTGGAAATCATTCCTTGGAAGATCTGTGATTTGATCAACAGGAAAAGGAAGTTTCACCTAAAACAAATATGAGACAAGAGCAAACACAGAGTCATACTTTGTTTGTTGCATGTAAGCCAAACAATGCTGAGCAGAAGGATTTTTTGCTGTGCTCCCATTCCCTAAATAAACAACACAGAGGGCTTCAGAAGGAACAAGTTCAGCACAGGACCAGGTGGTAGGGATCCGAGTAATCACACTGAACCCAAAACCACAGATGAATCCCAGGTAAGTTTCCTCTTTCTAAGAAACTCTAATAAGAGTCATCCTTTCATTAAAATGACATTCCACCCCCTAAGAGACAGCGCCTTTCAGAAACAGGCAAGTGCCTCCCTGCCATTGATTTCAAAGTCATTTCAAGAAATGAGCTACTACCACAGCAGGAAACCTGTCTCTGCATGGCCTGCAGGACTCAGAGCTTGATTAGGTGTGAGCTTGAAAGCGCAACCAGCCACCTCAAGTGCCTGAAAAATACCATCCTGCAATTAAGACAGGGCTCCTAAGCTGCCCGTCAAATAAGCAGTGCAACACATCAAAAGAAAGGGTCAGAGCAGTGTGAAGAAGCATATTTTACCCTCTTAGGTTTATATATGTTGAAATAAAATAGGATTTTTTGAAATTGTAATACTTGTGTAGAGTGAGCAGAGATGCATTTCTTGAAAAAGAAGAAGTACTCTAAAATCCGGGGTAAGACATTTTTACTACTATCCATGAAGAGGCAGTCAAGTTTTGATTTCAGAAATTGTAACTAGGTCTCAAACTCCTATTGACTATGCATTAGAGCAAAGTGAAAAATGGGAATAATAAATACAGACAATTGCAGAGCCTGCAAAAAGGCTGATGTGCTGAAACACTCCTGTTTGTTTGCTTTTTTGTCCCAAATCTGTCAGCTTGCTCTATCTGACCCCCTTGCCCAACAGACCTTGCTTTTCTTGTAGCATGAAAGGGATAATATGACCATGAAAACAATAATGTTCCTTGGTGGATGCTGTATTTGATTACCAAATAATGATTATTTGACAAAGCAAAAGCAGGTAATAACTAAACTGGCTTCACTTTGCGTGTGTCATATCCACACTGTCCAAAAGATGGCAGTAAATATTTGCATTTCTGCTCTGATTTGGTACAATCCAATTGCTTCTTGAACAAGGAGACTATTCTGTACACAGGCTACCAAAGAAAATACACTAAATTTCTCCAGCCAAGCAAAAGATTAGATTCTGGTTGAAAAGGTTCCTTTGATATTTAAAACACAGTTATCGGGCCTCAAAACAGTGCATTTCAATCACTTGGATGTACAGAAAGTAAGGGCACTGATTAGCACCCCCACACAACCACTGAAAGCCAGCTTGGGCAGCCAGGGCCACAGGCTCTCCTGTGCAACCAGATGTGCCACCAGTCACTGCTCTGCCCTCACAGATTCACAGAATCACAGAATGGTTGAGATTGGCAGGGGCCTCTAGAGATCATCTAGTCCAACTCCTAGCGCACGTGGCACAGGGTGGCATCCAGGCGGGCTTGGAAGATCTCCAGAGAAGGAGACTCCACCACCACTCTGGGCAGCCTGTGCCAGGGCTCTGCCACTCTCACAGGAAAGAAGTTCTTCCTCACATGGAGATGGAACTGCCTGGGTTTCAACTTGTGCCCATTACACCTTGTCCTGTCACTGGCCACCACTGAGAAGAGTTTGACCTCCTCCTCCCTACATTCACCCCTATGGTACTTATACATATTGGTTCAGATCTCCTCTCAGTATTCTCTAGGCTAAACATGCCCAGCTCACTTAGTCTTTCCTCATACGATAGATGCTCCAGTCAATGATCTTTGTTGCTCGACATGGACCCTCTCTAGAGGTCCACGTCCCTCTTGTACTGGGGAGCCCAGAACTGCACCCAATACTCTGTCTTCTCTGCCCCGTTGGGGAGACCTGGGCCTAGATGCTGCTTGGGCACATGCTACTTCCTGGGTCAATAGAGGGCAGCAAAAAATTCCATGCAAACACTGCCAAAATTCCCCAAACACTGACCTTAGACACGGTGATGTGGCCTGCCGTGTTTACCGACGACTAATGACAGGAGACCTGTTTGAGTTCCCCTTCCTACCCTTTGGCCAGTAAACATAAACTTTGTGTCATCTGGTTTTCCCTCAAGCTTCAACCTGGGGTTGAAAATGAAAACAGCCTGTAGAGTCCTCTGAAAGACACTACAGTGTTGCTGCAAAAACAGGCCTTTCACATGCGTCTTTTTCCTTATTTTCTTAGCTCCAAAGCTGAAAGCAATGTTAGCTTTATTTCTCCCTCTCCCTGCTTTCAAAATACATTTCTTTGCGAGCGCAGGAAATGTGCTTGCAGTTCAAGTGGGAATGAAATGGAATCTACCTAGATCTGTTGGCTACAAGTAGCTGACAGGAAATGGGAAAATAAATAGAAAGAGATTCATAAAGAAAAGGGTTTTGAAAACAAAAATATCGACACCGCAGTCTAAGACTGCTATCAGAAAAACCCGAATAACCCACTCCTGCCATGGACTGCGCTGCATGGGACTGAAAAAGTGAAAGAGAGAGAGAGAGTGGAAGTGAGTCAGCCTCATTTCCTGCGCCACACACATCATTTTTATTGCCGCTTTCCCTCTCCTCAATTAGATATCAACTGAGGAAAAAAATCCTTTGGCATGGGTACAATGAATGACTGCATCAACGTATTGCTGTAACAAGATGCGAGCGAGCTCTGACATCAGTGCAGGGCCAGATCCTCAGCTCGTACTGACTGCAACAATGCTACCTGTCAGTTTGCAGGAGCTGATGAAGATCTCCAGGGAAGGTCGAGACCCCACAACCTCTCTGGGCAGCCTGTTCCAGGGCAGGGCTCTGTCACCCTCACAGGAAAGTTGTTCTTCCTCACAGGGAGATGGAACTGCCTGGGTTTTGCAGAGCAACGAAGATGATTAAGGGACTGGAGTATCTATTGTATGAGCAAAGACTAAGCGAGCTGGGCCTGTTTAGCCTGGAGAAGAGAAGACTGAGAGGAGATCTGAGCAATATGTACAAACATCTGAGGGGTGAATATAGGAAGGATGGGGCCCAACTCTTCTCAGTGGTGGCCAGTGACAGGACAAGGAGTAACAGGCACAAGTTGAAACACAGGGCTTGGCTTCCACCTGGGCAGCAGAGGCCCCGTTTTCACCTCACAGCCCGCACGCCAGCACTCCCCGCTCCTGCTGCAACCTCTGCTTTCCCCAAACTCAGGCTGATTCCCATTCTTAGAAGGACAGGTAACCCATCCTGGTGAAAAATAAAACTTGCAGTATTCTTTTCCTGCATTAGCATTAGAATGCAAGTGCAAATGTCCTTATTTTGAATGGCTGATAGCAGCAGTCATCTAGACAAGACAGGGACAGCCATTGACTCGGCAAATGAACGGCCCATATATAACCAGTTAATTCCTTCAAGCTCCACTAGTGAGGGCCAGCTTGGAACACACACTGTTTAGTGCTGTGCCGTTCGCACTCTGCGCTAGTCACTGCTCCTGCCTTCTCCCCTCTCCTTTTTGAGAGGAATAATGGAAATGAGCAAGGCCCAGTGCAGACCCACACTGTCTCAATACAAACATCAAGCGTTTGGAATTTTCTTATCTCCTGAGCAATGTTAACTTTTTTCACTGCTTCTTTAAAACTAAATTTTAACATAATCTTCCTTGAGTTGCCAAATATATATATATAAAAAGTGATAGTAAACATACCGATCTTCCCAAGCCTGGCTGAACATCACAGTAACTAAAAGGATGCATATGTTATCCACTAGAAAAGCTAATCGTTATGTATGGGGTGAGGGAGGGCAGAGCTCAATACAGCAACTACACCTTTAAAAATGGCCTGATAATTTCCTCTAGAGTTGTAACAAATAAAATTGTTGCCTTAGGGCTCCTAAATTGAAAGCCAGAGCAATTGAAAACCTCTGACACTTAAAATTGCCTAGTGCTTCGAAAGCACTCAGGACTCGCCCCAGAAATATAAGATAGAGGATGAATAATAGCAATTTATTTTGATGTGGAAAAGGTAACTTGCTTCACAAAGCAGAGCCAAACACAGTGTTTTTTTTTTCTTTTTCTCCAGCAACTTCCTTGGCATGCAAGTCTTTCTTCCAGTCCATGGCAACTTGAATTAATAAATTTCAAAATTTAGTCACCTTCTATAGCAAGTGGTTCTTATCCCCATGCTACCAGTAACCTCTCCCTCCCTACCCAAGGTTTTCTCTTTGGGTGATGTTTATTCCAGTGCATGAGAGATGCCGATTTGGCTGCTCAGGATGGAAGGTAACAGGCTCTTTGGCTGTTGTGATTTATTGCATTTATTTGTATTGCATTTACTGTGATGATGCCCAGGTTCAATTTATGCATTCCTATTTCTTGGAATCTGACTTGAAGTCTATGAATAAAGACCAAGACCGACATCCCCCAACTGCACAGAACAACAGCAGAGAAAGGGGCAGACAACGTCAGGATTACAGCACCAGCAGCCAGTGGGAGGTATAAGGAGAGAACCAAATTTTGCTGCTCTTCATCCATCTGACTAGATTTGGCTTTGCAATGAGACCAAACTTCAGAAGATAAGCTGCTCCTAGGTAGCAGTCCTAGCAGGAGCAAAGGCACCTCACTTAACTTGCTGAGATAATGACTAAAAGGGGACAGAGAGGATGTACTCACTGGTCTCCTCACCCTGTGGCTTCTTGGAATTGGTAAAGCCTTCAAAATTGACCTCTTATTTTCATGTGATTCTTACATGAAATTGGCAGAGGACTGTCCGAGGAGGATGGTGAACCCAGGCAGAAGTGTTGTGTCAAGGGGCTGAGTTGGGAAAAGCCCTCGTCTGTAGTCCCTTTGCATCCAACCAGCAGGGCTGACTATCATGTATTTTCCTGGAGTCAACTCCAACCTCACCTCCTGAGGGCCATGGGTAATGTTTGGGCCAGTAAATGCTGCCACCAAGTAGATTGCTCTGCAGCTCAGCAGAGCAGGTAGACTGCTGTGGGGCTGAGGGAATCTGGTGATCGTTCCATCTAGTCAGCAGTCTGGAGCTTAAGTCACGCCAGATTTCAAGACGCTGGTTGATGAAGGTTGTTTCTTGACACAACAAGTGGGAGACTGTTTTGGGCCCAGATGCCTGCTAACTCTTTCCCCTGGGGTCATGGGAACACGTGGAAATCACACACCATTCCCTGCCCCTGGAACGAGCCCAGCCTCCACGTAGCAGGTGTGAGCTGCAGCAGCACCAGGGCCCTGTTCGCCCAGCACAGAAAGGAACTGTGCTCATCGGCAACAGGCCCTGCTTGTACAGTACCTGCTGTACCTTTCTCTAAAGTTCTAACAGCTAGTTAAAATTAGGATCTCCTGCCACATGCAATTTTATTAGCTAACAGGAAGAAGACAGATCTTCCCAATCCCAAGAGTCATCTTAGAAGTCAAGCTGTCAAAGGACAGAGTAATATCTAACGAATCATGCCAGTTTACCTTATAAAACATTTCTTTCTTAGTGCCTCCCTGCAGATGTAGCCTTACTGCACACATGGACCCACAAGCTCATCATGTGCTTCAGAGAACTGGGAGTAATGGGGCGATCTCATGGCTAAGGTCTTGAACCCAGCAATTGGGACATTTGGACCACATTCTCATCCTTTAAGCCCATGACTTGGACCTGTATTCAGATCACATCTGAACACAAATTTAAGCTACTGGTGCTTAAAATTCTGTCCCAACTTCTTCCCAGTAGCTATATATAGTAGGTGCTTTGAATGGTTTGATTAGTATCCCCCACTGCCATCCACACAATGGGTATGACAAAATCTCCCCACATCAACTATTTTTTCTGAGAACAGGACTAGTACAGAATACCTGAGAGCAGCGATATATGCCCTTGAGAAGGGTAGATCAGGCAATACCATGAAGGGGCAGGAAGTGCAATATTTTGCTGAGAAATCTGCTCTTATAGGAAATGTTTCAAGAAACAGAAAGAGGCCTTCAAGCACTCCAGCGAGGGCTTGCTGATACTGCTCAGGCCAGAGCAGAATTGATTTTAGGCTGCAGGGAAATAATTCAGTGTTCAGAAGACCTTCCAGAAATTTCAAGACTGCAATTTAAAGCTCTTGCCGTTGTAACTCCCGGCTACCTGCACAAATGTCACTGCTGCTAACGGCAGAGAAGAGAATAAAGCCAAAGCTGCCATGAGGTTGATGTTGTGAGAACAAAGTTTGACACAACACTATTCAACCAGACAGTGCTGAACACAATCCCCAGGGCTCTGCTGTTCTTCTCCTGGAGAAGAACATGGAAAGCAATTTCTTAATTTTTACATTCACAAGGATTATATCTACTCAGGGCAGTTGGGGCATCCATCACCAAATTCTAGGAAGGAAATACATATGAAAGCAAGTTAAGACTTTAACACATTTTCCTTAGTTGTCCTTCTTTTTATATAATATCTTCCATCAAGTAGAAATACTAAGTATAAAGACTGGGCTTAGGCAACTCAGTAGTGTTCCAGCATATTTCTTGCTCATGTTTTGCCTTGCTGAGGCTCTGGAGCACATGGCTTTGTTAGCAGAGATCAGTAGAGAAAGGTGGGCTGCCTGTTCTTTAACATGGAGGGTTTGAGACTTTCCTCTCATTGAAGGTTATTTCAATACAATATCCTCAACAGTCCACTTGCATTAGCTCTACCTTTATGAAAACTTTCTATGAAAAGTGAGTCATTAAGCCAGGGCTGATTTCTTCTGAAATATAAATGAAAGATGCATTGAATGCAATTCTCTAGACAATAATAGTTCTTGGAAAACTCAACCTCTTACCTCCTCCTACCCTTGTTTATTCTTTTCCCAAGAAAACTCTGTCATCAAAGCAGACTAAGTTGAGATTTCTTTTAAAGTGATCCAGTATTACACATTTTTAAACCATTTTTCTAGCAGAAAAAAAACCCCACAGATACCTACTGAGGAAAATAAATATCTAGAAAAGTAGGTAGTGCTGAAGTTTCCGTTCCTAAGTAGGTTAACAGATTGACAGTCTACTTCCTTCTCAACAATTCATTATTTCAGGGCTTATTGTTTTGTTGTTGCTATTTTAGGCAGGATTGTCAGAACCTGTCTGGGAATTGCAGAGTGTTAAGCCTTCTCCATAGTATTATATCCCAAGAGCTGATTTTTAACAGCTACTGGAGGCCTGAGGGAGCTGGGTGAAAAGAGTAACATAAATGGAAGAGGCAAATATGTTAAACAGTTCTGTAAAATCCCTGCAGCTCAAACAGCAGTCCCATTGCTGATAATGTGCTACACTGTGATTGGGATACTTGAAAATGCACCTGCTTCTGTCACAACGCACTAAAAAAGACATATCTCAGCACCGTCCGGGTGGCTCCTCTAAAAGGAAGAGCAATGAGCAGCAAAGTTGCCTGGGGAGCCTTGGCCAGCGGTGCTACCTGGACTGTCACCTTCTCGCACACTCTCTGGCACAGTTTGCACCCCACCACAGGACGCGGTGACCGACCTCAGAGCGTGGCCACCGCCACCCCCACTGCACTTGTGTTGAGTCACAGCCAGCCCCCTATCCCATTGCTGCTCCCAAGTGGTTTGGGCACGTGCTCTTGAATGGTCTGTCCCGATGGAGAGCAGCGTTCCCCAAACACGTGGGCAGCAGAAACCTCTCACCTACTTCACACACAAGCAGTTTACCAGCAGGTCATGTTTTGTGGCATCCATTCCAGCATTGAGAGCCCCCCAGCAGGACTAGCAAGGTCCAAATTCCAGGGCAAGTCGGGAGCCGTGTGAGATAAGGGAGGGCTGGAGTCCAGTCGGCACGCTCCCACCAAGCCACCCGCCACAGAAGCACCCAAAGGGCTCTCTGGAAGCTTGGGCGCGCATATGTGGCCCCTTGGCCTGTCACCCTGCTATCTTATCGGGCGCTTTGTGAAGAAAAGTCCAGCAAACGCTCCGTGTTCTGATACGGCAGGGGACAAGAGACTGCTCTGCACAGTGGTTAGGACAGCCAGGGCAGAGTTTCACCAACGGAGAAAGATTCAATGTAAAGCTTAAGGAGAGGCTAACGGCATCCTCTGCCCTGCGCCCCGCCTGCTGAGCGAGCAGCAGCCAGCAGTGCAAATCCAGCCTTGTCAGCCCACTCCCTGCTCCCTCGCGCTGCCCATAAAGGCAGCTCTTCGTGAGAGGCGCCGGGCTGCGACTGGCCACGGCACTTCCAAGCAGTGCAGCTGCGCGGGGTGGCTTAGGGCCTTCTGCTGCGAGGTCCTATGCAGAACATCCCAGGCTTGCATAGACACTCCTCTCCCCTGCCTTCATCTGGTCTCTGTGCATCTCCCCAGCCGGGCACACAAGGATAAACAAGACCCGCAGCACAATGCGATCGGGATAAGGGTGCTGGAGGCTCTCCATGCTGTTCAGCCCTCCCTTACAGCTAAGCAGGAGACACCAGGCTAAAGAAATCAAGTCCTAGAAAGCATCTTCCAGAGCCTGGGATGAGGTACGAATAAAGAGTAAGGGATGAATGAAGTTGTGCCAGCTCTCTTCATCCCTGACTCAAAACTAAGCCCAGTGAGTGCAGCCCCGGGCAGTTACAGGACTCAAAATCCCTCAAAACAGCACTAACTGCTCCCCACTCTAGAACAGAAGTTGTCAGTGGAGCATTTTCGCTTTCCTAGGGAAGCCAGACATGCGATTTGCCCTTGATGTTCCGGCGGCTCCCAAAGGGAGTTCTGTGAAAACATCCGCTCCCTTCTCTGCCGCGGTGCTCCGCAGCACACCTCAGTGAATCACGCACTCCCTCCAGTTAGTCACTGCACGCAGGCAGCATTTTCAGTCCCAGCCAGTCTGCTACCACCGCAGTGCTTCCACCCAGCCCACCTCTTAAAGCAGGCCTTCCTTCTCCCGTCTCTCACAGGACAGTGACAGAGAGGGGCCAAGCTGGTGCTGTTCTCCTTGTGCCCCTAGCCCCAAACAGGGGATAACTCCACTCAAACCCAGCCTGTGCAACTGTGTGCCAGGGCACTCCCAAGAAAGGAGTGGGGTCAATCAGGAAATACCATCTCGGCTCTCAGTGAATAGACAGGCAAAACCCTTTACCTGCCCACAGAGACACATACACACACACATGACTTGAGCACTATCCCCAGAGCCAAGGCAAAACTCATTTCACACCTCTGCCTCCTCCCACTCTGTCTGTCTCCTCTCCTCAGCCTGTGAGCAGTTCGAAGCGAGGGCTCCTCCATGGTTTGGACTGCCCAGCACGCAGCAGGAGGGAAGGCACAGAGTTGGGTTGCTGTCACATAACAGCAACAACAAAAACAAGTGTAACTGGAACCACCTTAGCAATCTACAGGTGAAAAATGGTGCTTTGTGTCCCCTCCGATAGGGAAGGAGAGGGAGGCAAAGAGGACTCTGTTAGCATTCCCAAGCACATCAAATTTGCCCTGGTCACTCAGGAGCTTGCTATTGCTAAACACTGAAATTTTGATAAGTGCCAAACATTTTGGAGGTCAAACGGCTATTTATGCAAAGTGAACCACACGCAGTCAGCTGACGAGGGAATAAATAGAAATTACTCTTTGCCTCTATAAACAAAGCAAGGGCTGGGAAAGCGCCAAGTCGCTTCAGAGAACAAAAGGGGTGATAAATTCGGGTCACAACGACTGTCATACATGTACTTATCTTAAATCCCTACCTCATGCCCTCTGTCTTGCACAGGACATGATTCACTGTCTGCTTCTGAGAATGACCCAGACTCATCGCTGGAGTTTGTTCCATAGGATGGCTCACATTTAATCTGGGCTCGCACCGGGTTGTACATTCCGTCGCCCACCACGCCAGGCTCCTGGTGCTCAGGCGCCAGGAAGCGCGGGCCTTGGGAGCAAGGCGACGAGGAGAGCTCGCAGAGACGCAGGCTGCAGGGCGAACCGCCGCTGCCGTCCTCCGCGTACGAGTAGGAAGAGCACGAGCTGGAGGTCCTGGTTCTGGTCTCCAAAGGAGGCGAGCGAGGGCAGACTTTAATTGGCACCGGACAGCTGGTGTTGGGCCGCATCCTTCCTGGCAAGTGATCAGCTGTCAGTCCGCTGTGGGAATAGGTCTGAGAGCTAGGGAGAGATTGGCTACTGCCAGCCCACAGACCCTTTGGCACAGTCTCAGTGAGGTCTTTGTCCAAGCTGCTCACACCAGAATACGAATGCACCGAAGTGTTTACTTGGTCACAAGCGTTCGAAGAGAATATAACACTCCTCCTGTCCAGTTCCCCTTCCTGCTTACAGAGAGTTTCAAAACCAGGCCCCCTGAGAGGCGATCCCACTGTGAAGTTGGAAGCATCCTTCTGAATGGCATGGGACTGTCCGTAGTTCCCCGTGAAAGGGACGTAATCAGTTTTGTGGTCACCCTGAGTTGTCCCCTTTTCAAAAGGGCATGCTGGACTCCTGCCAAAGTGCTGTTGGGAAGTGCTGGGGAAGCCAACCAAATCTATGCTTTTTGTTCTGTTGAAGAAAGACCGCAAGCAAGAAGGAGAGGACCCACTTTTAGGCCTGTCGACACAAGTGGGGCTTGGCTGCTTCCTGTCCATTTCAACATCCCCTTCTTTATCCCTGATGTCAGGTTCATCTCCAGACAGGCAAAGTGTGATGCTTTCTTCATCGTTCTCTTCATTCTGAGGCTCGCTTTTTATCTGCCCCATAGCAAGTCCTGATTTGAGGCCATTTCCAGAGCTCTCTTCGCTGAATGTGCTTGCAAAACCTGAGGTACTGATGTGTGATGTGTTGTAGACATTCTTGGTACAAGCAAGCTGGTATTTCTTGTATCTGGGGTACCGTGTTACTGCATCTTTGTCCAAATTGTCCTTGCTATCTCTCAGCATGTCAGAGTCAGGCAGCATCCCTTCTCCTTTGTCTGCTCCAGAAACAGTGGTTTCAAAATTGAAGGGCTCTTGGTGCATTCTCTCTCTTGGGCAAGATATTTTTGACGTTTCCGATTCCATTGTCTCCTCCTCGTCTCCATCTGAGTTCTCTTCATCGTGCATGCGCTGGCAGGTGGTATCTTTTTTGCACAGGAACAGGCCATCTTCGTTGTTCAGCAGCTGTGTCTGAAGGAAGCTGAAGCAGGAATCCTCCAGGTTGTGCATACGCAGGAACTCGGCACAGTGGATGACCTCCTGGATGTTCTCTCTGCTGAGTAACAGCTTCGCAGTGTAGGCAAACTGTAACAATGGACCGAATCCCCTGACAGTGACCTGCAGAGAAAAGAAAGGGGGACATTGCCAGCATTACTATCAGCTCTTGCCATTACCCCAAGTCCTTCATCAGGGTAGCAAGGCACTCTAGCAAATCCAACATTCACAAATAAACATAGTGCTAGGTACTCTTCTATCAATCAGGTTTATCACGGTTTATAACTGCTAACTCGTGCTGCCTACTTTCAGGTGCTTCTGGTGATCATTGTATGGGTTGAGCTCAACAGTACTTTGCCAGAACAACTTGAAGACCTCTGAACCAAGCTGCAATAAGACGCTGAGAGCACAGGTGAGCGTGTAAGCTGTTTGTTCTACGGTGTGCCAGAGCTGGTGGTCAGCATGAATATAGTACTGAACCTGGTTTCTCACTGAGGGACATCTCTTCCCCACAGGACAACTGGCCTTGGGTATATCAAAACTGCTCAACAGCTTGGTGAAGTGTAAGACTGGGAGCTTACGATGGTCTCATTCATGAATCGCACACAACTCACCGCACACTCTGGTTAATCACAGCCTATCAATTCCTTACACTGCCTCAGGACCAGGTGGAGATCACGGATTTTCATAAAAATCCTGGCTTCTAGAAAGAACCTGCTGTTATTCATAAATCTGCACTTGTGATGCTAAATTATGAAGATACCACCAATGGCGCAGACTTCGATGGCGAAAAAAATATTTTAAAACACATCTAAAATTGCTCCCAGTAGCTTTTCCATACATACTATTACTGCTGTATCTGCTATTTTAAGAAACAGTACAATTTCATGCACGTACTTACACGCTTGCACATTCCTGTTTTACAATATGCCTCTGGTGCAGAATTGCCTAGATTTACAGCTGGCTATTAAAACGATCTCTGCTTTATCGGTGTTACACTTGCTGCCTATTTGCTAGATTATCAATCCGCTGAAAGCCTATCTGCGTTTTATCTATGCAGCGTGATTAAGAAAATTGCTCAGAAACTTAATGAGCTCTCGTAGGCCAATGTTTTTCTCCAATAAGATCGTCAGTATGGGGCCTTCCGTATTACTACACATCTTGTAAACTCAGCAGCAACGCGGGGCTGCCGAAGCAGTCATAAATACCGGCTCGAGGTTTTTAAGTCCCTTCCGAGTCGAGGGGATTTCGTGGAATAAAGGAAGCCTTCTCCTGGCAGTGGTGCAGCGTGGCCGCTAGGTGGAATGGCAGCAAAGCAGATTGGACGGCGTCTCCGCGCGGCACCAGGGCTCCAGCTGCCTCCGCACACCGCCCTAGTGCGGTTTGTGCCGCGGAGCCTCTCCAAGGGACTCACCCTGCTTGGCTGCAGGGCCACTTCCCAGGCTGACTCAGTTCTTCGGCCCCGGTAAGCCCGAGTGGGGATGGACAGCGTCCAGGCACCTGCTATTCCTGCCCTGTGAGGAATGTGTTGGGAGCAGAGCTCCCAGAGACAGCGCTGGGATGCAGCTCCCCGCGACGCCTGGCTCCAACAAGGGCCGATGCCAATGCCGGCCAAACATGCCCCTTGGCCTACCTGTGCCTGGCGCCCCATCCCACGGGGCTGCCCAGCGCCTTCACTCTCGCAGTATTTCCCTCCAGAGGAGGAAAGTTTCTTTCCAAGTACAGCAAGAAGCACTGTTGGCTCGAAGAACTGCCCTCAGGGAGGAATCTCTGGAGCAGCTCCACACAGAGCCAATGCTTTAAACTACACAAACAATAACTTTGATAGCAAATGCATGCAAAGCTTACTGGCATGTGTTAAAACTAGCAAAATCTCAGTAGCCTGAAGCTGTCTAAATATTGATGTGGCCTCCATGGTAGGTCCACTGTCTCAGCCCTGCCAGCTTCGAGACTGCCTGCGTTTGATTCATTCCGAGGAATGCAGAACTCAAGGCATGGGAGCGCGCATAAACTCTGCACGTTTTGAAAGGAAGGGTTTCAAGGCTGCACGTATTACAGGCACTTCTGCAGGAAGAGGAAAGAGGAGCTTTTTAGAATGATTTAACCTGACGCATCCCAGTGACAACAGTGAGTGAATTCAAGTTGCTCTATGTTAGCTAAAGGAAATGGATCATTTCTCTGATGTAATGGTCCTCGTTTACAAGGGAAAGAGACCTTTTGCAGCATGGGTAAAGCACATGACAACAACAATCTCAGTTTATTTAATTTTCCTCCCCTCCCATTGTAAATATAAGTCCAAATTTCCTGTATTTACATACTTTTAAATCTGATCTTCCATGCAAATTAATGTTTAGCTAGACAGGTCAATTTGTGGGAACCTCCATGGGGCACCTTGTCCGGGCTTATTTGCTTTCCTGTCCTAGGATCATCTGCATTACTCCCGGATATCCATTTCTATTGCAACACCCGTGTGAAATCAACTGGCTACGAAGCAACCACACAGACAAAAGATAACCTGTGCACGCAGAACAGAACAGAGCCCAGGGAGCCCAGGAGAGCCACGCAAAGCCCTCTGCTCCTCGGTGCCTTCTTCCCCTTCCCTTTCACCCTTCGGCTGCAGTACGGGTGGCAAAGGAGGGAGGTCAGCGGAGGAGCTCTCCTGTGGATTTGAGGCATGCCAGAAAACCACCAAGTCGATGGCATCCCTTTACGTTGTCTTGCTAGTGTCACCAGCTGGTGTGGTGTGCGTTAGAAGCCTTCTGTACACTTAATGCACGAAGGGCAGGACAGCGCAGCCCTGGCTGAGCCACCCAGCACGGTACTCACTCCACAGCAAGCCACGTTTCCAAGCCCTGGAGGCTCCCCACACGGTTCCTGCAGCCAGGGTGCTGGCCCCGGCTCCCCACGCTCAGCGAGCAGGTCTGCAGCAGGCAGCACCACGATGCCACGCAGCCTGACCGATGTTGGCCTGAAGAGTGCACCAATAGTGCACCAAGCTCCCCAGGCTTTGGTCTACCAACTGTCTTTCCTGCTAAGCTCGTCAAGCCAGGGGTGGGTTTCAGCTCTCTGTGCCCTCCTGACTTCATGGCACTCAAGAATGGCCTGGGAATAAAGCAATGATCAAAGCACCATCAAAAGAGAGGTTAATCAGCATTAGCCATATTGAATTTACTGGCAAAACACAGACAACAGCTTTGCAGAAAATAACCATGCAAACCTTATTTTAGTTCAGTCTGACACTGCTTTTCTCCCTACAGAGTCCTGTAGAGTGTGATGCTCTGTTTAGTTTTAATTGATTTAAGTAACCAGACTTCCACTACTTCCTTTGGGAGATCGTTGCCAGACTCTACTTAAAAGCTCCCTGTAAGGAAATCTTCCTTCCCTTGTTTTCCCCCCATCACTTCTCATTATATTTCCTTGATGCATTCCGGGAAATGCATCTCCCTTCTGGAGAAAAAAGCTGTAGAGTTATTAAACTCTTTAGTTTCCCTTCGTGATTGGTATTAAATCATTAAAGGAAAACTGGGTAATGCAAGGACGGTAATATTGACCATTGGCCATCTGGGAGAAAAAGTATCTTAGACGATAGTCAGCAATGAAAAATGCTAGTGAAGGAGGCAGCATTACAGCTGCAAATATACAGCATTTTTATAGTATGGGACACACAGTATTCTAAAATGAGGAAGATGGCTAGCTCATCTCTAAGAGAGGAAGAGTGTATTTTTTCTAAGGGATTTCTAGGGCATAAATTCTTTCCCAAGTATCTGTAAGCACACACACACATGCACCAGGAGAGACAGAGCCCTCCAGGTGAACTCTCTCTGGCTCCGGTTGCATCAGGTCTCCTACGCGGCAGCTCATCAAGCATGCCAGGAAGGCGTCAGCTTCGTTTTGCACACACAGGACGCAGCCTTAGAGCACACGCAGAGGTCTGACATTTCTGTGGACGGGCTACACTCACTGTGCGCTGCAGAGTTCATCAGTGCATGCTCATTAGTTGACTGCCCAGACTTCCAGATGTCTGAAAATCCCAGACAAAGAGACAAAATCCTCCAATTCTCGACAGACAATATTTCTTATGGGGGAAAAAAAAAAGGTTATTTCCAAGGGAAACATGGAGGTCTGGTAACCCTGCTCTGCATGGCATTTGTACGAGCCCATCTGAAATGCTGCATCTGGATGGGAGGTCAACCCCAACAGAATGCCAACAAATCTGAGCTCAATTAAAAGAGGGGAGGAGAAGTGATCAAGGGTGAGAAAAGATCACTGTAAACATGCAGGAATGTAAAACTTGGCAAGGCAGTGTCTAAAACGGAGCAAAATAATTTTTACAGTAATCTGATGCACATCAAGAACAGAGAAGAACTGTCTAGGTCACTACGGGGTGGTATTGACTGCAATGAGAAGAAACTGAAAAAGAGAATAAGTAAGGATTTTTTTTCTCACTCTCGACTTAGCAGGGAATTCTCTAGATCCTGGAATGCTTTCCAGGAAAGATGATGGATACTTTATACCCAAGAACTTTAAAGCAAAAGTAACAAAGCAACAAAGCACAATTCTGTTCTGACAAGGAGGGCTTTGATAGTTCGGTATGACTTCTCCAGCTCCAATTCCTGTGTTAATGAGGGCACATTGCCAACGATCTGCTAGAAAACAGCGTGAAAGTTCAACAACGGCAAATGTCCACGCAATTGTTCCTTTTAAAACAAAGAATACTTGGAGCATTTTAAAAAGAACAGCTCACTGGCCATGGTGTGGGAGGGCACAACCCCCTCTCCCTGCTCCTGAGCAGCTGGATTCTGCAAATGGGACAGACAGACAGACAGACAGACAGAAAGAAAGAAAGAAAGAAAGAAAGAAAGAAAGAAAGAAAGAAAGAAAGAAAGAAAGAAAGAAAGAAAGAAAGAAAGAAAGAAAGAAAGAAAGAAAGNAAGAAAGAAAGAAAGAAAGAAAGAAAGAAAGAAAGAAAGAAAGAAAGAAAGAAAGAAAGAAAGAAAGAAAGAAAGAAAGAAAGAAAGAAAGAAAGGGGGGAGAGAGAAATAAATAAAGAAGAGATGTGCAGAACATTGGTTGCTAGATTCCACCCAACTGGGGATGAGTTCAAAGGCAAGCCTTCACCCAGCGAGTGCAGAAGTCTCAGTTGCAGCACACACACTGAGTACCATCTTTATGCTCTCGAACACTCTTGTTGAATCAATAGGAATTCCGATGGGTTTCGTCAGAGGATGCAAGGATACGTCAGGATTATGGATTACTTCTAGTGTTTTGATTTTCAAGTTAAATTAATCATCAGGTGCCTAAAAACACATCATAACCTCATTTGCAATCTCCAAACATTGATTTAATTTTTAAGACACTTTGTAGGGAAGGAAGAAATGAAAACTGAATCAAAAGTCGTGTTCTGAATATCAAATTCTAATGCAAATATTAAATAAAAAATGGATAAACCCATAAGAACTATGTGAACTATCCTTGCAGAAACCCTAGTCAATCCTTTGCAAGCATACTACTTTGCAGCACCGTTCTTGTCCTTTTGATAATGTTTTATTGTTTCTATTACAGTCTAAAGGTACGTGCAGAGGATGTCTAAATCCACCTCAGCTGAGAAGTTTGACTAACAAGCCCAAGGATGCAGAAAACAAAACTACTAACTGTCTCACTAGGCCAGCGTGTTCCTAACACTACAACTTATATAATCAACCACTTGCTAGAAATAGGAGATAAGATTAGTGACAGTTAACTGCTTCTATTTTTTCCATAGCCTGAAGAAGGTCTCGGGGATTAAACATTAACTCTAATCTTATTTGCTATAATTAGCACACACTATATTCTTTTTCTCCTGTACAGCCAATTGCAAGTATAGTGCATAAGTTATTTTCAGAGTGTAATCTGATAACTAAAGTCAGTCACCAAGCTGTTATTCCATTAAGAGTTAAGTGACTTCCTCGTTATTTACTTAGTTATTTTTACTTGGAATGGTGGGGCCTGGCAGATCCCGTTTTTCCTCGCTTGAGGTTATTTGTTTCTAGAAAACTGTCTGGAAGATTTATATATATATATATGTGTATATATACACATATTATCAAGTTCAAACAGGTCAGTGGCATGTGCAAAATCAACAACTCTGGATACTGAGATTGTCTCTACAGGTGCACAAAATAAGCCAGCACACAAAGAGGAATTATTTAAAATGCTTTTAAATACTATGAGAGCACACAGGAGACAGGGAAAAGTCAGCAGCACCCAGGGAAAGCAACAGACTTTCCCAAGCCAGTGGCACCGGAGGGTTTTGTGGGTTTTTTTGAGAGTTAATTTAACAGTGTTAAATGTTCTCTCAACAGCAGCCTGTGTCTTCCCTTACAGCCTACGTGTAGCTAAAGCCATGGAGCTCCTCAGAGGAGCGATCACTCTTTGAAATGCAACTTGGGCAAGAAGCATCAAGAGCAGGTACCTCTGCAGCATCTGCAGGAGAGGAATTCAAAGCTGCTGATGGAAGAGCCCCATAAAGAGAGGCCTAGAGCTCTGCCACCGTTTGGGTTAGTTATGTGGATGCGCTCCTGGCCGTGCTATTACACCATACCGCCTCGGCTGCCGCATCCCCACCTGCACAGAGGACCGCCCTGAAGTCAGAGCGACCTTCTGGCCACGGGGCAGAGCAGGGCTCCGCTACTGCGTGGGACAGCCCTTGGCACGGTCGTGTCAGGGAGGCCACCGCTGGAAAGGGCCCCATGCCACGGCGGGAGCAGCCGACGAGGCAGCGGGGACGACCAGCCCGCGCCGGCACAGACGCTGCCAGAGTATCACGGTCGGGAGAGGAAGGCGACAGGAAGGCCCGGGCGGCAGCGCGAGCAGCGAGGACTCTCCCGCAGCTTCACTCGCGTCACGGGACTCCTGCCGCCACACGGACCACCAAGCTGGGACGTCCCTCCCGGCCCTCGTGTCCCCAAGCCTTCATTCGGGCACCCAGGAGCACAGGATTAAGCGGTCCCAGGTTCTGCTGGAGACGGGGCCTGCAAGTCCCTTTCACACAAGTGAGGACTGCTCTCCCCGCTACCTTCCGAAGCGCAAACCGCAGCAGGAGTGCGAACACCAGGACCATCTCGGCCTCCCCGACCTCCGCGTCACCCTCTGGAAAACACGGCGGAAGCACCTCCACCCTCAGAAGAGAAGGGGGGATTCCTATTCCTTCATTTCTGGTCGAGGCGTTCTCCAAAGCCCTCGCATGCAGAGGGACAGGGAACGACACCTGTTTGTTCGATGGACTAAGTAAAACTAAGTAATTTTTGAGGCAGCCACAATGCTTATTTTAACCCAAGTCATAAACAAGTCTTATTTAATCTTGGAGATATTTAAGCCTAAATGAAAAACCTTTTGGCCTTTCAAAAGCAAGGCTGGTTTCAAACCAGAGCACAGCACTGACTTTGGAAGCGCCTGACAGGAAGCACTCAAACACTTTCAGCATCCTCCCCATCCCTCCTCGCCACAAGATTTTAAGGGAAATTGTTAGCTGGAATTTGCTGGCACTCTCAGTCTTTCCAAAATGGGACTTCCAGCAAACACGCCAGGCAGCGCGAGGCCAGGGGCAACCCCGAGTGCTTTGCTGCCCACACGCTCCAGGAAAGAGGGGGCCCCCTTGCAAAGCACACAGCGGAACATCCCTAGAAACACAAAATGCCAGAGGGCTGGGAGATCCAGGGCCTTTCCCTGGCAGGGAGGCACTGCCTGGATTAAGCGTGGTCAAGCTGCCCTTTGGCAAAGCCTGCTGGGCAGTGTAGGGTTTTCCTGCTTGCAGCTCTTTGCTGGCACAAAACAGCAGTTTAAATTCTCGGGCATGAAAAGCAAAGGAAAACATGGCTGTGGTATCTGGCAGTTTGCAATGCACTTGTTTGTCCCATGCAACTTGTACCCCGAGAGACCTGGGAGCCAGCGAGGAGGCAGGGGAGGCACTCAGCAAACGGGAACCTCCTCGCCTCGGATACAACCCCCAGGGCTCCTGCTGCGACCAGCGTGAGAGAAACAGGCACCACGAACAGGCTGGAACTCCAGGGCAGCATCGGGATTGAAACGAAGCCGCAATTTACAAGTAAAATTGGGTACCATATTTTTGCAAAAGGAAAACTAATCTGACCCACAGATCAAAAAAGGGAAAAAAAAAAAAAGAAGACAGAAAGTGTTAAGCAAAGAGGAGGGGGAAGGAAAGAGTGGGACAGCTTTCACAGAATATAAATGGTGAGAGAAGAGTCTGTGAAAGATCTGGTGGGGTGCATATCATGAGCCAAACTGGGAAGGAAAAGGGGAAACAGAAAGCAATTGAAGAACTTCTAGAATGGGAAAAGAAGCTCTGAAAGCCTGCAGGCTACATCAGTAAATACCAGATAGGAAGAAAATGAAGATAAATGTAGAAATGTGCTCATTTAGAGGGCGCTTGGGTGACCAATGACATTAATATCCAGCAAACACACAATATAGAAGAATTCTAACGGCCCATAAATTACACAGTGGCCCTTTTTGGAGCACAGGGAAACTTAGTCATGTGCACAAACCCTGGTGCCTGGCTGAACATGCTGCAAAGTATCTTGGAGAAACAGCAAACCCTCCTCAGCAAGGGCTCTTGACGCAAGATCTCCTACCAAATCCCTCGGTGCCAGGCAGCAGAGGAAGCAACCGGCTCTGCTGCACACGATGGAGAGGAGCACAAGGCTGCACCAATGCAGCAAGCGAAGCAGGAGGCAGAGGAGCTCAGGAGGAGCCAGCGCTAGCAGCCACGGAGTGGAGGATTGCCCTGGATTTCCTTCCACACCTTTGGGGTCGTGTTTCCCTCACGGCACCTGCACAGACCCGGGTTTTAAGGAGGTCTGCCATTGCTGGGCTGGCAGAGTCATCCTCCTCCCTGCTTCCCTCCACAGAGAGCCAATAATTCCTTCCGCAGTGGCCTGAAAGGTTCCATGAGGGAAAAGGCGGCGTTTCCAGCCTTTCCTACCCGGAGAGTACAAGCCCAACCCCAAAGCTTGCAGTGCGCCCGCGTGTGGGTCTGTATGAACTCACACGAACCCGCTTGTGTCAGTCTGAGAAAGGGACAAGGGAAGGCGAATGCGTACAAGAGGGAGCGAATTCTTCCCATCTGCTCTGAAAAGATCGTTTTCTCCTTGGGTTTCTATCACCATCGTATTATTGCCACACTAGAGTGCTTTTAAAAGGCTACAGTTCTGGCAGCCAACATCATTACAGCTGCTCAGATTATTAACAGTATAAATAAACTCTCAGAGACACTACTAAGAAAATATTAGCTACAATTATCACTGTCTGATAAAATAATGAACAACGAAGTGCTATTTTGCTGTCTCAGTCACCAGCGTGCACTTATGTGCGCTGTGAGTAATGAAAAACAGTTTATTTGCATACTGAATCATCCTGACACCATTTCTTTTGCTCTTATTTTATTTATTTTTGCAGAGGTACTTTGAACTAGCGTCTTTCAGCCCACAGAGGCTGGCGCTGCGCGCCTGCAGATTTCAGCCTGTGCTGTTTCCTTCTCTGCCATTCCTAATCCCATTATTTGCAAGTGAGCAGAAAAGGGTGCCCGCGGGCATATACAGCTCTGCCTGCGGAGGGAACGGGGCAGGGCACAAGCGTGAATCCCTCAACCAGGGGATATTTTTAAGGGCAATCTGTCTCCATAAGAAGGCAGAAACTCTTGGACCATCTCACGGACTTGGATCCTTTGCCCTTGTTGCTTTTCCCACCTGGGAGAGGAACAATGGGCCAAACACAGTGGATCCGCAGCTTGCACAAAGCCCATCATTCTGTGGCTCCCAGACAGCCCCGCCAGCTTCCCGACGACATTCCCAAGCCCTGGCCTTCCTTGATGACAATAGGCAATGTGCTTTTGGTTCTGAGCTAACAGAATCCATTATTTCACCGTACGCGGCAGGAAGCGGCTCTTCAACCCGAGGAGCAGGAGAACAACGGGAGGGCCGCCCGCCGGCCTCGCTCCGTACACGTCGCCCACGCCGGGACCCGCTCCCCGGAGCGGCTCCGTTCCCAGCAGCCGGAGCCGCGGACGGGCCTCGACCGCTTTTCTTCTTCGTCGAGAATCAATTTAGGATGGCATCATCTGCTCATTAGCAGAGCTCATTAAAATTAGGAGAAATAAGCTATCTGGGCGTGAAACCATTTAGCGCAGGGCAGGCATTATGTTAAACCCCGAGTCCAGGCAGCCGACTCCCACAGACATTCCCCGATTCAAGGGAGGCTTCCCACTTTCAAGTCTGGCTCCGTGGATTAGTAACTATACAGCCCCAATTAAAGATGTCTCTCCATGAAAGCATTAAGCAAAGCCCCTGTTTTGTTCGGCTCCTTCCACGCCGCCACAACAATACCTGATCCCCAGCAGGGAGGCACAAGACTGAGTCTGCTCTGGAATCAACTGGGGAGATTCCCACCGGCGAGAGGCATGGGGCCATGCTGAACATCTGCAGGACGAGCCCTGCGGCCTGGACAGCAGCCAGCAGGGCCCAGAAGACACAAGGGAAGGAGCAGTGGCCTCCTCGGCTCTGGAGCTCCCTGGGATGCTGGTGGGATGCGGCTGGCGCGAGCCAGGCTGCCCAGCATTGCTCCGGCCTCAGCGATGTTCGAGGCTGGCCCGGGAGAAGGGCCATGCAGGGGAAAGAAGACGCCAGGGAAATGCAAGGTGGGCCAGCAGCAACTAAATACGAGCAGAAAGGAATGCAAAAAAATGTGACGCAGAGCAAAAAGGGAAGAACAGACTGTCTAAAATTCCCTTAATCGGGGCCAGAAAAATACCTTGAGGCTTTTTATTCCACAGCCCTTTGTCCCCTGTCCCTTCCCATAACTTCTCCAGCACCTCTCGTCCTTTGCCCATCTCCTTCCCCACCCATTAGTCCTTTCTTTCACCGACTCCACTTCCCGCCCCAGGCGCCTCTGCAGCCGGCCATGGGCAGCCCTGGCAGCAGCACACACGCTGCACGCCCCACGGCTCCTCATCCGCACCCCGGGCCAGCCCGGCAGGGCAGCTACTCTCCTCCAGAGAGCAAAACACGATGATACATTACTTCACGCACACAAACGTACTCTCCTGCAACGATTCTTGTTTTTGTCACGAAAAACCCCCGTGGAAGGCAAAATACAGAGAATGGCAAAGAAATCACCGGAGAAGAACTGAACTTCATTTTAAATCAGTGTTCCATGTACAAATGCTGCCTTACAAATAGGATTATTTAATTTAAACCTTAGATCTGTCAAGTTCCATTACTTCAAATGGAGCCTGTCGTTTCTTGACTTCATTATAAATCAGGCTTATATTACAATTTATGTTAGGTTAAGTCACCGCTTCGATAGGAAGCGGTGAAAAAAAATCACACGGCAGCCAGTAAATAGAGCAAAGTCATTGCACTGTTCTTGAAAGGCAAAAAGTCATCTTGCTAAATGAGGGTCCAAGCTGTCCCGCACCAAGACTGTTAGCAATAAATAAAAGACCTCTGGGAAAAGTGCTGAGCATTCGCTGGATCTATTTTCAGCTTGCATCAGCAGCTGCTGCCCCTGGGATCGCATCTTTGCTCATACCCTACACCATATGTAATCACTCCAGCGCTGCAACCAGTAAGATAATGAAAGAGCATGGCATAAATCTATACTTGAGTGGAATGCTAAATGAGAAAAATAATACAAAAAAAGGGGGAAATAAACCACATTTTCAAGTCATTAGGAAGAAAGACTTTGACATATGAAGTGTTGCAACCATTAATAGCACTTATCATATAGAGTGGAGACAAAGAGACAAATTAATCAAACTGACAGAACTGGGACATTTTATGCTAATGCAGGCTCCTGGGTTTTAGTTTGTATTCCTCTGTGTCTGGAAAACTGATACCATTACAGGGCAGGAAATTGCATGAATAACATGCAACAGATCATAAAAATTCACACACCAAGCGCAGAAACACTGCCAAAAGCCCTGTAAAAACAAGGCTAGAGACCTCAACAGAGGAACTACCAGCAGCTAATGAATGCAAATAAGTACAGGAGTATTTCCCATCCATGCATAGCAATTAGCCACAGGCTGCGACTCCGTGGTCTCCAGCAGCGCAGGTAAGACAGAGCCCGGAGAGCTCCCGTGTGCAGAGCTGGGGAAGCGTTGGCCAAGGCAGGGTCTGAATTTGTTTGCTGTGTTGCAGCCAGCAGTTCAAAGGCATCGGGGAACTGGCATTCTCTGTCTGAACATATCGCTGCGTTAGATTTAATTTAACATTTCAGGTCAAAGAGAGGGAGAGGGAGAGGAAGGAAGATGAAAGAGGAAATAAATTAGTCCCACTGTCACACACACCAAAAATCGCCTCACCAAGTGAAAATCCACAGCATGCAGTTAAAGAAAGCACAAATAGAGGCACTGAAAAACCCCAAAACACTCATTCGTTTGGGAATCACAAGGGCACTTGCTGTTCAAAGCCACAACCGTGTTGCAAGGAGGAGGAAATGGCAAGATGGACAGGAATGCTGGGCAGCGTGCAGCACGACGTATGGCCATGCCAAGGTTACTTCACTCACCAGAAAGGCTTCTCGAGGGCCTCCAGAAGCACCCGCTAGAGCAGTGCGCTGGGCAGGCGCACAGTCAGCCCCAGAAACACCTAACGACCAGCACGCTCACTCGATGCGCTGCTCACTGCTGTGAGCGGTGAGGATCCCCCTCGAGAAGCCTTGGTGGCAGCTGCTGTCCAAACCTGGGCGAGGACTAAGTCTTGGGGGTAAGCAGGATTTCAAAACCAACGCAGGCTAAACATGTGGCACCTTGCCCTTTCTTCTCCTCCACCTGCACTAAGAGCACTTCAGGAGTAATAAAAATAAGAGGCTAGCTGCAATAAATCATAAATTCCTGGCAGAGAGTATGGAGAGAGGTCTTTAGCACCCGTTAGTCACTCAAGCAAGACCTCGGAAGCAGTGATGAGAACTGCCTATGAATTCTCACTCCTTCAGGTATGGCAGTTCCTCTTCGGAAAACCGCTTTCAGAAAGACAGTGACCAACCACCAGTACCAGCAAGTGCTTCACACTGAAACTGTCTCCGACGGCTCAGGAGAGAGTCTGAGAGGAGAAGATGTCCAGAGGATGTGCTCTGCTCAGAACCCTCAGAGCCTGCTGAGAGGAGCGGGGCCAGCCCGTCCTGCAGACCTGCTCGCAGGAGGCCCAGAACCACTCACCAGGGTCACAGTAGCCCCGAAGCAGCCCGAGAGCAGGGCCAGAGTGAGGTCAAATTATGGTCTTGAACAATTCACAGCCTTGGTCCTCCTGACCTAGGTTTCCAATTGGCAAGTCCCTGCCTCAGGGTGAAATGAATCGTGTAAGAGAAGATTTAGGCTCGTCTTTGGAAGGAAACTGAGCTAAAACACGTCTGAAGCAACTGGTACTTTTTCTTCTGAATCTTCCTACTGGAACAGATATAATGGAGACACGGAAAGAAGGATGGTGGTACCAATTTAAAGATTTTTGCCTCTACTGAAAGGCACTCATTTGCTTTCTGAACGCTATGACAACTTGGTAAATATGAACAATTTTCTCTGGAGAATGCCTCAATTCCTACATTTGCCACAGACACCTCCTTCATTCTTCACTTCCTTTGACAACGACATAGACATTATTTGTCCTCATTGACTCCTCCTTATATAAACCTCAAAAATGACAAGGATGGATGACACTAGTGAAAGACTGGCAATTCTCCCTTTTGGGGGCCTTGGACTTGTCAAATTAATTCAGTCATTTAAATAAACCATAGCTTTGGTTTGATGCATCCAGTCTTCCGCAAACTTACAAGTTCAAGGAACAGACAGATACTGGTTTGGCTTCATGTCCAGAAAAAAAGTGCAGAAAGCCATATAAGGGGAACAAGTAAATCTGTATTCAGATAAAAACAAGGTAAAACATCACTTCACTGCAAGAGGCAAATGAGAGTACTGAAAAGACCTATGGAAAGTTCAATTCCCTCATCCTGGAAGTAGAAATGTGCAGTAGTTTTCCACAGAAAGTAGAGGGGAAGTTTGTCAGAATTTGCCTCTATCCATTTTTTCCCTGTCTTGAAATCAGTGCTTTGAAAGAAAAAGGAAATAAGGTGAACTTGTTCTGTTTTTACTTGACCTAGAATCCCTTGGCAGGAAAGTTTTATACGAAGACTCCTTGTGTACATGGAGTGAGGTGGCTACGCATCTTGTACTACTGCTGTGCGGCCAGAGAGGGAAAGATATTCCACTTTCAAGGTTGTTTAAGACTTGTTTCTTATTAGCTACAGGCCCTTCAAACTTCAGGAGCATGTGCCTGAATTTCAAAGAAAGAAATAATTTCCCACAAATGCTGTTCAAAGTATTACAGAGCCAAAAATGCAGCCTTAGCCTGCTGGCTGACAGTCTGACGAAAATCCCGGACCACTTCATCAAAAACATTCTTTTTTTCCCCTGAAACTGAGAACTCTACTGGCAAAGTTTGCACAGGCATTTCTTTTCGTAAAATTTTATCCTTTTGCCTTGTTTTCTTAAAACTTTATCCTTCCACCTTGAAACACTAACCCTGACTGCATCCCCACCCCTTTCTGGGAACATAATATGAATTATATACATAAATTAGGGAATTTGGTCACATCACAATTCAAAATAAGCAAATAGTGGAGTATTATAAAGTGTCTGATGCACAGTACACTGCATGTCCACACCCTTTCAAACTGTTAGCACTGGTCACGGCTGTTTCATGGCTGCTGGTCTGTTTATTTGGACGGTCTCTTTTCTGCTTTACTACTCCAATAAAACCATTACCTGTGGCTTCAGGGAACACACTTGACACCACAGTAACAAAAGGAAGCATCAAAAACACAAAGTCACCATTGAACCGATCTTGGGCTTCACCTGCAAAGCTCTCTGCACCCTTTACAGTAACCCAGTACACTTCAGGTTCTCTTACTTAACTTCCTGGCTCTAGCTAACTGTGCCTCCCAAATCCTGCCTAGTGGAAGAAAGAATAAATGTATTCTAGGGACCTGTTTCTTACACATGATGGCACCTACCAGAACCTCAACCTGGAGTCTGCAAGCTGTGATGCGCAGCCAGAAGGCAATAGTGAGCTCGCCCACTGAGGTGTTGTCCTGAGATGACGAGCAGATGCTGCAGAGAAGGATGTGACCTGGAGACAGATGTGTTACCAGCCACAAATTTATGTGCATTGTGTCTGAATTCTTTAGCTTCAACAACAAATCAGAGAAAGATTAGGGGGTCCTGAAAATCTACTGCTCCTATTTACCAGAACTGATCAGCTCCCAGTGGAAGAGATCAAGACTTGCTGCGTACCTGTGTACTGCTCAGGACAAATGGGATACCCAAAAGTTACAATAACACAGCATTAAAAAAAGAAAAACTAAAATATGAAGACTTTTTCTTTAACAAAGAATTTCTTTCTGAACCTGGTCTGCAAAGGTCTTACCACTCAGGCAAAAATACCTGAATATGCATCCTGGGAGGTGCCCAACCTCCTGGTGAGGAACTGGAAATAACTGTAGAAATTCTCTGATTCTCTGCTCTACTCCACGCCTCCAGGTCTAGTTTCCTCCTGAATCCGGTCTTACAGGTCTTACAAAGGGCAGTGTACATCAGGTCTTACAAAGGGCAGTGCACAGCACTTGCATCAGCTCTTCAGGGATGATACGGGAAGAAAGAACCAAAGGGCACAGCGCAGAGCCCATCTATAACCCAGGCCTAAGTCACCGGTCAATGTGCACGACTGCGAGTGTCTCCACCTTCTCCCACGCATTTTGAGAAGCTCTCGGCAGTCAGAAAATCTTCTAAATGCCTTCGTATGCTTCACAGGTACCAAAGACAGAAAATGAGACCAAGACTCTGTCTGAGATCCATGCTCTGGACCTCTGGGTTCAGGCATGCTGGCTGCTCTCTGCCGGCAGCCTTGTCTGCTCTGTGCTGGCCTTTTCACTTACATTTGAGGCAGCTGAAGCACAGAGAGCTTAAGGGGAGGGAAACATGTTCGAATGATTCAAAAAAAAGGGATTAAGTCATTACTGACCTGAAGAACAGACCTGTGGTGTAATTCAGATCTGATGCATCACCTTCCACCACAGCACTCGCGCACAGAGATGATGACAGTATTTCATTTGTTCAGGAGAGACCACAAAAATCTCCTGCTCAAGTTCTTATCTTACCACTACTTAAGTTTCAGAGCTGACACCTCACCGTTCCAGCTGTTTGGTGACACCTTGTTTATTGGTTTTACTTTACACCTTGTTTATACAAGTTTTATTTTAAGTGCTGGTACTGTGATTCTCTGCCGTTCTCAGACCAGCTACAACTATTTTAATTCTGGCCCCCAGACCAGTGATAGTTCATGGATCACAGCAGAAAATTCCCAGAGCCATCCCAAGTGGGAACTAACCTTCTCTTCTCCACAGTCTTCTAATGCCTTCTTCACCACCTCTTACGTGTCCCAGAAAACACATCATGCAAATTTGAAGGAATGTGGAGCTGCTGGAGAGAGTCCAGCGCAGGGCCACGAAGATGATTAGGGGCCTGGAACACCTGCCCTATGAGCAAAGGCTGAGAGAGCTGGGCCTGTTCAGCCTGGAGAAGGCTGAGAGGGGACCTCATCAGTGTGTATAAGTACGTCAAGGGAGGGAGTGAGGAGGATGGGGTGGCCTCTTTTCAGGACTAGAGAAAATGTTCACAAACTAAAGCATCAAGAGTTCCACAGGAACTTAAGGAAAAATTTCTTAACAATGAGGGTGACAAAGCACTGGAACAGGTTGTCCAGAGAGGTGGTGGAATCTCCTCCTCTGGAGATCTTCAAAACCCGCTTGGAAACCACTCTGTACCACATGCTCTAGGTGATCCTGTGTGTGCAAGGGGGTTGGACTAGATGATCGCTAGAGGTCCCTTCCAACCTTAAGGATTCTGTGATTCTATGAAGAGCTGACACTGGCTCTCATGGTATGTCTCTCCAGAAAACTAAACATGTTTCCTAGAGATATACTTGACACTTTCTTTTCATTTAAGTCTCTAAACATCCCTCCAAATCCCCTCTCAATCTTGTTCAGAGAAATTCAATCACACTTACTTTGACCAAGTACAGCTGTTCATATTTATTTAATTTATTAAAGTAAGCACAGCATCCAGTGACACAGTTTTCAGCAGTGTCAGCTGAGCTGGAACACAGAGGTGTTTGCTGGAGGTTTCCATGCATGTGGTACAGGTGAAAACTCAGGTGCCCAGAAGTGCTGAACTGGAAGAAATCAGCCATCTCTGTGTGCAGAGCTTGTATCGTGCATGCACCAGGCAGCACCAGGCAGCAGTGTCTGCTAGCTGCTGTAACCAGTCCTCCCGCCAGAATCCCTGTGTATCTCACCAAGAATGCTTCATTCCCAAATCCTAGTGTCCTCACATAGCCTTCTGCTCACCTAAAACCCGATGTCATTTACAAATCCAACTTCTTTTCTTGTTCTTAATGTTTGTTGACTGCTATAAAGTGTCATTTAAATACTTGCCATATTCCACTCCAAAGCATGCTGCATTCCACCAGTAGCTGAGAATATTACTCACTGGACATTATTCACTGCGGAATCTTTGCCAAAACTACAATATAAAGATAAAATTTTGTCTTCTTTGGTCTTGGGAATGCTGATGCAGTTAAGCTTGGCAATGGGATCAGCAAACCCCTTGCAGGTTGTGATCCTGCATCTGTGAAGCTGAGGGGTGTCTTCATTTAGATTCTGACCTGTGCCTTATCTGCCCATTTATTCAAATCTCTTAAAAGAGTAGCTAGTCGGTCTTCTTGCATTAAAGTAGAAAAAAAGGAAAGATCTGAGAATCAGAGGGGAGCAGGGAGGTGAAGAGATCTGTGGGACTGCAGGGGCAGTGGTCTTGCAAACTGTGCTGAAAAATGATGCACGGTCCAGGTTGAGACTCCTCATTTTCACTCCCGCCAAAATACATCTTAAATACACAGGCCTCCTGTAAACCTGCCAAAATTCATATTTACTGCTTCTGTGCATGCTTTTAATGCTTTTAGTACGGTCCACCACTAAGATCTACTTTCCAGGTCATATTTAACATCTTTCTTAAATTGTGCTTGTGATTTGTGAGAGGGAAAGTTTCCACGTTATAAATTGTCTTTTCAATAGCAAGTGTAATCACAGTCAGTCAGCCAGATTCATCACTAGAAACAGGCCTGACTTTAACAGAGGCAATGAAAGGGAGTCCACTTATTGCAGTGGTGAATTTCACTCTGTGCATTAATCTGTTTCCACTTTTATAGTACATTTTTATAGGCTTACCCGAATAAATAAATAAATAGTACAACTACCAGCAGAGCCAGTTCAGATTTTTAATAACTCAAAGGAGTTAGTTCAGATTGTCCCCATTAGTATGGATGTGTGAGTGCTTTTCATTTTGTTTTAAGCTTACATCTCTCCACAACAGAGATACATTTCACCTTTCTGCAGAGGAAAATATCAGAATCATCAATTGCAAGACATCACTCAGGAGTAAGCAGTGGAAGATATGACACGCATAATAAAAAGTGTGTAGATAGTTTCCTCATCAAACTTGAGGCATGAAATAAGCAGTGCTGGGAGTCCTTACGGGAAGAAACGGATGGAATTTCATTTTACATCTTGATGGTTTCATTTCTGTTTTATCACTCAACTGCTAGAAACAAACCACAATGTTTGTACTTTGTGCTGTGCCGCACATGCAACATATTTGACAACAGGCATTTCTGTCTCATGGTCTCTCCTGAATTAGTATCATGTCACTTAAGATTTTAAAATGCATCTAAATGCTCAGTTTTATTCTTAACCCACAGACCCACAGCCTCCAGCAATTCTTGTGTCATGAGTGCCAGCATTGTGAGTAAGCATGAGTAATAATATATGCCATAGGATAAACTGAGGAAACCAAAGACCTCACTTCCACCCTTATGGACTCATTGCAGCGGTGCTGAGGTGAGGCTGAAGTGTTAACACCTCAGGAGGTCGAAGCCTGATGGATACGACCTCCTCCCACTCTTCCCTGAAAGGTCTGCAGAGAAAAAGGTAGATGGCAGGATGCTCTGAGATCACTCAGTCTTCTGAATCTAAAGCAGAAATAATTCTGGTTGGTATTACTGTCTGTGAGGAATATCAACAGCTGATACAGTTGTGTGAAGAGAAAACCACTTCAATGTTGTCTGTTCCACAGAATAAAATGGTAGCTCTTCTTCATCCTGCTCTGAGGGGCCCCAAATCAGAGAGTCTTTGGCTGTTCTCCACAGCACAACACTAACCCTCCAGCTGGGAAACACAGCCTCCAAACAGACCCATCTTACTCTGCTTCCCACATCCATCACCTCTTCCACTGCAGGCCGATATGCAGAGAACTCCCAGCTCGGGCACTGAATTCTTTAAAATTATCACATTCATGCATATACACAGTGCACACAGAGAGGAAAGGCAATGCTAAGACAATATTGTTTATTTCTAGAGAGATAAAAAGGATGAATAATGGCCTTTAGTCGTCAGGGTATGTAATATCTGACCTCCTGCATCCTGCCTTTGATTTTCCCCTGAGCCCAACCATCTTTTGTTGGCTAATTCCCAGACTTTTTTCCTCAGGCTGGCATGGATGGTTAACAGCTGCCAGTATTCCTTGTCCCTGCCAGTTAAGAACCGCACAAATGCGGATGCCTGGCTCAGTCCCACCAGGGGTGGATGCCTTCCCTCTCCAAAACACTCAGTTTTCGCCAGCCTTGAAGCCAAATCTATCTCCTGTCCTGCCCTTCTCCTTTCGAAGATTAATTGCCTGAGAGAGATAACCCATGGAAACTCATGAGACAGATGATGGATTTCATGTGGTTAGACGTCACAGGGGAATGGCAGATTGCACAGCAGCTTTTAGCAGGCAGTGAAATATTAAGGACGCAGAGCAATCATCAGGTACGTGGTGTATGCTGACATACGCTGAACAGTATTCTGCTAATAGCAAGAAGGAGTCGCAAGAAGAAACGAACAAGAAGCTCCCTGCTGAACACCTTCCACCTGCTCCTCCTGAAAGAGATGATGCCTCCTCTGCCTTTTGAAAGATGGGAGCCACAGACGACTCGATTCCATCCTTCTGCACTAGGGATGGAACATATCCCACACATAGTCTGCGGCACATTACCAAGTCACTGGTAACCACCCTCCTAACCTGATTCAAGGATTTAAAGAGCTTACAGGTAAACCTAACCAATCTACTTAAGGAGCAACTCGTTTTTACTCTACAGACATGAGGCACCAGACCAGTGGTATAGAAAGCCAAGCCTGCCATTTCAGAAGACCTATGCTTAACCAGAGAGAAGGGCACATGGAGCCCTGATGGCTAGAATGATCTTGCAAAAGTTTGGTTTTTTTTTTTTTTTTTTTTTAAATATACCCCAACATGATGAAAATCTCAGTAACAAGGTCAGGAGGGTTGTAACAATTCACTGGTTCATAGAGACTGTCTGAAATCCAAATCCATGATGATTAGAACTAAGTTCCCTCCTCTGCTAAAATTTATTCCAAACATGAATGTCTGGAGAAAAAGCTGACTTCTGGACTCTAGCTTTGCATGTTTCAGCCACCTTCTCACCTGCTTCTTTCTTTAAGCTTGGGACTCTCATCTGTAAACTGTGGGAATCTTATGCAGCCAAGGGCTTTTATTTGTTATTGCCATTCTAATGTTTTTGCCTTTTAACTGAAACCTCAGTTTTGGGAAAACAAGGTGAGTAAGATGCTGGCATAGCCGGTGCTCTTCTGTCCAGGGTCCAGCTTTTGGCCTGCCTCTACAGACTTGCTCTGCATGCACTTCAATTAGCAAAGCGAGGCAGGTAATAACAGCGAATAAAAAGCCTATTCTGAGGAGCGCTGGCTCCTTCTCCAGGAACGTGGAGTACCACTACAGCATGAATGACTCAATCATCTACTCAAGAGCTATTACTCGCAGCGACGAAGCAATGTTAATTGGATAATGGCCCGCTGCCAGCTAATATTGGCATGACCTACAGTACCCTTGGCTGACAGCCGTATACATCTCTCCATCACACCTTTTTTTTGTGATCTGGATGGGAAGTGGAAACCATTAAAAAAACCTCCTAAGTGCCATTTAACTTCTTATCATAAATTAAAAGCTTAATTAAGTGCCTTGTTACAGGAAGGAAGACCAGTTTTTGTGATTAAATAAAACAAAACAACAGCTAGGGGTACGGTTTGAAGGAGTAACATTACAGCTTAAAACTTGGTTCTTGGAAAATACTAATTTGGGTTGCAGTTAACAACAACTGAACTCCTGAAGAACCGAAGAACTCCTGGAAAGTACCCTGGGTGAAAAGTGCATAAGGTTCTACTTATTTAGCAAAAACTGAAAATTATAGGAAAAGCCTAAAAGCTGGCAGCTAAAGGGGTATGATGTTTATTAGTTCTTTTCAACTGCAGTTGAAGCACTTTATTGCTCTAACTCCATTCTGAGTTGTGATACATCACACACCATTACCCTATCTGAGCACTTGTTGTTACACAGCTGTTTTTCCAAGAGCTTATTTGCAAGCTAAAATATATTGCTTTAACAAAAGGTGTAGTCCAAAATCAAATTACTTAGGCTGGTACAAAAGAAGTTTTAGGGAAACTCTTCAATCAATGAAAAAATAGTTGCATACTACGTTGCTTTAAACTCATTAGGAGAAAGTTTGAACTAATACATATAAAGCTATGCTCATACTGCATGAAAGACCTAACCCAGGGTTTTACACTGGTTTAAAAGCCAGGAAGTTCAGCTAGTCCCAATTCTGCATGTGTCTCATCTCTCAAATGCCATATTCCCAGGGTTCCAAAGATCACAGGCTAGCAAATGCCTTTCTAATTTATTTTAATGAAATATAAACAAGATGATTCTCCTTCTTATCATCTCTTAAACAGCAAAGTGTTTTTATTCCTTTCACAAGTTGCTCAGACACTCTTCTTGGCAGTATTTCGCATCCCAAAGCACCGGAACCTACCAAAGTATCCAGCAATTTGAAGTGGAGCAACACCATGAGTAGGGAGATGCTTAACCAAGCAGTAACTGAGAAATAACTAACTGCATTACACAGATCTCTGTACCTCAGATGACTAAGAGCTGTGAGGAAACTAGTCACTGTGCAAATTGGATTCCATGGAGTTATGAGAAATTAATTTGCATGTGGAAAATCTGTAGTGTAATATATGCAGTGTAAAGTATCTGTAGAAAATAACCAGGAGTTACTAACTTTAGGTAACTCCTTTCTTTAGTCTGAGAGTTCTTTTCCAATCTGAAAAAGTTAAAGTCTTGGTGCTCTGAAATGGATCCAGGCACACGGTGAAATAACAGTATAGCTCTCAGGTGGAGTGCGACTGTTTTGGCGTACTGAGAAAAACCTGAAGAATTAGATTACTTCTGAAAATTCACAGACTTTTGTGGAGATGAGACAGCAGACAATTTAACCCTAATTCACTAGATCTTCTTGATCTTTCATTGAGATATAATTTGAAGTGTAAAATCCTAGTAATTACACTTCATTTATCTTAAAAGGATTCACTTAAATAGGATTCATTTATGGTTGCACTGGAGGAACATTTTTCATGTAGTATCTCATACAGGACATATAAAGACAAATCTTCATGTTTTAACCAGTTTGTCATTTCAACACAGGACCGTGTCACTGAGTGAGTCCCCAGGCAGATGCATGATGATCATTTTGGAAATGGGCTCCCACCCTACACCTGCCTCCAGCTGCGTGTCTCAGCCCCTCACTGCTGCTATGATCCCAAAGCTGCTAATTTCCCAACTAACTTTACCTTTTAAAAGCCAGCTGATACCAGCCCATCCTTGTGTCCACACTGTGTTCTACCCTGTCTCATACTCTCCGACTACATTGAGCAGGTAGAATGATAGAATCACGGAAGAGCTGAGGTTGGCAGGGACCTCTAGAGATCATCCAGTCCAACCCCCTGCTTCAGCAGGGACCCCTAGAGCATAGGGCACAGGGAGAAGGAGACTCCACAGCCTCTCTGGGCAGCCTGTTCCAGGGCTTTGTCACACTTGCCACTGCTCTTCTCCTTTAAGCCAGGCTCACTCTTCTCATCAGGCAATCACCTATCACCCTATCATCCCATACGTCTACAGGCTTATTTGAGTTTTACAGGTTTTTCTTGATCTGCTTGGACCAGTGTCACCCTTGGTGTCCACCAGCCAGTCTCTCAAGGGCTTTGCAGAGCAGTGTGGACACCCTCCTGTCTCCTCGTGCCTCTGTGCACCAGCCCGGGTGCTCTGTGACCTCTCTGCTCCCATCCTTGCTTTGCAGCACCAAAGTCGGGCAGCACTGACTGAAAGACCCTTCTTCCTCTGGAAATTATTAGTGGACATTGTGTACAACCATAGTGTGCGTCCTAGCGTGTCTGCTGTGATACATCTGAACTCTTATGCAAAAGGTCTGCGTTTAAAATTTCTTCATGAGTAATATTCAGTGTCAAGATTCACGAAGTCACCCCCGGTGACCTATTTCTTCTCATGCCCTCCAATTCGTGCCATGACAGTGTTATGACACCACTAGAGTCTCCGGAAAGTGAACTCAGAGGGGAAAAAAAGTGTGTGACACTTTAGTCACCTGCCATGATTTAAAAATACGTAATACTTCTCAGCAGGCCTTATGTGGAAGAAGACCTTCACCCCATTCTGTACACCAGAAAACCTTCCCAGTGACTGACTGCCTTCGCTTCCCTTGGGGACATCCACGTCCCTTGAAGTACGAGCTCGGATAGGATATCCTGGGGTGGGTGGGGAGGAGGAATAGGAGGGCTTGTCAGCAAGATCTCCCTTCTTGTGGCAAAGTCACCAGCATGACCAGCGGTGTCTCTGCTATCACGGGCCTAGGGCCGTGAGGAAATTACACGGGGGTGGATGCCAACCAGTGAGATTCTGTGGTAAAACAAAGCAAACTTTCCAGCGAGGAAGGTATTTTCTACACCCTTTGCTTTCGGCTGCGTGAGCCCTTCTGCATGAGAACCACCTTGCATTTCTGAAAGACCATGTTCAGTTTTGCTTTGTGAGTACAAAACACACGTCCCAAAGCAGTTAAATCCCAAAGAGGATGAACAAGGAAGCTAGGCTGAATGAGACGCAGGAAAGGGGAAAGGCAAAGGCTAGGATGTGAGTTACCGGAAAAGGGTGGAAGCCAGGAGGCTGCAAACAACATGGGCGCTCGAATGACTTCTCAACAAGAACCTGCTGCCTCGCAGCCTAGTGACCCCTTTCCAGTCTCCCCTCGGGAGAGCCCAGGGCATATGAGGATGTTGATGATGCGCGGAAGGAAGCCGCAGCCATGAAGCGGCCTCTGCACAGGAGTCAAGGGTTGGAGCGCTTTGCTCCAGTGACCGCTAGCAACGCTGGCAGGTTTCACTTTGACCCTGCCAAAGGAGGTGGAGCGACTGTGATCATCCTCACACTCCCCATGGGCTTCCAGCAGCTCGCGAGCAACCCAAAGGCGACAAGGGAAGAACAAGCTGTGGGGAGGTGCCGCGGAGCGCACGCCGCCTCCCCCTCTCCCCGCGTCGCCCTTCCCTCGGGGACGGCGCTGGGAAGCGGTCCCATACTGTACCTCCTCCGGCAGGCTGACGACCAGGTCATTTTCGGTCTGCCCCACCAAGGCCTGCAAGAAGTACTCGCTGCAGGCGGCCAGCACGGCGCGGTGTGCGCGGAACTCCTTGCCCTCCACGAGCAGAGTCACATCACAGAGAATATCCTGCTTCCGCTGGTCGTTCAGGCACAGGAGAATATTGGTACAATGCACCGTTGACTCATACACATACATGGGGGATTCAGTCTTCTCATCCACAGACATTCCGTTCACACCCTGCAGCACAAGGCGGGAGAAAGAGACAAGCAAACATCAGGTGGTGAGGAGCAGAGCAATACAGCCGGTGGGCGCCCGCGGCAGCGTTAAGGCTACATTTCCTTCCCCGGGTCCAGCGTTAACACTTGGAGTGAGCAGCCTGGGAAGGGGTCTGGGAGGGCGCCTGTGTCACCGCACTGCAGGCTGCCATGCCGTCAGCGGGTCTTCCTCTGCCCCCAACCCGCTCCCTCCTCCTGCTGATCCCTCCCGTCACAGAAGCCAAAACATGCCGGAGTGTCCGCGGAACCGCTGGACAAACGCCTGTGCATGTGTGATGCTTGATTTAGTAGATGCAATAGAACTACACGGGAAATTTTAGATGGCTGCTGCAAAAATAAGCAAGAGTGACACTTTGATCTTCTAATTGTGAAAAAGGAAAGGATTTAGTCCTTGCTTCTTTCATTTTCATGCTGAAGGGAAAAACCCTCGAAAACCCATCCTGTACGCAAGGGGCCAGTGCTCTGCGATCACTCAGAGTGAAGGCTCCGCTCAGGAAAGCAGGAGAGTGGAACTGTGTTCAGCAAAAACAAGTTGCTAATTGCAGCGACCTCACTTCTCCACAGGCATTAAAGATATTTTAAACCTTAAGGGAGAGAGCAAGATTTTGAGTGGATGCAGAAAATATATCATTTCCAGGTATGGCTAAGGCGACGCACACTCGCTGCTGGTTTCATGTCATTTACAGAAAAGGGCACTTTCTGAATTCCAGACTCATATACATAAGAAATCCCCCGACCTACATGGGACTCCAGCAAAGGGTGGCAGGGCAGCACGTGGGTGCTGGGGTTTGCTCCTGCCTTGAGATAAGTCGTGAGTTGCTGCGTGCTGACAACAGACCTGACGTTTGTAGGATGTAAAATATTCATTACAAGTTTCTGAAGGGGGAAGTTCCCAAAAGCTGACCTATACAGAACTGTCTTGTGCCTCCGAACACGAGGATTAGACTGCTGGGGGTTGTGGGGGTATGTGAGCTTCCCTGAGCACCCGGCACTACATGAACCCCACTCACACCTGCACACGCTGAAGTAACTTTTCTCTCACCCTGCTGACACACTGAGGACATTTTTAATTTCACCTGAAGTTTTCCACTGAGTGCCAAACTGAATCCTGTTTGCTTTGTTTTCCCAGTTTAACTCCTGTCACTAGAAAAGTGCCAAATCCCTTGTTGTATCTCAGCGCACCGCGTGTCCCAAAACAAAGTGAACATGTTCGTTTCAAGGCTTACATGGGAACAGGGATTATTTTACTTGCATGTATTACTCTAGCAAAAGACTGTAATTTTTATTTCCCTCATATGGCTGCACAAAGACATGTTAAAGATATGCGTATACCGAGGGAAGAACTTGGGCTTTTCAGCTGAAGCAGAACAAACCGATGACTACGCTGGCAAAAATGTGCAAGGCACCATTCACTCACCGACTAGAAAATCACATCATAGCTTAACAAGAAAAACCTGCCAAAGTCAAAGAAATGACAAAGTCAGTCCTCATGCACCCGACTTGCTCAGCTGGGAAGTCCTTAGGTGCAGATAGTCCAGCTTAATTTGACTGCTGCCAGTTTGACCACAAGCTGCCAGTCTGCTGAGCTCTGCTGCTGAGAGGGAAGTCCTGCACACATGCAAACTTCAGGTGTCTTAAGGAATTATTTATTTCCCTTAGGAGAAACAACAGCAGCACTCTGTGGAGAGAGATTCAGCGCTAGCTCTTACAAACCTAGCGCTAGCATTTTGGCACAATACTGCACAAACCCGACTACTACCCGGTACGACTGTAGGGAGGAGGGGGCTGAACTGTTGTTCTTGGTAGTGGCCAGTGATAGGACAAGGGGTAATGGGTACAAATTGAAACACAGGTAGTTCCATGTCCATGTGAGGAAGGACTTCTTTCCTGTGAGGGTGACAGAGCCCTGGCACAGGCTGCCCAGAGAGGCTGTGGAGTCTCCTTCTCTGGAGATCTTCCCAACCCACCTGGATGCCACCCTGTGCCCCGTGCTCTAGGGGTCCGTGCTGGAGCAGGGGGGTTGGACCAGATGGTCTCTAGAAGTCCCTTCCAACCCCAACCATTCTGTGATTCTGTGAAAAGTGGAAGCAGAATTTCTCCTTTGCTCCTCTGCTGAAGTGGATCTTCACGCACGTTCTTTTTATTTTCGAATTGATGGGTACACAGCATGACTTCAAACAATCTCTCCTAGCAAACATTCAAACGGGGACACCCTTCTCTTAAACTTGTAATCCAAAAGATACTTGTATTCTAGCCAAGAATGGATTGAAGAGGACCTGCTTGCTACCTGTAAATATATACTAAACTTCTAAAAAATCTCTCCTGCTTCTCCTGCTTTATAGGCAGATATGCAAGCCAGAGGCTGCCATGACTCTTTTCACAAAACAGGTATTTCTGCTAACCTTAGGGAAGTATACAATTACTGCATTTGTTAACGGAATGCTGACGACTTCTCTTTTACAGATATTTTCAGTATTTACTGCTGACTCACGCTGTGTTTCTGAGTACCCAGCTGAAACGCCTACATTAAGAAGAGCAACCCAATAACCCGTATCCTTTAACTGACTTTACATCCACAAAAACAACACAAAACTATTTGCCCTATATATACATATATATAGTATATAGTATATATAGTAGGGAGGGAGACTTTTTTTGTTATTTTGGTACCAGCTGGCTTTCTTAAGCCAAAGAATATTCACCAAATTCTTTTTTTCTCATGAAATGGGCAGAGCAGACAGCAATCATTTTATTAGTACTAGAGTAAGGTAGAAGAGAAAACGATACTTGGCTCTTCCCACTCAGAGCTTTCAGTACAAGTGAAGCCTGACGCTAACGCTGGCGTTGCAGTGAGCTTCTAAGCGGCCACTTGTGCGTGCTGCGAAACGCAAGAGTTTACAAGAAGGACCCAGGGGAAAATCTGAGAGCTGCAAATGACAATGCAATGGGGAAAGCCTTTCGAATTTTTATTTTCCAGACACATTTTATGCCTGTAATGTCTGAGGTGATGACGAAAGGTCCAAGAAGTCTGAAACCTGGCAGGTAATGAATAGAAAATTAATTACATTTTCACTTTTTTTTTTTTAATACCCTTTGCCTGAAATGGCACTTTTTTTCTTTACAGTAATAGCGCACTTTCTGTGAATCAAACACTGAATTCAGTTACTAATTAGTAATTTCCTATTTTGTATCTACAGTTCTCATTAGCAGTATTATTTAAGAACGGTTTTATGCCCCACAAGGGCTGAAAATCCCAGGGATTTCCCTGCTGGTGAGCGGGTCTGTCTTCTCTGCTAGGAAACGTGACTGACCCAGCACCGTAACTGCAGCTTTCTGCTCTGGCGGGTCTCTAGGAGGCTCCCAGGAGGGACCTCGATCCCACTGCTCCCATGGCTAAGGCCTTTCTGGGTGTCTGGCAGCCTGTTAGTCACCGCTGTGAGTGCATGAGAGCCCCTGACAATGAGGGCTCCTTGAAGCAGCTACTCGACATGCTCCTTGCTGCCTGCAGGGAGGCCTGGGCCCCCATGAGGCACCAACTTCCCTTTGCCGCGTGCTTGGCCACCTCGGGAAGCCCGTGGAGCCCCAGACTGCGCACAGGGAACCCACGCCCCTATTTCCAGCTCTGCACGTGTCAACACGAGTGATTTGCTGTCTTCCCTCTCCACGATCTAGAGGAGACTGAACGACCTCCAGGCACGAGGTGTTTCCTGTCCAGGAGGGCTTTATCCTGCGGGATGCGGCAAGGCGGTGAAGCTCCGTGCTGGGAAATGCGTCACTCATCTTCATGAAGGAGAGGGCTGAGAGGTCATCTTAGGGTTTTGGCACGTAGTAATAGGGAAGCAACCAGACCTTCATCTCCCCACTCCTCTCCCATGAAGTAATACAGTGATCAGGTATCAACCTCAGACTCTGATGCAAGCAGCAGTGCAAGAGTTAATGCAAAATGAGTATTTTTTTCCGAACTCAGTATTACGCTGAGCTTGCAGAACCTTCTTCACAGAAATGTTTGTAACACGCTTGCTACTTCTTTCAAGCTGCAGACAGAATGACTTAGCAAGCCTTTCTGCAGCTCCAAAGAACATGCCGCGCATTTTGTTTGCATATGGGTCAACATACTGCCAGAAAAAGAGTCTCTTTGAAACAAAAGTTTCCAGAAATTGGCAAGAATTACTGTGGGCAAGGAAAGCACCATTGAAACCTCTCTCACACACACCAAAATTGCTAAAGGCCAGTGACTCAAGTAAAGCAAAGTGAAACTTTCTTTGCTTCCACAGAGACTGCTGAGAGGTCCCACAGACCATTCCTTCTGTCTGGCTAGCAAGGAGGAGTCACACGAAGCACCAAGAGACCAGAAAATCACTTGTGGAATATCCACTTCACTACGGTTTGCAGGAGGTCATCAAGTGGCTTGGCACTCATCCAAAACTCTCCAGGAACTTGGGAACAAACTGGCTGACCTGCTACCAAAATTACATTACCTATAATGAGAACCAGCTCCAGCCTGGCAAGACTAGAGGGCAGGCAAAGCAGTGCCTGTTTTGGAAGGGAAGCATCAGCAAGGGAAGACCTTATCATCGCAGCCCAGAACGTCTGGCTGCAGAACTGGGCTAATGACATGAAAAGGCAAATGCAGATCATGGCGGAGCTACAGAACAC
Organism: Eudromia elegans; assembly: GCA_003342815.1. Lineage (NCBI taxonomy): Eukaryota > Metazoa > Chordata > Aves > Tinamiformes > Tinamidae > Eudromia > Eudromia elegans. The sequence continues at coordinate 532,402 of PTEX01000150.1, read as the reverse complement.
TTAACCAAGCAAATTATCATCATGACACAGCAGCACGGCTCCTGCAACGGCAAAGTCATCTCTCTCATCTGCCCTGTTCGAATCCTTGAAGTGTGTCAAATTAGCACTAAGGTAGATGTAATTAGTGCTGACTTTCATAAAACCTTTGATAAAACCTTTCCAAAAGGCTGCTGGAGAGGCTCAGTTGTCGCAAGGTGAGAAGTTGCAGCAGACTGGAAATGACTTAGGTTAAACTGTGCTAACCGGAGCTGGGATACCTGGTCTATTTTCAACAGGTGAATAAGGAAATACCTCAAGAAGCAGCACGAGTGACAGCTGCCTACACCCACACCGTCCTCAACATACCCAAGGCTGTCTGCCCTCCAAAGCTCTGCTGTGTCCAAAGTTAAGCAGGTTGGGTGGGAGAATCCTAGAGGACCTAACAGCAGTCTGCTGCTACATATGGGGATGTCACGAAAAAGATGGAGCCAGGCCCTGCCGAACAGACATACATTGAAATCATAAGAGATTTAGCCTAAATATCAGGAAAAACTGAAGGACAGGTTGCCTGGAGAGGTGTTGCTCCATCTCCCTCTTCAGGGACGTTCAAGGCCAGACTAGAAACAACCCTAAGCAAGGTGCTCTGAGCTCCTGCTGGTCTCTCTGGGCCATCTGCACTAAGCAGGAGGAGGGATCAGACTTTCTGAGGTCCCTTCCAAACTGAATTATCCCACAATCCTTTACTTTTCAAAGACCTAGAAGTCCACAGTCTCTCTTAGGGAGACTGAAACTCAGTTCAAATGTCAAAGGTAACAGAGATTGTTGAGAATTTCAAAAAGACTTAATACAATAAAGAACTAAGACTTAATACAACAAAGACAGGGTGATAGACTATATTCAGGGTAATCTATTGCACACAGGTGGCAGGCAGAACAAAATACGATTTGAGCAGCTAGTTGATTCTTTACAGTCAATTTGATCTCCCTTGGGGAAAAAAAAAGACTGGAGTATCACGACGTACAGCCGTAAGGGTATCCAATGAAGTTGGACACAAAGGCAGTGTTAAGAAAGAGAAATATTTAAAACAGATGTTTTCTAGCCACTTTTGGTGTAGTGTAGTGTTCATATCTGATCACCAATGTTGAAAAAGGAAGAAATCCTTGAGAGGATAGAACATAGAAATAATGCAAAATAGAGGACACAAGGCCAACACAACCATACTGGTTTTTTTTTTTCTGATGTAATTTGTACAAGAGGACACCCCAGTAATTTTTAAACAGAAAAGGTTTACATCTTGATCATACACATTTACTGAAACTGTACCCTGCACTATATAGGGTCCCTTCTGCAGCAAAACAGCAGCGAGGAAAGAGATAGTGAAAAAATGAGGTGTAAGGGCACCCTGAAGCAAAAGGCCACTCTGCAGTAAGCTCTGTATCAGAGTCACGGGAGTGTGCACAGGATTCCCAAGAACGTCACCACAAAGGCCACCAAAGCCTTGTTGGTGTCTCCTCACTATGTCCGTAATGCCACATTTTAGCACAGAGGCCAACTGATGGCACTGTGTGATTGCCCGCTTGGGCATGGGAGAACCAGTGACACCGTTTTACGCTGATCCAGTGCAAAACCGAAGCGTACGCTTGGCTTGGGAGCATACGCTAGAGCTCACGCTACACCCTGGGGCACAAAGTGCCTCGCAGAGGCCGCTGGGCAGCCCGCAGAGTAGATTTCCACATTAATGTCTAACAGTATTCCTCTTCAACAGGGCACGTAGTGTGAAAAACGTTCTTGTGCTCTGAGGTTTTCTACCAATTTATTTTCTTTTCTACTAATTTAGCAAAAGGGGGAAAAAAATGACTTGGAAAATGGTTACTTCATATGAAGAGGGTTACCTCAAACCCAGTGAGGAGATAAGCAGCATCACTTCCCAATAGTGATGATAAAAGTTCTGTGGAGCTACTAACTCTGACATATGACAGCAAAACCACAGTAGATTTGACAGATTTTAGGGATAAACATGCTCTGTTCTGAAGTGGCAAGTGGGAGGAAAATATTTTTCCAGAGCTTCCTTCCCTATCTCCTAATATACTTTTCTATTAAAAGACTCGTTTTATGTAATCAACGCTTTGAAATTAAAGAAACTTATCAATAACCAACACTTCAGAGCTCCTAGAATGACCATCGTGATAATTGGTTATTGGGATCTCTCAATTATAGATGTAACAACAAAGGAGGTGATTATACTGTCACTGCTTGCCTTTAAAAGAAACTATTGAAAGGCCTAATGATTAATTCAACATTTTTGAGAGCTCGCTGTAATGACAGGAGACTCTATACAAAGGTCTCTTCAGTGAGCCCATTATTCAATTAATAAATGCTGAATACCAAGCAGTCATAGTCATATGAAACTCCCAAGAACTGTGTGAATTTTTAACCAATTAATTATCAATTACAACATCATAAAACACCAGCACAAAAATAGAAATAATGAAATTTAATTATACATTATTCTTCCTAGTTGCTGCAAATACTATACAAGACTGATTTTGATTAATAATTCATACGGCAATAAAGTATCAGGAAAGATAATTATACAGTGCCACAATTCTCACACTGATTTCTGTAATTACAGATTACAACAGTGTTAGCAATTTAAAAAGGTTAGGGAGCAGTAGTAATTTGCTATGTCATCCTCAGCAATACTAATGTCTTCTTCTTTGAGCGCCCCAGATAATTGAATACAGAGTAAGGGCCCGTCAGGCTGCACGGGGCTGCCTGCTGCCAACCACCCCGTGGGCGCCCGGCCTGGCACCAAGGACGTGTTCAGAGAGGGGCCCCGCACGTCGCGCCGGGAGCTTCTACCGTGCCAGTGAGCAGCAGACGGGGCGCCGAGCGGAGCGGGCATCGTGTGGCTTCGCCTACACACCTCATATGGCCCGAGGGCTGGTTGGCCCCGCGGAGCCTGGCTGGGGCAAGGAGTGGCCGAGAGCTGGGCAGAAGCTGCCCCCTCCCAGCCCTGCCTCTCTAATGCTTTCTGCAAGCGCTGTCAAGGTATATGCACATGAATACATACAAAGTATATGCAGCATATGCACCAGAAACCACACAGGACAGTCCTCTACAGAGTGAAACGGCTGTTTTTGCAAAGCCACAGTGCCCAGAGGTTGGCTAGAGCAATCCACCTCCATGTGAGGAGGAACTTCTTTCCTGTGAGGGTGACAGAGCGCTCTCACAGGCTGCCCAGAGAGGCTGTGGAGTCTCCTTCTCTGGAGATCTTCCAAACCCGCCTGGATGCCACCCTGTGCCCCGTGCTCTAGGGGTCCCTGCTGGAGCAGGGGGGTTGGACTGAATGAACTCGAGAGGTCTGCGCCAACCTCAATGATTCTGTGATTCTATGAATAAAGCCTCATTCCAAAAGTTGGTTCCCAGCTTTGCTGCATTGGGCTAAATCCTACTGCGCAACATGACAGCAACTGGGGAAAGAAAAAAAGGCAAGAGAGCGTTTGATCCCTGGCTGAGTGCTGTGAGGAGAACTGCTGAACGCAACGTTTGCCTGTCACACCTGAGTGACTTATAGTGGCTCCGCTATCGACTCATTGCCCACATGCACAGAGACGTACGGCTGCCCCAGCTCCACAACGATCTCGTGCGCTGGGCTTTCCCTGGAGGAAGAGACAGGACGCCCCCGCGCTCCGTGCTGAGGGCTTATTTAAGCCCCAGGTGTCCTCTCCACAGAAGCTGTGCCACAGCTTGGGCAGGGAGCGCTACCAGAAGGAGCCTGGGATTCCCAGTGGAGGCTGCTTTGAAGAGCCCAAATATGTTTGTGTTTTACAACAGACAAAATCCGTTGCTTGTTCTTAGGGAGCTGGGCTGTTATTGTTTTGTATCTTTGCAAAAGTAGCCCAGCTCAACAAGGTAATGATAGCAAGCAGTCTTTAGGGGCTTTCGTCAACATTCATGGCATGTGCATTCATATTTATATATTCTACAGTGGTCTACTATGCAAAATACACATGTGCATGCTTTCACGACCTAGGAAAAACTAACACAGTTTTAGTTCCTATGCTCAGTAAGTCAGGCTTAGTCTAACATGCTTCATTCAGCATTCTTTAAACATAAATGCCAACACCTTCACGAGAAGGGCATAGTAGATGGGTTGGAGGAGAGAGAAAAAGTGAGTAGGAAGACAGACGGAACAATAGAATTGTCCCTGTCCTTATTTTTTAATAGATACTCCATTAATACACATACATGTGGATCACGAGAGAGAGAAAAGCCTTCACTCATAACATGTCTCATAGTTTTCACATTTGCCAGACTTTACAGTGACTGGCTACAGTGGAAGGGGAGCAGAACCCAACCTATTACTCAAAAGAGTTTATTCAAAGCAGACCGGGGAATGCCCAACACTGAAACACTGCCAGGAAACCGCTAAGCAAAACAAACAAGGTATTCATTTTTTTTATTTTTTTTGAAGTGGTCAAAGGCTTGGGGAAAGGATTAAACCTTTAGGTTTACCCTTGGATAAACTGGATCATCGGGTGAAGGAACCAGAAGGAAAATTCATTTAGTGATTTATTTTTCTGCTGCTCTCCAGCTTTGTGAAATCTCCGAAAAGGTTTAAGATGTCTCCATGCAAGCAGTGGTTGGTGATTTTGGTTTAGGGTCCATGAGAGTTAGGTCTTGCCTTCCTTGCTTTAAACCTTGCTTATCTCTTGCTCTGTGGATTTCACCGAGGAATGGTGACATGGCTTTCCTCCTCTTCCTGAACTTCCCTGGATTTTCCCAGATCACTGCAGGTGCTGCTGCACATGTATGCATGCCCTAGGGCACGCAATTCGCACCGCAGCGCCATGCGAGATGAGGGCACCACTGAGGCACCAACACTTGGTCAGCTCTCCAGGGTCACCTCCCTGCACAGCGGAGTAATTTAAGACTGGAAAGAACGTTTCTCTGTGATAAATCTCCTTTGCTAATGCAACTTTGAAGAGGAAAGCCAGGCTGATATTAAGCCAATGCTACCAGTATTTGGAAGCCAGAAATTATGAATAATGGTGCTGTTCTGCTCCTTTTAGCAGCCTCTTTGTGTGAAAGATTATGCCAACAAGTTATCTGGGTAAAAGCTTTTCCCTTACGCTTTATTCCCAGGGAAGCCCAGCCTTCAAAATCTCTGTAGAGCTTGATGCTGAAGCTTTGTAATTTAAAATGCTGGTTGCTATCAATATTTACGGTTGGATGAGTTTCTAAAATAAGAACTTTTTGTGAAATGTCATCAAAGGAAAACAGTAAACTTATCTCTCGGAATTGCATTTTCTGGTTAATTTTCCACTCGCTTCTCAAGCTTCACCAGTTACTGCTTTTCCAGTTCATCCGCAGCACTAGCTCAAGAGGTTTGGTCTCCATGGACAGGTATGGTCCAGGCTACTGCTAACATCTTCAGCTGCTCAGCTCATAAAGGTTGGGAGAATGACAAAATGCCGTTTTCTCCTGTCACATTAAATAGCTGTTATGGGAAAAAAATCTGATCTCCATTTGTTTGCTTGTTTAGTTTTGTCTTTTTCTTCCTAAAATGCAAGCTCTTCATCTTTGCAGCAGCTCAGCAGGTGTTTGGAATACCCTTCCCGTTTCCTTGGGCCGCACACGGGCACCTCCTCCGGAACGCGTCCGTTGTGATTAATGCGTGAGGAGCAGGAACGCGCGTGCACGAGGGCCCTGGGGTGGATTTGAGACAGACTTCCTTAGGGCTTCACTCCCCAGCTTCTCCTCTTGGAAGGGAACCCAGGTGTTGCCTTTGCCTTGCAGGGAAGGCTGCTACCTGCTTGCGCAGTGTTTCTCCAGATTAAAGGATATCAGCAATAAGGTTCTCTTCGACTGCCTATATAGCAAGGAAAAAGCTCCCTTATACCTAACCCATCGATAGTGATAAACTCATCTGAAAAAAAGCCTAGTTACCAGCATTACTAGCCCCCTGAGGGGCTTAGATTTGCAGAAACTCTTTTAAGATTAATTTGGATTTTATCTTTATCTTGTCGAGCTTTTCATGCAGTGTTTTGAAGTTCGTTTGGTTTCTTTGCCCCCACAGAATTACACTGCAATCCATACACTTACAGCTCCAAAAACTATCAAATCAATACAGATAGGAGAATAGCATCTCAAAACCTACATTGCATTTTATCCCAGGGAAGCAGAGTAGCTCGATGATTTCTGTTTGAAGTACTGGAATTGAGGCATTACTTCTAAGATTCACAAGTCTTAAAGGCAGAGAGGACCATTATATCATTTGCTCTCACCTCCTACAGAAAATATCAACAGTTGTGTTTATCACATAGATCCTCAATCCTGTCATGGGGAAAAAAACACAGCCGGTTTGCTTGACAAGCTCGCTCCAGCCTTTGCTGGGCTTATCTGTACTTTCAGCCTCCAAATTCTCTCCTGACAGCTCCTGAAATAGCTGTCCCGCTATTACAGCCCAGACTGATGCCAAGCGAAGGCAGCCTCCGGTTCCCCGGGACATCCCTTTTATCTTTCTGAAATACCGGAAACACAGGTGGCAGAACTCCAGCTTCCCAGAATTTCCCTGTTTCCCTAAGATTTGTTACAAATTAACAGTCACTTAAGAGAGACTCTTCAGTCAGCTCCTTTAGGATTTCTGTGCTTAGAAGTTCCTAAGCGATGTGAAAAGGCTTAATTTCAGTCATTCCTATCTCAGATCCTCCTTTGCCATCAGCTGCAAACTTTCTGTCTCAGCCACATCTCCGCACAGGACGCTGCGTGTCCACATCTCGTCCATATCTTCTGTTATTTCAAACACAAAACCCATCCAAGCGACATTTCTGCCTTTTCTACTTTCCCTTCTTTGATACTTGATTAATGTGTGTTTTATCACTACTTCTATTTCTTCATTTAAAAAGGATGGCTTCTCACCAGTGTAACGTTTTTTGTTATTGATGGCAATGTAAAAGCATAATTTCTGAGTAGCTGGCAGAATATTCTTCAATGATTCCGAGTGTTTTCAATACTTTTTGAATGCAATGTTGTGTCAATAGAACAGGCTTCAACTTTGGAAATCAGATCTTTTTGTGGGGACTGAGCACTCATAAATTTACAATCTAATGGCAGGTGTTGCATCCAGTACATTTGTACAAGGTCTATGTAAGGCATTTGACGCCTTGTGAGTAAAATTATTTAAGACTGTTAACAAGAGTCTGACAAACCGCTTCCCTGTTTCTTTCTCTTCCCTGTTTTTCTTCCCCTTCTCTGTTTTTCCTGTTCTCTCTCAAGCTACAAGTTGTAAAACTCCATTCTTAACTGTAAAACTCCATTCTTAAAAAAGTCATTGCCACTAAAACTGAGCAATTTCATTTTTATTACATTTCTGCCCGCATGCTACTATATCCCATTTTTATTGACCAGTGTGAGGAACCTAGATAATAAAAAGCCAAACAGGATGTTCTTACACCACCCTGTGCTTTCAGACTTATATCGACAGCGCCTGGTCTACAGGGTCCACTATCACTCTCTATCTCCATGGCTAGTTTACAGTTCCTTAACTTTGCTCCCTCATCTTCCAGGAGCCTGAACTTGAGGTGGAGAAATACAGGCCCTCAGAGGCAGATGTTCCCCACCTCTGCTTGAAGACCAGCAGCTCCAAAGCCTTTAGCAGCACCTGTAGCTGTTGCAGCCTGTTGCTCCTTTGCGAAGCAGGCAGGAGAGCCTCCAGGAAGGACACCCAGCTGTGCCGTAACCACATGCAGCACAGACCAAAGCAGCAAGAAGCCTGTCCCTACAGAGCCTTTGGGACCGTGGTGGGCTTGCTCAGGGCTGTGTTGTTGAGATGATGAGTCGCATGCCATAGTAGGTGGCACAGGGAAGCGAATGGCTGTTTCTGGAAAGAAGGAAGTCCCTGTGTGTTTCCTGCTGTGAAACAAGAAGCTACGAGCACCTGGGATCTGGCAGAGGGGCTAGAGACATGGCCGAGCTCGCCCGCGAAGGGGCTCCGGCTGGTGGCTGGGCAGGCCGTGCTCCGTGCGGCTCCACAGCCCTTCTCCACCCGAAGCTTCATGTCTTTGCTCCACAGCATGGGGGCACCAGAGCTTCAGATTAAATCCAAACACATTCTGAACGCTGGCAAAACAAATGCTTCAGTTTCCAGATTATTTACTATTTACTGCCCCCTCAGCTGAAACACTTTGGTGGTTGTTTTCCAGCCAGGGTTGGAGGGAACATCACAGCAGAAGAACTGTAGCCCTCTGCTCTTGAAGACATACTGGGACTCCAAACGTGGCTTTTTCAGGAGAAGATTCTTGTATCAGGGCCGAGGTACAGGGCGGGAAGCCCTATTTATGACACACAGGTATAGTGAGAAGCGTGGAGAGGTCTATGGGCAACAAGGCTTAGCTGGCCCATTCCAGCAGTTGTATTGAGCATTTTCACCCCTACCTTTTAAGAGGATTTAAGAGGGAGCTCTGCAGCTAGCACGATCAAGCCATAAAGGCATGAAGACAAAGCAATTAAACTACAGATTCATAATTACACGGCATAAGCAATAATCTGGGGTAGAACAAAACTCTTGCTCCACTGGAGACTGACATGTTTATGTATAAAGTGGGCAATCTATAAAGCTCATTGATTAGTATTTCTAGAGAAGCTAATCTAAAAGCTTTGCTATTTATTAACTAAAACACAAACAATACTAAAACACAAATAATGAGCTAGGAAATGATCAATACCTCCCACAGCTTGCAAAGCCCTCCAGCAATTTTCGTGTTAAAAGGGGACCAATCGGAATGGCAAACACACGTGCCTGACAGCGAACTCATCTCTCCACACACGTGTGAAGAAGACAGCGCCCAGTGCAGAAGCAGCACACTTCTGCCTTGCTCCTCTCTCCCCCGAGCTTGCACCTACTTCAACTGCATCTGATCCACATTGGAGGTTGAACACAAACAAAACACACAAACAAAAACAGCTCCGGAAAAAAAAAAAACCCAATGAACCCAAACCAACTACACACACAAAACTGTCTTCCAAATAAAGCAGTGAATCAGTGTACTGTGCTTCTGGGACCATCAGAGGATGGTAAGCATTGCTATGCTAAGGCAAATCTAGTAGGTGACCACGCAGGTAGGCGACACAGTGGCACAAAAGGGAGAGACTGAATTCTCCACAGTCAGACTAAATGCTGATTTTGCCATTAACACAACTCAGGTCTTACATAAGCAGGGTCAGTGAATTTATATTTCTCCAAAGTCAAGGCCAGGTAATATATCTACAGACCTATGGCACTACCTCACGAATTTCAGCCACGGAAAGACAGCTTGGTTATAGGCCCAAAGGAATATTCAAAAATCCTTTTGCTTGCTGCAAGTTTTGACAAAGTCACTCTGTTATGAATGAAATGATGCTTTGTTTTAACCACAGCTTAGTATAATTCAAAACATACTTTAAAAACAGAGCTGTGTGTGTGTGTGTGGATATACAGAGTCATGCATGTGTAGATAAGTATGTGTATAAATACATACCCATGTGTGTTGTTTAATCACTATCTTGTAGAAAACGTATGTTCTTGATAGCACATGTTTCTGGTAATGCTGAGCTTTCCAAACGTTAAAACAGGACTTGATTGCAACTAAAGCAATCTCTGCCCCAGGTCTATTAATACAGCTACACAGATTTGTATCAGCAGGAAACATCCCTTTAACAGCACAAATTAAGTGGCTCACTATTATTTGTAGCAATTATTCCATTTATTTCTCACCTGAAGTACATACACACTTACATTCACCTCCTCTGTATGTGGCAAGAATTCTTCCAGATGCAGGAAGAGAAATTAGAAATATTGAAAGGAGATATTTGTGCAGATGTCTTTAGTAATAAGTAATACCGGGAAAAAGAGATGTGTGAGAAAAGCTGTAAAAACGGGACTGGTCTGGACCAGCGCCAACGCCAATGGTTAGAAGTTGAAGTGAAGGGCGAGAGCCAGGAGCAACATCCACATGGAAGCTGAAGTCAAGTCACTACGGATGAGTGAGAGGGTCTCAGATAAGGGAAAGGAAAAGGACCAAGCCCAGTGTCAGAGTGCGAGGGGCACGGCGAGGCGGGGAGGTTACAGAGCAAAAGTTGCACGGGAGGAAATGAAGGGATGGTTGGCCACGTTTCAAGGGGAAAGCGGTCTGAAGTGACAGGGAAGGTGGGAAGTGGCAGGAGTCCAAATCGGCCACGGCCGTTAGCAGGAGGGTTGGGGGGCAAAGGTGAGGAGAGAGGAAAGACTCGTGGGAAAGAGCGGCTGGTTTGCAGCGGTTTTACAAAGAAACCCAAGAAGCCAGAGAAGACGACGTTGCAGACGACAGCGAGCGTAGAGGGATGCCAGGAGGAAGCAGAAAGGAGCGGGCAAGCGGGACAGGGAAGTTGTTTTGCGTAGAAAGGAGGGGGGAACAACCACTGCCAAGATGTGTGAAGAGCAGCAGGACTGGAGAGAACAGCGGGAAAACAGTTGCTGGAAATGGTCCTTTCCTCCAAAGGGAGAAGGGCCGATGCTTTGCCAGAGGCAGATGAGAGAAGGGAAGGCTGCAGGACCAACACCTAAGAGCTGTATCAGAAAGCTCCTATTCTGCCTTTGAGCTTGGCATGCCGTTGGAATGCAAAGGCTTGTCTCCTCAGAAAAACGACTGCCAAACATTGTAAAAACTACAGCGGCTCTGACAGAGAAGTGGATTTTCAAATTAAGAAACACAACGCAGAAAACACAGTAGCCCTGACTGCACAGTTCTTATTTTTTACACATTCTTTTTCTAGTTGCAAGTAATTAATCTTGTGGTAGTGTCTGAAAAGTCCCTCCTCGTTTTTGAACTTGCAGACAGCTGGAAAATGCCTACTTAGGCCAGTACGCACATCCGTGAGTAATTCCACTTGCTAATTACTCTTCCAGAAAAGAGAGGCTGCCAAGAGCTACTCTAAGGCGTTGCTAACTAGGGAGGGATATCACATCACTTTATCGTGCACCATGTGAATTAACACCAGGATGCTGCCGAAGCAATGTGGAAAAAAAAGATCAGGTAGTTGAGAAAAGAAATTAAAGCTAATGGATTTGCACAAAATAATATGTAAGTATCTGTACTCTGCAAACAGCAGGAACAAAGGGCACAGCTGGGAACACTGACGGAAAAAGAGTGGAAGCGGCACAGCGGCGTTGGCAGAAGTGGTCAGGACAGATCCCCTCCTGGGGTGACAGACCTGACGAGGGGACCCCCGGCGATGCGACTCTGCAGGACGGCACCAGGCAGCGCGCGGCCTCGGCCTGCAGCCCCGCGGCGCGATGGGGCAGTCGCCTGGCGCAGGGACATGGCGCTCGTGGTCATGCAGGAGGAACAGAGCCCGGCAGCGCGCAGAAACCCCTGCCCCGGTCCGGAGGGCAGGTGGGGAGGTGCCTCAAGATCCACGTCCACGTGTGTCCGAGCGGCAACCGCAACCAAACAAAGGAGCTCTCACAGCAGGGACGTCTATCTGCAAATAGGGGGCAGAGGGAACTTCTACACAGCGTGAATGTTCTTCTGCACTACCTCAGGGGGGACCTGGGCCACCTTAGACCAACTGCTTTGTTCCTTTCCTTTCAATTTTTCTTTTTATTTTCTCTTTTCTTTTTGAATATTGTTAAAACCAGGGTAATAATTCCTATTTAAGGGAAGAGAAAAATGCCTTTTTTATCACTGCCTTTTCCCTTCTCATTAAATGTGACATAAAACACTGACACATCAGTGCAGGGCCTGCCTGACTGTGCATGCAGTCACCCATTTGCAGAGCAGCCTGAGGAAGGCGGCATGGAGCAGGGCTCACAGCCTGGGCATCCAGCACCCACAGGAGCAGTTCCCTGTCCCCTAGCGCTCTCCTTGACATCACTCCCCAAACACAGGCTACCAAAGTGCAAAAGTAACCACTTTCCCTGCTCTGATTGCCCACTTGAACTTTTCAAGAAGGCTGCATTTATTTACCATTGATCTACAGTGTTGTGTTGACAACCAACTTGCCCTGCAGAGGCAGCAGAACCTGAGCTACTTAAGCGATCCACACACCACTTTACCCCTATGCCTCCGAGGGGCACCCTGAAAGGTGCCAAATTAACCTTGTTTTCCAGTCGAGCTCTAGTGGGAGAGGCAAGACAGCTGCTTTGGAGGCTACAGCTCACAGGGAGCTGGCTACCTACCTGTAACCTCCTGACTGAGAGGTAAGATCAGCAGGCACTTTAAAAGTTACTAGTGTGAAATGATCCCCATTCTGAACACTGTGCTGTAGGAATGCCCAGGAGAAGCAAAGCACTCGTACAGCATTGGTCTTCCCAAGCAGGAACTTCCCTGAAACTATTAACATGAAACTGTAAATCACAGAATCACAGAATGGTTAAGGTTGGAAGGGACCCCTAGATTTAATCTAGTCCAACCACCTGCACATGCAGGGTCACCTAGAGCATGTGGCACACAGTGGCATCCTAGCGGGTTTGGAAGATCTCCAGGGAATGAGAAGGTTCTTAAATACTTAGGTTTTCATTTTTAAAGACTCCCTAGCATGTGAAATAATAGGGCAGGCAGTGAAATGGCGCAATCAGTTAAAGGACAAGGCAATTTTCATCACTGTTTTGACGGAGACAAGAGCTGGAGTTTGGCCCTCGCTGATTGTTCGGAAACTTTGCGATGCTGGGCCCTCACAGAGGTTTTATCAGTGCTCCTTCACTATCTCTCTGCAGCTTCATTTGTCTGCGGTATGTATACATATGTGTACATAAGCACACATGGACCATGAAACTCGCGCTGAACTCTTGTAATATCAGCTGTCAGCAACCAAGAGTCAGAAAAAACTTGTTTTAGCAAGGGTGGTATCTCCTCTCCACTTAAAACCAGCAGTGCATACAACAGAATAACTTGCTGTAAACACATCACTGTGAATTTCACCACCTTGAGAACCGAGCTCCGCACTGCTGTGAAAGGGTGAGTATGAATCTGGCCAGAGTTGGTTATTGTACAGTTTCTTAAAATAGACCTTGAGAGGTTTTTAGAGTGTTTCTGAAAGAGAGAAAAGGGACAAAAAAAAGGTGGCAGGAAGAGGCTTCAGGACAGATGAGGCTTGGGCAAAAGCATAGACTCCATGAGCTCCACAAGCTGGGCCAGTTGAGGAAAACCCGTGCCAGGGCGGTCTGGGGCTTCACCGTTCAGCAATTTTGCTTCATGATTTCAAGCCCAGTTTTAAGCAAGTATTTCTCTAATCCTTAAATGTATCCTTAAGTCTCATTTACAGATGAAGTTGTCCAATTATTTAGACACAAAAGCACAGTACCGAATTCCCTCGAGTTTGGTCATCTTCAGGACTGCCGAACGGGGACATTTCCTCCAGTGCCCAGTGTCACGGGACAGCTCAACAGCAGCTGAGGGCTAATGAGACGCACGGATCCTCACATCCAACCAAGGAGTCTGTATGAAAGAGGCGTCTTCCAGTGGCCATAGTTGGACAGGGAAGTGCTCTAGCATGCAGTGGGGGATGGAAACACAGAGCAAACGAACCATGAGGGAAAAAAACGGTGGAACTGCCCAATAAGCTGCACCCAAGTGATATTAGAGGACTGCTGCACTGAGTGAAAGATGCAAGTAAACAAGAATCAGATTCTAAGAACTGAGTAAAATTCCACAGCACAATCCGAGAACTTGCCCTAAGTCAGTACAGAAAGACATGCCTGGTAAGCTTACACTAAACAAAGGCATAAAGGGGCAAGCTTCATCCAATGCAGTCATTGGGAGAAAAAGTCAAGAAAAACACAACTATATTTCTTAGGAGAAGCTAACAAAATCCTTAGTTTCCCCCTGGGTCCTGCAATCCCTGGTCTCACCAAACCCTTCCACGCACTTTGGAGTAGCCACGACTGGCAGCTTCCACAGACAGGGCTGCAGTGGAGCGGGGGGAAGTCCTGGAGAACCATCTGTTCCTCAGGGTCAGCTCATGCTGCCGGGAAGGTGGCGCTGGGGACAAGGGGCATGGGCCGATATTTGCAGCGAGGGAGCAGATCCACTTAATGTAAAATGACAGCCGCAAACACTTGTGCAACAACGAAGCATCCGCGAAAGCCAAATGTGGGATGCACGGAAACATGCTCTTACATCCACAGCCATCTGCCCATATTTGCTCATCCTTGTTGTTTTACCAGCTGACCTACTGTTCCAAATCACAGAGGCTGTAAAAGCAGGAGATGTCTATAACCTATTTCTGCACGAAATAAGCAGTCTTATGAACCAAAAATCTCCTTAGTTCTTCTCAGACTTTCTCTCCAAACTGCACAAAGGTAAGTTTCCTCTCCAAGGTAATTTTTAATATCATAAGTAGTCTCTGTACCTGTTGACAGTCCCTGTCAACCCGTTAATTCTGGATCATCAGAATCCTTTATGAGGCATTTCACAAATTGCCCATCCTCATCATTTTTCAGTGTTTGAGCCTATAATTTAAGCTAGCCTCATCTTTTAATAGGTCAGGCTAGTTTTATTGAACATTTAAATGATGGGTTGCAAGGGTTTCAGGACTGATTTCACTCTAGCACCTCCAAAGCTCCTTACTGGTGTGCGCCCTCCTCCACCTCGGTGCTCCTTGTTCCTTTGAACGGATGAAAGGAAAAGCAGCAAATGCAACAGATGGTCTGCTCCCCTTTCCAAAACCACCACTACTGCAGCAGGCTCAGGCAGCGTTTCAAGCATTTCTGCATGTGCCAGCAGTGTATTCACGACTAGAGAAGGTCTGGAGAATGCCCCCCAAATTCTCCTCCAGACACACCGTTTAGAATGGTCCGCTCCTGTGGTTGGAATATCTCTTCTCCTCCCTCTGCTAATTCCAATGAGAAAACTAATCTTCCCCAGATTTAAAGCTGACAGGTGGTACATGCATAATTAAAGATGACCTAACAGAGAATGCTCTCATTTCTGGCATATTATCAGACACTTAAGCAAAGCAATTATCAGTAGGCAATCTTTTCTGTCAACAGAGATTGGATGAAACGTTTCTTCAGTCATGAAGACATGGTAATGATGATACATACCCATTTGCAAATACTTTAGCAATATAACATAATTTCTGTTACTGCACAGAAATGTCTTCATGTTCCACAGTTACCTCCTCCCCCTTTTTCATGGTCTCCTGTGCCATTTCCACAGACTCACAGTCCCCATGACTTAAGTTCAACCTGCTCCTCTGCTTTCCATGACTTGACCTCCTCCTTTCAACCACTGGTATCCCCTACAAGTCTGCTCCAGCCTTTGCACTGACTGCAACAGTAACCCCAAGACTGGATCAAGCTGAGGGCTGATCTATGACCTAGGAAACCTCCTCTGTGTCCCCAGTTTACAGACGGGACAAATGTAAGCAAAGATTATCAGGAATTTCATGCGGAATTGTACCAAAAGTCTCCATTGGAACTAAGAACATCTTCCCAGCTTTTTGGTTTAGCAAGCAGATGGCACTGCCTCCCAGAATAGTAACGTCACCCATGCAGTTTGAGAGAGACAGAAACTTTTTAACCCAAACTCTTGAAATGCTTCCTTCAGGGAGTATTTTGCAAGGGATCCAGAAAGCATTCTGCGCCTTTTTTTTTTTTTYTGTAAAAAAGGAGTATTTTTAGACTTTTGGGGAGCAGAAACAGGGAGACCAAAAAAAAAAAAAAAGTCTAAAAAAATTGAGTAGTTTTCTTAATTTGGGAGAAGTTAGGATTTTGAGAAGCACCATAAACCGCAATTACATATACACACACGAGACTGCACTTTACCTTATCAAAGAGCTGCTCTTAGGATACAAAATTGCTTTAATATTGCCGTGAGACAAGTATTTTTTTTTAATGTCTTATGATAATGGATTTTCAAAGCAAAAGCAAAGCTGCTTTTCCCTGTGAACAGGGCTTTATAGATGGGAATTTCACAATACCAGTGGTGTGCATTTTACTGCATTTCACAAGATCTCCCATTATTTAAATTCCTATGTATTTATGTCATACACGGATAAACGACCTTATTGTTCAGAGCACGTCTTTATAAGAACATCTCTGCTTTTAGAAGTAGTGTTATTTTGCCTTTTTCCCCCCCTTCCCCTTACCAAGTCAGAACAAAAGTCTCTTTTACTGCAGTTTTGGGAACTTGATGCAAATGGCAGTTTTTACACATCAATCGTCAGTTTAATAACAGTAATGATAAGAGGGGAATTAATGGTAATGGACTGACTTTTTGGCAAGCAAATCGGAGTTTACAGAGAAGTTTCTGCTATGTCAAACTTTACAGTCCCACATTACCAAGAGCATTAGCAAGGAGACTTTAAGATTAACCTCCTGACTTGTTAGCAAGCTGGGGTTACTGAACCACGACTTTCTTGCAGGAAGATTGATTATGTAGAAAACCATTAAGCAAGGATGGACAAGATAGCAATGGTCTCCTGGGACAGTGGGGAGCCATTTACAGAACTAAATAAATTTGCCAGGGGATACAAATCCGGCTGAATATGCTCAATATCTCTCTCAGTTAAAGCAATGCTGGTTAGGCTCTCATTTTTCCCTAGGGGACACGGTTCGGTCATTCTTTCTTCTACCCTAACCCCTCTTGTAGCAACAGCCTTTTGCAGCCTTTAAAGTCCCGTTTTGCATCCATTACTCACGCGGGGGATGCCGATGACTCCACAGGTGCTGTTTACAGGGCTCGGGGCTGCAAGAGCGGCGTGGAAAGGGCAAAACAACAGCACGCCCGCAGCCCAGAAGGCGCGAGCGAAGGTTTGGTCCTGCTGATTGATGGATGACTACACAGCCACGCTTTGAAAATGCGGTTAGATCATGACCGCTAGAACGAGACGCAGCATTAGAAACAGCATTTGTTTTTCCACACATGAGAACGAAAAAAAATAAAAAAAAAAAGATGTGCCCAAATGGGCAGCTTTCTGCAGCTAAGACACCACAGAGAGGCAAATGATGGCAGGTTTTTAAAAATATGCACAGATCAACAGAGTAAGGAGCAGCCTGCCTAGCTATAAGCACTACAAAATGGGTGCTTAACCGGACACAGTGCTTTCTTGTAGCAGCGATGGTGTAAGGGCAGGCAGGACAAGCTTTATATCCTCTAGATACCAACTTCACTTTCTGTCCAAACACAGAGAAAAAACGCTCCTCCTTATGCCACTCTAGCCCAATTCTATTGCAGGAACCACTCAGACTAGACATGGATTTGCTCCCTGCCACTCACCTTTTGCTGTGTTCGGGACCTCCTAACAAACTTCTCCATTGCTAAATCCAAGCAGGACATCCTCTTGTCCACAGATTCCTCATGGCTTTTTAATGTGGCCCATAGGTTTGCTAAGGTTTCTAGAGACAGGCTGCAGGGACTGAGCCCTTCACACCTTGAAGCAACACTTACATGCAAAAAACCAAAAATCTGTCCTGACGATTGCTATTTTATTTACACTACTTGTCTACTTACCACCCTGCCATTTGTGAATGCTGTGAATCTGAGGTTATCTGCACCTAGGAGTTTTGGAGAGGAGAAACCAAGCACGCTCCTGAATCACTATTTACAGCATGAACATACAGCAATGGTTTTTACGTGTAGGCAAGTGAAAAAAAAAAAAAAAAAAAAAGATGTTTTCAAGCAGTACAAAGCCTGCTGAAGAAATTCTACTGGAAGCTCCATAGCATGTGGGGCTTTTCATGCACTGCAGCTATGAAAACGTGTCACCTTCGGGGAGAAGCTGGTTTTATCTGGAGGTCTGTCAAGAAGGGGCAGTTTTGGGATGAAAGGGATGAATCTCTGGGCTTTTGCTGCTCCATCACCATGACATAGGGCTCCTAGTGAGCTGTACCACAAGCCTCACCAAGCTGCCCAAGCTCTTTCAAACGAGACCATAGAGAACAACATTTGTGTCCCACCACACTGCACAGCTCATGCCAACCCAGCTGGAGCTGCGCAGCCCTGACCAGGCTTCCCAGCTGGGACTGGGTCTCCTCCAGACAGCGCTGATGAGAACGGGTGGCAACCTGCTCCTCCACACACACCTGTGCTAAAGTCATCATATAATCAAAACCCAGCTCCAAAACACAAACCCTTGGCCAAATAAAGAAAGAAATGGATAAAGATCGCTGCCAGAGGGAGGTACATGGGACAAGATTTTTCCCAAGACTGGAGGAGCGCAGTTCCTACCTGAGTAACAGAAGCTGTGCGTGCTCAGTCCTTGCTGCAGGACGGCACCTACTCTTAACAACATTGGGAAAAACACTATTGTGCCATCAATACCTCTGTAATCCAACCAAAAACCTGAAAAGTAACTGAAGAGCTTTGCATGGTAAACATCAGAAAAACACTGATTTCCCAGCCTGCAGCCAGTTGTTCTATAATATCTTCTGCTTTGTGCTGACAACCTTTTTTCCCTCCAATCATTCAGACACAATGCCTTCAGGTCTGTCTAAGTAATGTAATTTACTGGAGTGGAATTCCCTCGATACCTTCTGCAGCACTCAGTGACAGTATCATTTATACTCTACACTGTCACGCCGTGACACTGATACATTGGCTTTCAGCCCTCACTCGGCGCAGAGTGTGCAATTTCACCTTCCATTGTGCCCTTCTGCAGACTGCGTGCACAAATCTACTCCATTCACCCCTAATTACAGACCTCCGCTGAAACACTCTCATTAGATTTCTATTTCGCACTCCAAATGTCAATCTTATTTGAAAATCCCAATTTTCCGGAAGATTCATCCATTAGCAGCAGCCTCCAAAGCATTCCTTAACTGGATGCATTAGCAGTGGCAGAGCAGAGATGCACTTCACATGCACCGTTGTGGCCAACCTCCAGGGCTAACTCAGAGACCTACAACTGCAGAACCGTCCGAGCGCAGCCCGCTCACCGTGGCAAAGGCAAGCTCAGAAAAACAAGCGCAGGGGCTCCCAAGGGAGCAGAGGCTCCGCAATCCAACAGGTGACCCAGGGCTCCTTGGCTGAACACCTCACCCACGTTGCGTGGGTCTCCTGCGCTTGGCGTCTGCATTTCCCCTTGAAGAGCGCACCGACAACCCAGACCGCACGGAGCAGACGTTCGAGCGCAATCAGAAAGAGATCCGTCTGCCTCGCGAGGACGCCTCAAAAGCGCTATCGCCATACAAGGGCAAAGAGAAGCACGATGACGGCAGTGTTTATCGACAGCACCACGATGCGCTCCTGGGACACCACTAAAAATAGCCCGCGCGGCGATACCCCTGGAAAGGCGGGCGCCGTCCCATCCCGCTGGAAAGCGCCGCGAACGCAGCACGGGAGCGCTCGCACGCGGCACACGCTCCCCGGGCCCTCTCTCCAAGGCTATTGGGGCGCAGCAGCAGCAGGTTGGGGGGGAAAGCCACGTCTGTGTCAAAAAGGGAAAATTCCACAGGAAAAAAAAGTGACAACAAATGTGTATGCTGCTCGTCAACATCTGGTCACCTAAAGGATTGAGACATGCAGATAATTATAACAGATGTAAGGCAATTCCCTGTAGAAAACACAGCCACGCAAGCTAATTATTCCTGAAGTTTAGCCCATTCCCACCTGAAATATTTAAAGCCTTGATTACTGCATTAGCTCTCCCGCCTTTTAGGCTTTGTATCAGCAGACGGTCCAAAAGATGTGCACAGATGTTGAAACAGAAACAGGCATTTAAGCAAAAAAAGGCATAAAAGAGACGATAAGAGGCAGTAACGGCGCACGTGGCATCTGCCTCCTGAGGAGAGGGGCAGGTTCGCACTAAGGGAACTCAACAGGATTTCATATTGCACAACTAAAAGCTCACCACGGCCAGCGGCAGCGTCCCTCGGAGCAGCCGCACGCGCCTCCTCCCGCGCCCCACATCCCCGGCGCCCGCAGCCCCGGCCCCGCAGCCCCCGAGCAGACGCGCGTCCTCCGCTCACCCGCGGCGAGAACCGCATCAAACTGAGAGGCCCGAGGCGCGCGGCTCCCTGGAAATGCCACGGTGCTAATGAGCGAGGCAGGGGCAGCACCAAGCCTCAGCCCGCAGAGTCATGAATTTCCCTGCGCACGCTGACGACGTCTTCTCCTTAACGCTCCTCTTGGCCACAGGAGACACGTCAATTAACATGGTCGTAACAGCTTCAGTGGCTCGATACATTTCAACTCATTTAGCAGATTCCTAACCGGTGCCACTACCTGGAAAACCTACCAGGACAGCACGCTGCATCGACAGCAGCCTAAAAAACACACCAAAAAGACTTTGCATGCCAAAAACTGACACCGCGAGGTTGCTTCTTGACATCAGCGGATTTGTACAGATTTTTCCCCAAAAAGATTAACTTCTGGATCAACAGTTCAAGTTACCCAAGGGTAATTCTGGAGGGCTGATTTTAAAGATCTCTGAGTCCTCCCTAAAGCTGCTTTTTCCAGATACCAGAGCAATTTTGCTTCCAAAATTATTTCACCACTTCTGACTTACGTACTAAGCCTTTAAGTACCTTCTAAGTAAGTACTTTCCTAACTTTTTTTTCCACTTAGATAAGAGAAGGCTGGTAAGTTAACACAGCCAGACAACACTGCAAGGCAACTCCGTCTTCCCTCTCCACACAGCCACGTTCCCAAGGGCTCAAACACACGACTTACCAGGCAGAGGCGAAGCTGCATGAGAGCCACTCATGAGAGGTGGCAGAACGATTCTGCTGGCTCTACAAGCTGTGAAGCGTTTGAATCTTATTTTTAGTTGTACACAAAGGGCAATAAATGGAAAATCTTATTGTAACCACTGCTTTTTTTTTTTTTTCTTTTTTTGGGCCACCCACACTTCCAACACCTACGTCGCAAGTATATGAATGCAAAGCCCCTGTAAGTCATGGCTCATCTGAACCAGGGATGCAAACTAGATAAATGCTGCTATTTTTTTTCCAATTTGTATTTGGAGTTTCTCAAGTTTTTCAAGATATCAACAGCACAGACATGCACTCACAGCGCGTATCTACCAGAGCAGGCATCAGCTTGGACTTTCACGCATTTCATTTGCTTTTTGCTCTCAGTTATCTGGTGGACCTCTTCTCCACGCTAGCTAACCACTGATGAATTTCCAAACGATGAAGTAGAGGAGATGCATCTCTCAAACTCTTGGTTTCTCCCCCTGCTCCTCATACTGGTGACACAGAAGGAGTTAATGCTTCAGTTACCTGTGAGAAGTTATGCTGAATACTCTACTCAGAAACTGGCAATTAGAAAAAAAATCCCTTTACACTCATAAGAGTAGAAGAACTTGAAACAAATTGCTGTCAAGGATGATTTCATTATGTTTAAATCCACTTTACCTCAACTTGCTCTGCAAATTACTTCTTAATTTTACACGTAAAACTCCCATACCTACAACACCGCTGGCCTCTCTTCCCACCCATTCCTCATCCTTCCTGCTTGCGCGTAGCTCTCTGACGAGCTTCACTAGTAGGAACTGAACTACTGCCCGAAAAGCTGCAGAGCTCAACTAACTGATGAAAAAACAAAGAAAGAGAGAACACCTCAAGAAGGAAAAATCCATCTTGAAGGGCAGGCTAAAGGAAGATGCAGGTGAAGCTGCACCTAGGCACGGGGAAGGGAGAGTTAACAACCCTCCGGCATACGCACGTATTTCAGAAAGCAAAGCACCACTGCAACACCCTGACTCCCCAGCTCCTCCAAAATCATAACAGGAAACACGTGCTGCAAGCCAGCAAACAATACTTAGCAAAACAGTCGCAGCCCAAGCACCAGCCAAAGCCAAAGCCAAAGCCAAAGCCTGCTTCTACCTGCCCGCGCCGGGCAGAAGTGCCATTGAGCGGCAGAGCCCACGGTGCCGCGCAGGCCGCCCCACGGCACCGTGGCAGGGCCGGGCACAACATGGGCTGCAGGGACAGGGCGGCAGCGCGGCGAGCGCCGTGTTACGGACGACCAGGAGAAACCTGACAAAAATGGGTCATACGCCGCGGAGCTGCCAACCACACCACCCCCAAAGCCGGCGCTGAATGACTGTGCGGCGCCCGGCCCGCGGGGAAGGAGAGGTCTGAGGAGCAGTGAAAACAAAACTTGGTGCGGTGAGGTGCATTTTACTTTTCACTCGCTCGGGTTAGAGAGAAAGTGGAGGGCCCTGTTGTCGGCGGCGGCGCCCGCGGAGCTGGCAGGGAAGCTCCCGTGGAGCGACGCTTTCGCGGGGCCTCTCGCTCCTGCTGCGCCGGTGCCCAGGGGAAGCGCGGTCAGCGCCGGTGTCGAGGGGAAGCGAGGCTGACCCTCCGTGCATGGGGCGGCCGCCTGCAGCGATGCAGGAGGCGGCTGTACCACAGGGTGATGTGGGGCCGTGGGATCGCGGGTCAGCTTGCCCCGCGCGAGCCCCCGCCAGTGTCACTGCGCTGACCGAACACTTAGCTAGTGGTGGGAAGCAAAACACCGCGGGTTCTGGGTGCCGGGCCACAGCAGCGCGAGCAAGGCCACCCAGGAACTAAATATCTGTGTCCATCTGGGCCATGGACAAGATGGAAGGGGAGGCCCTGCTCCGTGCTGCCAGAGCATCCTGTGTTCAAGTGGCCAGGCTCTCATCCCTAGCCTCTCCAGGCAGCAAGAAGAGCCACCCAAGGCTCCACGGGTACACACAGGACTCTGGCTTAGACACCTTCCAAGAGCAATGTCAGCTCCCAGAAAAGCCACAGGGCATTCCCAGTGGATTCCCAGCATGGAAACCACCAGAGGAAGCCTGAAGTCCACTCAGCAGCATCGCTGCCCGCTGGGTGCAGAGCCCCTCAGCACGGCAGCGATATTCACCAATACGAAGCTCTTGAAAGGGCAGATGGCAGAACGCTGCACGAGAAGACGTTTCTCACCCATGCCCAAGCATTTCCAGACATGTGGTGACCCTCTGCTGGGACTAAGGCCCCAGTTGTACAAAATACCCCATGTCCTGTAGGAACATCTCACTTGCATGGCCAGGACACCAGCAGTATTTGTACCTGGGGCTAAGCAACTCTGCTTCTTCTCCCTGTCTTTACAGCGCTCCTGCCAAATACCCATGACAAGTCAAAAAGCAAGCCTGAAAGCAGGGAAAACACAGGAGAACTGGACTTTCCTTAAAAAAAAAAAAAAAAAAAAAAAAGGTTTTTGTGGCCGGTGCAGCAACATCTCTCATTAAAATCCGATGCTGCCTGCCCAGTAGCGTGAAAAAAAAAACATTTCCTTAAGCTACGACCACGGCACTTGGGTGCAGCTGGCTGGATTTGATAACGAGAGACCCGTGTGTCTGAGGAAGTGATGTTCAGAGGGATGGGACTTCACATGCAGAAATCTGGTTTCCTTGTTAATCCAACCAAGTGTCCTGACCTTTGGGTGCAGATTTAAAAAAAGCTACGTATTTTTTCCCAGTCTGTGGTGGTAGGCGGATGACAGACATCTAATCACCAAAATCTGCATCTTAAAATTTTACATTATCTACATCTGCCTACAGACGGTTGCAGGACAAAGTTGAAGAAACCTTATAAAAACCATATATGTATAATATATATATGTACACCTATTCTGAAGAACTCACACCTAGAGAATATTAATGTGCATGCAGGGTTTTGTGAACGTGAGCTCTGGAGGTGTTTTGGAGCAAAGCACTCGGCAGCCTCGCGCAGTTCAGCACAGCATGTGCACGCACTGCACACACCGAGAGAACTCACTCCACGCAGACTGGTGCGTTATTTTTGCCGCTTTCAAAGGGAAAACTGCGACGCAAGACAGAGCCAAACACGGCCATGCGGCGGGCGCACTGTGGGACAGCTGCATGCGTCCCCTCCGCTGCCCCGTCACCCGCCGTGAGCTGCCCCGTGGCCTCTCCCTCCCCAGGGACTCTCCCCAGGGCGGCTGCAGGAGCGTGTTGATCTCAGCACACTGGCAAGGCGTAGCGAGCCGCCCCAGTGGGAAAAGGGAGAACCCTTCTGTTCTCAACCAGCAGCGCACCAAGGCGTGCAATTTTCATGGAGATCAACCACGACGCTCGGCACCTCAGCAATATTAGAAAATGTAAATAACGGTGAAACAAAAGGGGGAAAGGTATACTTGCATGCTAAATATGCTACACCCCAGGAAAAGTCCCCCGAGCAGTAGCAGTTTTAGCTAGCCCAGTCTCAACTGCTCTCTCTGACCGGGTCAGCTAACCTGGGAGAAGGGGGGTTCCTCCTCCCGCCATTGCCCGCAGGGTGAAAGCAGAGCTGGTTAAGAAAGAAGCCGTGCAGTAGCCTTGGGAGCAACACCAAGAAATCCAGCAGGCAACTGCAGGCTTCCCAGCCCAGTGGACGATTGCCACCGGCACATGTGTGGGGCCGAGCTGGTGGCCCTGGCACGCCACCTGCACTGCCCCGGGCACAGGCCATGCGGCAGAAAGCGCACTGAGATCACGGGCACACGACCAGCAAAACCAAAGCAGGCAAACAAGGAAACCCTGCTTTACAGCTGCTGCCTCACCCGTGCACATGTTTTCAAGCTAATTTGGTGCTCAAGTATGATTTCAGTGCTGGAAACAGAGGCTTCTGACTATGGGCAGTACAAGCACGAGAGGAAAACATGCCGTGCATGCTGCTGCCAGAGCACTTCAGCTGCCGACACGGAACGAGATGTTTTTCTTTTTTCCCATTTGTGCCCACTCAGCTTCTGGCTGCCTTTTCAAGTCTGCTACAAAGGAGGTCATTTTTAAAGCTAAAGGGATTTTAATAATGAATTTGCAAAGTGGCCAATTACGAGCATTTCAAAAATTGCAAGAAAAGTCCATAAAAATGTGAGCAAGGGTTCAAACTGACAAGGGGATTGTGTTAAGCAGAACTAATAAATGACGGGTTGCTTCTTGCGGCTTGCTTGATTCTGAGTTGTCACACCGCTTATTTTCAGGTTTTCTTCTCCTATGACCAGCACTAGAAACACACTTTCCATGAGACCTCAAATTCTCAAGTAGCCAGATGATTTCTCCTATGGAGATTTTCATTAAAAACTACACCGTACTGCAAGGGCTATAATAAAATACCAAGGCTCACTGACAGCAAATTCTCTTGTCAATTCCTCTCTGCTGCCCACCAATTCACTACTGTTTTCACCAATGCCCTTTATCACAGGAAAAAAAAAGAAAGAAAAAAAAAGAAAGAAAGAAATCTCCTGCCTTTAGAAAACGAGCTCCTATGTGCTTTAAAATTTTCTGTCACAACAGATCTTTTATTTTTGTTTTGAGGCCTATATTTTATGTCACAGCAAATGAAACAGGTTACATGTCCTATGTGGGTTTATCTCCAACAAAAACTCTCCACTTCCAAAATACCCGAGTGCTTCCATTTATTTATCTATCTAAGCAATACTACGGTTCGTAATAGAGACGTAGGGTTAGTAAGCACTCTAGGCCAAGTGACCAGAGCAAGGGCTGCGGTTGGTTTCCCTGCCCTGGCCTGATTAGTCACCAAACTGCATAATATGAATTTATTACTCCAGCGGAAAAGCAAGGGCAGGATGCCAGCCTTAGTGAGCAACATGTCAGTGCTTATTTCAGGAAAGAAACACACCAAACCAAAACTCCGCCAACAGAACCCTTCCTTCTTTTAACCTCCACGTGTCCTCCCGCCGCAGTCCGGGCTGCCAGCGGTTTTCAAGGAATTGCTACTTCTGCTTTCTCGTCACTTCACGGCGAGGGCCGCTCGGAGGCACTCGGAGCCCGAGGGGCACGATGGCCACACAGGCCCTGAGCTCGGCCGCCCGCGGGGACGCTGGCGGTGCATGCCCTGACAGTGGCTGCGCCCGCGGGGACCGCACGACGCCCCATTCCGCGCATTCCCAAAGGCTCTTCTGGCCAAGCTACCCGACCAGCTGCCGGCCGCGCGCAGACACGCGCGCAGGGAGGGGTGCAGCAGCCCCCGCGCCTGCAGCGGCTCTGCACCGTGCCGGCCTCTGCGCAGACCCCTGAGTCACGCTGTCCGCGTGGGGCTTCGGAGGCTCCTCTCGCTGCACGTCTACCCCACAGCGCCGGGGCAGAGCCCACTAAGCCGCGGCTCCTCCTGCCTACAGGGTGCTCAGTGGGGCTTGGGAGGGTTTAGCCGCGGTGTGGAGGACAGGCAGGACCCTGCAGCTCGAGCCTGCAGGGAAGCAGGGGGCTCCCGGGATGACCCCGCCTCACGGCTGTGCCCTCGGTGGCCCCATCGCCTGCGCACGTCAGCGCTGCCTTCTGGGGGCTCACAGGGCGTTTTGGGGGAAGGAAGAGCAGCCGGGAGCCCTCCGAGGGAACCGTTCTGGAAAACGCAGCAGATAGCGGTTTTATCATGGAGAACCCCTGAGCCCTGCAGCCCAGGGCACACCAAGGCATCCAGTTGTGGAAAAATACCCCTTGGTAACCGAGAAGGTGAGCGTGGCGAGGGAGAGTTATTTTAGCTACTTTTTGCTAAGGTTTACTATGGAAGCAGAACACTTAGGAAAGCTTTCAAAATGACAATCACCATCTAAAGCGGAGAAGCCACTAAGAATACTACAATAACAAATTTTTCTCAACCTAATGCTTGCCGTTGTATTGCAGCTTTTATGCTGTTTTCCCCAAGTACGCTGTTTGCTGCCTCCACCTTGCCTCCCCCCAAGGCCTTTTTTCTTGTTTCTTTTTTTCCCCTTTAAAAAGAAAGGAACGTGAATTACGACTTACATGTAACTTTTCTAGGTTCTGTGCTGGCTGAAACGTTCTCACGATGCAGGGAACGGGATCAATGGAGAAATTAAGAGGCTACAGCAATCCATCAAGAAGTGGCCCTCCACAGCTTTGCAGGGCAAAGTTCTGGCAACTCGGTCAATATCAGCCTAAAATAAAATGAAGTCAGTCGTTAAAATTCAAGCATCAAATCAAACCCTCCTTCTCCCACTTTGAATTCTAAAGTGAATTTGTCTTTTTTTTTCAACGTGGAAATTCTTTATAGACCAACATTAAAATTATGCGTTGCCTCAATGGCAGCCTATGCCCATTACATAGCTCATCTTACCTTTAAATCATAAATTGCTTATGATGAAGACTATGCAGTTTTTTGCATTTGTACAGCACCTACACAAAAAAGGCCTCCGTAAATCATAATACAGATAAACTAATATTTCTGCAATTGCTCTATCAGATTGTACTGCAAGTCTCTGCACACTCTGCACATGCAGGAATGAAACTCTGCACATCACATTAAGAAGGCCAATGGGATCTTGGGGTGCATTAAGCAGAGCGTCTCCAGCAGGTTGAGAGAGGTGATTCTGCCCCTCTACTCAGCCCTGGTGAGGCCACACCTCGAGTACTGTGTGCAGTTCTGGGCTCCCCAGTGCAGGAGGGATGTGGAGCTGCTGGAGAGAGTCCAGCGCAGGGCTACAAAGATGATTAGGGGCCTCGAACATCTGCCCTATAAGCAAAGGCTGAGAGAGCTGGGCCTCTTCAGCCTGGAGAAGGCTGAGAGGAGACCTCATCAGTGTGTCTAAGTACCTCAAGGGAATGAGGAGGATGGGGCCAGCCTCTTCTTGGTGATGGCCAGCGATAGGACTAGAGGAAACAGTCACAAATTGAGGCACCAAAAGTTCCACAGGAACTTGAGAAAGAACTTCTTAACAGTGAGGGTGACAGAGCACTGGAACAGGCTGCCCAGAGAGGTGGTGGAGTCTCCTTCTCTGGAGATCTTCCAAAGCTGCTTGGACACCACCCTGTGCCACATGCTCTAGGAGACCCTGCGTGTGCAGGCGGGTTGGACTAGATGACTTCTAGAGGTCCCTTCCAACCTTAAGCATTCTTTGATTCTATGATCACACCACTAAGGTGCTTCAACAAAACTTCCCAACAGACTTTAAATAACAACGGCTGTTGTCAAAGCTTAGCTTTGATTTCATCAAGAATTTTCAATCAGGATGGAAATGAAGTGAGGATTTGCCCTTTTGATCACACCCCCTCATGGATGCAACGTGTGCTGGGCTCCTCCATCCACTCTGTGGTCCATCGGCACTTCGGTGTCAAGAGGAAATGAGAGGAGTAAGGAGCACCCAGACCAAATTACATGGAAAGGGCTCATGGGGCAGCATTCCTGCTCCACCGGCAGCGGGGACACGTGTGGAAAGGAAATGCCTTCAGAAGGATGAATAAGGAATTCTACACTATGGGCATTTTTCGTTTGAATCTTCATCAGGGTTGGTACCCAGAGTTTTACATTACTCTCTTTTTGGAAAAAAAAATACTTAAATACTATTTACATGAATAAAGTCAGTGAATTGGGAGAGAAAAATGAAGCTAATAATTTTTTTTCTAACAGAAGGGGACAGCAGCAGAACAAGAAGTGGCATGCACACACCTCACATCTTTGCAGGGTCACGGCAAGGTCTGCATCTGCAAAGCCACGACCAGCAAAAAAATAACAAAGAAGGAAGCTACGTAAAGCAAAGGAGGCGGTAACGAGCAGGACATTGAAAAGGGGCATTTGGTCTTTTTCTAAAACTACTATTATTTTTCTGAAATCTGTGAAGTGCACTTTTCAGTTAAAACTTTGGAGTGCTATCTCCATAAAAAAGTAAAAAACATGAAAATGGGAATTTTTTAAAATATGCAGCTCAAGGTTTAACATTTAAACAAAATAGTTCACTCCTTTTTTTCTGAGCTTTGCTATTACAGCATTTTACTCCAAGCCTTGTACAAACTGTATCATTTATGAAGAGTAGGCTATTTCTTTTGGATGGCACCCTGCTAGATGATTTATTAACAGCTGCTCAGAATTCTGCTACATTTAAGCATTATATGTACATATACTTAAGAAGAATCATGAGACTATTCAAAAAACACAATGCTTGTGTCTCTTTAATTTATATTTCTATATATATGATTTTTTTTGCAAGTGGGCACAGTGTTCATTGATGGACTGTATGAGGCCAAAACATTCAAAATCTTTATGGCTACAAATACACATTACATGAATCGCTTATAAAACTAAAAATAACCCCTGCAAGTCTGTTTGGTCATAAATCACTGGTAAAACAAAAATAACTCTTGTTTACTCAATGGCCAAAGGAATAAAACCAGGGAAGCCTTTGCTTTTTCAAGCACAAGCTACACTTCTGAGCTAAAATTGCACTGGCTGTAGCACATTGGAAGGAAAGGAGAGTAAACCAAGTGGGGAATGGGAAAACAAACCACAGGAAAACGGAATGGAGGGACTTTCAGTGCCACACTTTTCTGAGAAGGTCTGATTGATGTTCACTGCTGTAGAAAGCATGAGGCTATCTCCCAAACATTTCATTCCCTTCTGCAAATGTCTTGCTCTATTTCTCTCCCCATGTTCCCTAGATATCCTTGCCCTACACAGGATGATCCAGGGAGCATCAGGTTTTACACATGATCTAAAACATGAAAGCAGGAATCTCTCTGCCAGGGGTCAGCCTAGGGGAGAAGGAAACCTAACCCCTTGCCTATGCTCGACATCTAGGCTATTTCATGCTTCCCATTTTTATAAAAAGAATTTTCTTTGTGAAGCAAGCAAATTATTAAAAGTACAACTGTTGCTACGGCTATAAACTTGCAGAGAACATACAAAAAATGAGCTTCTCTGAGCCAAAACTGCTTGTAATGAAGAACAGCCTGAGCATGTGAACACCCTCCCTGGCTAGGTTTACAACATAGGAAGAGCCGTATCCTGCACAGAGGGAACATCCACTCTGCCCAAGCACAAAATCCTTGTTCGACATTTACTCAAAGAGCCGGCTCCCCGTCTCTGCTGAGTGCCAGGCAACTTCATCTCCAACTTCAGCAGGAGCTTCTGCCCTCACAAGTGTAGGGAAGACCGACAAAACAACTTCAAACCAGATGTTCTGAGCTTTTTTTTATTATTATGTTTTCCAACAACATCTTGTATGTTTTTGAACTTAGCTGTCTGCTTTGTTTTCTTTTTTTATTTTGGAGGGTGCACAGTACTGTTGGAGGGTTCACGGAAGAACGCAAAGGGAAAGGCAGACACACATGGGCACCAAGGTTGGCAGAAAGAGAAGCATTTACTTCAAGACAACATCTAAATCTGTGCTTTTTTTTTTTCCATATCGTGGGTGCATTTCAAAGAGGGCTTACGTTGTCGCCGTTAATGAAAAACAACAGCACCTGTGATGCTTCAGAGGAGGAAAACAGAGGCCCTTCGGCCTGCGACGAACAAACCACCGAGGCGGATTTGGGAAGCGCGTGACGAGCGTCGCTCGGGGCTTCTCGGGTTCGCACAGAACGCTTTTCAAGCCACATAAGGCAGCACAGCCGTGCCCATGAGAACCAGAGGGGTGCAGCAGCCAAGGCAGGACGCGAGGAGCAAACACGCCGGTGCCTTGGCCTACATGTCCACACTCATAGCCGATACACCACCCAAGGACCAAGGAACACCAACGCCCATGACAAGATCAGATGGCGTGCTGCTTGCAGACACCAAGAGAGAGAAGAAACACACTCGAGAAAGGCAGAGCAGCAGAGAACAGGAAGACGTGAGCACAGATGTGTAAACAAGAGCTCGTGTTTTCTCAAGTTGGGCCTCGCTTGAATAGAGCTTAATGTTTGTTACCCCAAAGCGTGTAGAAATGAGCTCCAAAAGTCGCGGGTTCCAGGCTGTTACAGGCAGCACTATCACAGATTAGCAAGCATGTTTGCTTTACGTTTCATATGTTTTCAAGTGAAGCTGAAGAATATTGCGTTCTGGTTGAAACTGCCTCATTATAGCATTTGTAGTCTGCAACCGCTTGAAGCGTTGCCTGAGGCTGGGAAGGTATTTGCAGTGCTCCTGCTTTGTAGCACAGAATCCCGCCCTGAAATCTGTAAATTAAACCCACAACGTTATCAGCACTTGATGCCAGAACAGATACATCCCCTGCTTTACCTACGAAGGCATCTGATTTTGTTCTAATGATCATCTTAGCTCTTGATTTGCCTGTTTCTGGGCTAGCTGGGTGAGTGCTCAACTGCAATGTGATTTATCTGTTATTTAGATGCAGATGAAACCGTGCAAAGAATCAGTTTGGCTAGAAATCGTGACTAAATGCATCAAAAAATGGATTCAGATAATAAGGGGAGTGCAGCTTCTTTTGCTCTACACTGGTCAGGGAATTGCTCAAAAGAGTCTGTGAACTGGATTTTCCTTAATTATGGTTAGGGCCTAAATGGAAACCTTCAGAGCACCTGGGGGATGTGCGAGGGGGAAGTTTTCCACCTTCTCTGTCCTCTGGTTACAATCAATTTTATGACACTTTAACCAGGCAGGGCTAGGAGACATGGGAATTGAGTTATGCGAGAGTAGTTCAAGACCTGCACTACATTAACTTGCAAACCTTTTCGTGTCAAATTTGAATTACTTTAAGATAGGAATTCTTAAATTAAAATAAATCCATCTTCAAAAACATTATTTCTTGGTAACGTGACTCTTGAAAGAATGGCTAGAGCTAAAAGTTAAGTTCATATATTCTGTAGGAAGGATCCCACATAACACTAAGCACATATTACCAAATGACACAACCCAAACATTTACACCCCTGGTAGTATAAAGTACTAGAACACCAATACAGAGCAAAGCCTAGTACTGGCGAGCCGTGCGAGCCGCCGGCTGCAGCGACGCTCCAGCAGCAGCAGCAGCTCTGAACCGTCACCACAGGCAGAGCCTCGTTGCTAATTTGTCTTTAAAAATGCGAATCAAGAAAACACAGTTGAAATACAGAATGAAAGGACAGGTCACTGTCAACCACAAAAATTCCCCATAAGGTTCAGCATGTGGGAAACAGATAAGTAAACGCTGTGAAAGATGAACAATATTTAAGTATTAACACAAATGGCTTTTTTGGGGAAGGTTTATCTGGCATCTCTATCAGTTTTCCTCAAAGCTCTAACAGCAAAAATAACTAGGTCGAAACCCAACTGGGAAACATGGCAACAGCTCAACATGACTGCCTTTTTTTCTTCCTACACAATTAAAACCAACTGCTAGTTTGTCTTTTGACATACTAACTTTCAGGTAACTCCAGATTAGGGTGAAATCAGATAAATATTTGCCAGGTCAGCAAGTTCAGTCCGCGGTCTAATTTTCATTAGTCTCTGGAATGAAGATGGATGCATTTAGCATTAGGTCAGGAGAAATAAATAATGCCTTTCCCCGAGACGTACATCTGGTTCTCCGTGCTCTCCTTCAAAGGACGGGAATGGTCACTTAGTGTGCGAGTGCCGATCAAAGCAGTTGCACATGACACTGCAGAGGATACAGAGCCCAGATTTTGAAGTGTAACCAGAAGTAAAGAGGTGCCACAAGAAGCCAAAGGATAAGTGTCATCTGCCTTGACTCATCTAGCTTGGTTTCTCCAGGAATCCCACCTTCCTTCTGAGGCCCCCAACCCAGCAGGGAGGTCAAGTGCAGCTCCTCCTTCTCATGCTCAAGTTATCTCAGGTCGCTGTGGCAGAAAGAACTAAGCTGGGTGGCAGCACAAGCGGCCACCCTTCCACCCATTAATACCATTATGATGAGGGTGGGTCTACCACAAGTCTGGGGGAGCTGCAGATTCAGAGTCTCACGCTGAGTCCCACTAGAAGGGACTGCTTTTTAATTCCTCCATCTTCACTCTCACACAAAGCAGGGGAAATTGAAGAAATTAAAATGTTTTGTGTGGTAATTTTCTCTTGTTGAAAGAAAAAA
Source organism: Eudromia elegans (assembly GCA_003342815.1). NCBI lineage: Eukaryota > Metazoa > Chordata > Aves > Tinamiformes > Tinamidae > Eudromia > Eudromia elegans. Next base: position 499,746 of record PTEX01000150.1, on the reverse strand, counting down.
AAAAAAAAGATAGAATCATGATGGGAAAGAGGTTTAAAAATAATTCCCTGCTGTGCGAACTCAAGTCGGTTTAACAAGAAAAGCCAGAAAGGCCACGCACAGTAATGTTGAGAAAAAGGAAATGGTACTTCACTTTAGCCGGAGTCATAAATCTTACCAGTGAGTCTCTAACGGCAGAACAGCAAGCAGGGGAATTTTTATACACAGATAATTAGTTGTGAGCTGATACCAGGTTTACTGTGCTGTGTATTGTGTGTGTGTAGCACTAACTGCCTTCTGAACAGTCAAAATTTTGGGTGACTTTTTGGCTGCCTCCCTGCCATTGACTTCACTGGGACATGCATGGCTGCTGTAAAGAAGGCAAGGAGGAGAGGGGTATTTCTGCTCCACAAAAATCTGCTGACGGGCACCCCAGAAAGATGCCTTCAAAGGGGAGTACGTTTACCAAATCACTGTGCCATGTAGCACATGGGTAAAGCAGGACCCAGTCCGACAGCCTGTCCAAGCATGAACACGCTCTTGGGCACAGACACCGCTTGGTGATGCTGCACAGTAGAGGTTTTGCCCAGGGAAAAGGCTGACCCACCAAAGAAGGAAAATGGAATGTGCTAGTGGACATTCACTAGCAAGACAATGCTGCCGAGCTGCCTAATGAGGAGTCAAGTCAACATGACGTTCTCATCATCTGCTCTGGAAACAGCACAGCTCACAGTGGAAGCTGCTAGCGCTCGTTCTTCACCCCCTTATTTCGTTTCAGACCATGACCAAACACTTCCATTAATGACACATATGCGAAAAACTACCAATCCTAATAGTAAGATGATGTTTTCAGTTTCTAGATGAGATGGTATTCCAGGATGGGCATATGCTAGCACAAAGCTTAGTGCTCTGCTTGCCTACAGGCACCCAAGCTGGTTTTGATATTACCTTAGAAGGGAACAATCTAGTTTAGGGGATAGGATCTGGAAGTCTTCATCCCTGAAAGAGCCCCCTGTGCTACCCGAGTTAGCGAGCAGCCCAGGCGGGACAGCAGCTTGCTCCTTTAAGACTGGCTGACAGATGTTTAGTCGTGCGGGGAGAGTCCTCCCCCTTTTCATCAGGATATCCGAGACAGCGCTGAACTCAAGGTCATTCCCTCGGTCTAAACATCTGCTGGAGCCTGAGGCTGCCGCATGCGGAGGCAGCGCCGGGAGGCCACGGCTGAGGCATCGCCCGCCCCGGCAATCCCAGCCGCGGGTGACAAGCAGCCCCAGGAAACTGGATCCTGCTTCGTGCCAACGCAAGGAGCGTCCTGAAGCCCCCAGTGCTAAGAACTACCTTCTGCCCATCTTCTCAGGCATGTTTTCCCTCAATCCCATGCAAATAAGCAAATGCACCAGCAGTCATACCCCTCTGCTGGCCTGAAACAGCTGGAGATGCGTGAGGTGGTTGGAGCTCCACCAGCCCCACAAGCGTCCTCTGCAAGGGTTAAGCAGCAGCACTCTTGTCCAAGGCTGCCGTATGCTAAACAGAAAGCCCAATCTGTATTTACTGTGTTAAACTACAATTAAGGGTATTTTTTTTTTAATTATTCAGCCTAATGGTATGCAGCTGTCACAGAAATCTTTAAACACATCACTGACTCTCTTTGAGCCGATTATCTAGATAAGAAACCATAGCCAAAAGACATGAAAAGATGTGTCCAAATTTAAACTCTCAGCTGAGCAAAGAATTTCATTCAAAGGATTGTATGAAATGAGGGAGGGATTACCACACAAATGAAGGTTTTGTTTACTATTGGTATAAACAGCTGAAACATCCTCTGTCACTTGGTTTAAGAATCAACAGACACTCGACTCAGAGCAATGCTGACGGGTATTACAGCTGCCATGCACAGCTATGCGAATGCCAATATTCCCGTAGCTTTTTTGCAGACTTGAATTGAGAGAGAAAAACATCCAGGAAATCTAACTTCATGCTGAAGGAACCCACTTGGTGTACAGAATAGCTCTGAGACAACCGTCCTTTCAATTGAATTGTTTCAGTTCAGCAGGTTTCTGTGGATAGCACGATGTTATTTTTTTCTCAGCTCATGACAGCTCTACGTATTTGCTTTTATATCTAGCATAATGTTTACTATTCTAATCAGAACATTCTGTAATCTTGTCTGAATGTTTTATTATTAATTGCTACACCCCCCACCCCACCCTAATAATTATTCTCCTGAGACGTAAACATTTCAACACGACTTACTTTAGTGAGAGCCATGAATATGCAATATTTATTTATTTAGGTAAACAGTAATTAAGAAAATCATGCAGACCGTTCTCCCTACAAAATGAACACCACTCCACCAGCCTAGCAACGGGAATTTTAAATCCCTCAAACACATGTGTTACTTTGTCCTCCTCCACACTGATTTTCATGTGTGGGCCTCGGGGCACACGGCAGCCGACAAGGAGGATACCTCACATTGCCTAAGGTGACGCAGTGAATCCAGAGCTCCCAGGCTCTGCTCCAGTCACTAGTGCTAGGGAAGAGCAACAACGCCTTGGCCAGAGCACAAGGAGGGGGACACAGATATCGGCTCCATCTCCCCTAGGGGAAGCACAGCTTTTTCACACCGTTTGCTTGGTACCTTTGATACCCAATGCCCAATAGACCTCCTCTGTCAACAGCTCCACCTCGATGATTCTTATCTTCTCTTTTTCACATGACAGTCAAGTATTTCCTTATGAAACGATGGGCATGACCAATCTGGGGGACTGGCGGCACAGTGAGGGCTTGCCTTAGTGGACACCCACAGCAGCAATGCCCAGTGCAGCCTTGCAGTGAGAGCAGGCATGCATGAGGCGGTGGCCGACGAGGCTATTTCCCCGGCACCCCAAGGAAGCACCTTGCAAGACACAGCAGAGCAGAGGACACAATGTATCTCACTGCGGAAAAGCCACACGTACCTGCAGTGGGTCTGCATCTAACAGAGAAACGCCCGGGTTTGTTCATCCCGGAGCACTGAGATGCCCCCGTATGCTGTATATACAACCCACGTATCCTACGCTAAATAAACAAGTCGCTCGATTCAACTCTACTCCTGTGCGTTTCTTTAACATTACATGACCTCAAATATTCCAACATCCTGTCTTACCTAATACTTCTCCAAGCTGTGTCAAATGCCGTGACAGAATCAGACAGCACTACAGGCAATAAAATCATTCACAAGGAACTCATTTTTTTAAACTAAAAATTAGATATGTCAGGCTGTCCTGGCATGGTTGATCATACAGCCTAGGGATCATAGAGGCTCTACAGAAAGGGAATCAAAATGTCTCCCAAAGACAAATGGATTTTCGCACATCTAAAATTAATAAGTAAATAGATAAAACTGCGGTCTGGGCTTTGTTTCAGTTTTCAGAGCTGATTTCCGGCCCCCGTTCAGCGAAACGTTTTGCATTTCAATTTCTGAGTCATCAGTTTTAACAAGTGCATTTGCTGGAATCACTAAGCATGGGATCCGATCAAAACATTTCACTCTTCGAATCAAAGTTCTTTTCAATTTTATCAATCCTCACATACGTATAATTTTGAAATGGTGACCGAGAAAGCAGCTTGTGAGGGTCCAGTCGCAGCGTATGGTACCATCGGAGAAACCCCATCCCACCATGTGCCAAATGCCCCACCGAGGCCAAGGGATGCCTTGTGGATAATACGCAAGCACACGCGTACCGGACCGCTGCCCTCTCGCTGGCAGAAAACGACACACGCTTCCAGAAACGTGTTTAGAGACTGCACATGAATGAAAATCATTCCTGAAAAGAAGCTGCTACGAAACTGAAAACGAGAGACCGCCGCAATGCTGTTTAAGTTGAGTCATCAGTTCCCTTTATAGCCTAATAATTGACAGTGCCTTGATCAGAATGACTGATCTGAATGTTGCGCTGTGTTTGTGTTTTTTTTGTTAAAAAAAAATAAAAAAAATTAAAAGATTTCCTATGTAAACAAGCTGTCTATCGTCTTGCAGGAGTGTTTGTATTTGCCAGATTGTGGGGAACATCTGTCAAAAACAGATTTCACTCTCTTCAGTCAACTCCGTACAATCTGAATCAGACTGTACTACAAAGAAACCAAAAACAGGTCTTTTGTTACGGAGACAATATGCTGCCAATTCTCAGCGGAAGCACTGATTTTATCACATTTTCTTAGGATTATACGCTGCAGACTCTATCGGAAGAGTTCCAAACTCTCCCCTGCAGGATTTCTCCCCCAAGGAAAATGTTGGGAATGTAAGAGCTTCTTGTCTCTCCCCCTACCTGCACGTTCCGAAATGAAGCAGCACCTAGGAAGACAAGTACGGGGGGGAAAAAGAAAAAAGCTTTAATCAAACTTCAGAGCACACTGATTCTTCCATCTTTTAACATCAGTACTTGAATGATGGAGTGATCCCATTTCCAAGGCTTCCAACACACACTCCTATGTGTCCACATTCTTCAGCTTACACCCCTGCACATTAATTCATTAATTAGTGTCAGATGTTTTTAGTGGTTGAAAATCCAGTGAAGCTGCCACTGCCTCTAGTGATGTTCCCTGATGAACAAGTAACCTAAAACTGTGGTTGCTACCACCAGGCTAATGACGATCCAGCCAAGCCTACTGTGGAACTACTTTCTGCCAGGAAATATGCTCCGGAATAGCAAAAGCATTAGAAAAAATAAACCAAAGGGAGAAACAGGTTGGAGATTTCAACAATAAAAGGACTAGGCTGCACTGTAAACCTGAAAACAGAGAGGAGATGGATCAGGAGCATCAGGCTCAGTGAGTATCAATCAGGAGTTAAGTCTGGGATTGAACACAGACCAGTTAGATGGACCAGTAATTTATAGATAAAGGAGAAAATGTAGAAGAATTTAAGAAGAGATACTTCCCCTTACTACAAGTATGGTACTAGATGTTTCACAAATTAATGGCCATGTCTACATTCGTCTTTGGTTGTAGACTGCCAGTGATGGGAGCTAATGCAATGTCCATTTTGTACATTGCATCTTGGTTTGTGCAGGTTAACTTGGATAACTTGACCTTAGACCTGAGACCTGAACACTCCTCAACTTGACCTTAGACCTGAGACCTGAACACTCCTCAGCAGCTGAAATGTATCAGGTGTACTTCTGGAGCACATATTTCAACTTAGTTTCTTTCAAAAGACACCCAATTCATATGCTCCAAGACCACTTTCCAACACGGAACAAAGCCTCACAGTTGAGGGGCTGCTGGAAGATTTGTTTCAGAAGAGCACTCTTGATCTAAACTATAACGCTGATGGAGACACATCCAACAGTGCTCATGCATTACAGAGCACACTACTAATCCTTAAAGATAAGACCTCAAGATAGGAAGTACTGAAAGTTGATGACTCTCACTGGGTTCTCTTCTGGGAAGTATTTAGAGAATCTTTCATATTTTTCTGAGTAATACTTTCACTTGCTTTGAGGACTGTAGAGAGAAATGGACAGACATGCTCCCAAAATGTGAAATGTGCCAGGTCTGAGAAGAGACAGCACGTAGTCAGTGCTGGTATTGCCTAGCAGACCTAAACTACCACAGCTTTTGACCGGGACTTTTACAAACTTGAAGCTTTGCTGATCCAAGGCAACAGGGTGGAAATACTAAGATGGAGGTAGCAGTGAAAAACTGAATGGGAATTAACACCACTTGCAACGTCAAGCAAGCACGTGGAAGAATCAATCCTGGTTTAATGACAGCATCGCCAATGCTATGAAAATGTTTGCATTCTGGCACTGCATACCAGTTTGCAGGGTACTAACATACAGCAGTGTTTTGCCAGAGGCTAAGTGGGCAAATCTGAGATGACTATTTCTGTCAGTTATGATTGCCATTTATCTCACTTTGCACTGAATTCTGAATGTCGTGATGAAAAAAAAAAATGTATATAACAAAAGCATGGGGAACAAAGAAAGACAGGACTCACCAATTCATAAAGAACACGGAAAGGAAACTAGAATAGCAACTACTATATTTGAAATGTCAATCTAGTTCTTCCTATCAGCTTAACTCAAATAGAAAATTTGAATACTATATTTATTTTATTCTTCAGTTTTATGCTGTCTGAAACCAGAATTTTTATATTAGCATTATCTCCATCACAATTAAGACCCATCACCCAAAGTAGTAATAAGAATCAATGTGCATTAATCCAGGCTCCAAGTCGACTCCACAACTGAAGAAGGAGCTCTGCCAGAGAGTCATCTTCACCACAGTTAAATTATGGGTGAACCAGCTCCAAGGGTTCACACATGATTCACACTCACAACTTGCCTGTGTAATAAAAATAGACTGCACCCAGTAATTGTAGTTTAACTTTTGCCGTGTAAAAGAGCTGCTCTTTTCAATATTCATAGCTATTTTTTTGCTTTGTTTTTAACCCATACCACAAATTCTGCCCATTGTCTGTTTAGCCTATTTTGTTATTCTCTGTAGCTCTAGCAGTTGTTTAGAATTATGTGAAAAACAGGCAGTTGTATGGAGAAGGACTAGTACAACAAAAGCTGTACAAAACAGCGTTCTATGAATCAGTGTCATTCTATATTTTATTACTTGTGACATCAGTGTGCCAGAACAAGGAAAATCAGTTACTGTGGTTCTGAGAGTCTGTTTTTCTTTTCCAGATTGCACCAGTATAATATTCAGAAGAGCAGCATGGCGGTAGGTAAGAACTAGTAACTTAAGATCACATTTGGATCACGGATTGTGGTTCGGGGCACCTCTCTAGGAAGCAAGATCAACAAAGTCGGCGCTCTCAGTTCAGTCAAGGATACCTCCCACATCATCTGTTCAGCAACCACCCCAGGTTACTCACTACCTGTGCGTACATCTCGGTCTCACTGACAACGTTTCTGCTTCTCCCTGAAGCTCTACAAGCTACCAGTTTAATCCTATGACTTCCCACGAGTTCACAGTGGCTAATGAAAAACATATTAACGAATACTTGGGCAAAAGGCCTCTCCACAACCATTGCACACAGTCCTGAAAGCCAATGCAAGTTGGCCAGTGAATGTTTCCATGCAGAAATTGGCCTAATACAGATTCCTACTTGGTAAATGGCAAGAAGAAGTTCTGAATAAATGTTTGCTTTCCCATACTTACTTCTTCTACACTGTGTAAGACAAGACAAAATGATGCTAAGTAACTGAAAGGATTTAAGACTTTGTTTTTTGTGCTCAATTCAGTCTATAAAATTATAGAGCCCTTAATCTCATATACATTATGGATTCTATAATCATCATCTTCATAATGAAACCAGACACAATTTACTTCCCTTTCCCCCACCCCGTCACCAGGAGGGCACACTGAAATGAGAGAGTTAGTCATGTAAAACTGACTTAAGAACACTATGCAACATTTCAGTCACTTGGCTTGATCTCCACGCAAAATGGGGGCATTTAAAGCCACTTCTGCCAGCTTTAATCAGAAAGAATAGGTCAAGCGGCAACACAACCAAAAATGTAAAGATTAGAAGACATGCAATTTAGCTTGTCTGCAGACAAGGCAGTAAACAATTGCTGGGTTTTTCTACAATTTCTTTTGCTGCAGGCATGAGCAGGTTTTATTGAACTGTAATCCTAGATAAGTATATTGAATGTTAACAGCTAAAGTCAATTACACTGGGTTAAATAGCAGACTTCTTGATTTGCAGGAGGAAAATTATGTCTTGGGTATGAAACTAAATAAGTTCAACAACCAGTTACTCGTAGCTTGGGCGTGGTGGTGAAACAGCAATGGACAACTAACCCGCTGCAGTGTTTTCCATGAAGTACTAGAAAGCTGCAATCAGCCCGAATTCTCTTGCTTACTGAAATCCTTGTGCTGCTGCAGTTGGGAAGACCAGTGACTATCATAGACAGAGAGGGGACACCCAATGGTACCAGTGCCACGTCTCAACACCTGTGTTTTCTCACAGCGGGAGACTCTGAACTGATTTTGGAAGAGATGACATACAATCCCGTAACTGAAAATCCTCAGGTTTCAAGGTTTGGAGAAGATGCTGCAGCCAGCTCTCAGCTACATGGTGTTCTTCTGAGCAAGAAGTGGGTCCATATTCATCCAAAATGCCTGAAATTTGCCTGCAATCGATGGAAGCTCTCCAAGTCCATCAAGGGTTTTTACAGCCTGCTGGTGAAACCTGTGGCTTAGGAGGGCTCTAAATCACAGATTTGTCAGTGCATCCTCCCAGGATCTGGTGCTGCCCCATGTGCTGGCTGCCTTTGCAGCAATGTCTGCTCCTGGCCGTGCCTGGAGGTAGGACTGACAAACCTTAGTCCTGACCCATGGCAGTTAAGCTACTAGGTACTGATGTCAACTGCAGTCCAAATGTGAAAACAAAACCAAACCCTGCTTCATGAATGAAGGAAAAAGGACTACAGGGTGCAGGGAAATTGTGGGGAGGAAAAAAATTAAAGAAACATAGAAATGCAATTTGATGAGAGCTACTGGAGAAAAACCAAGCCACCCAACACAAAGACTGACCACATTTCAGAAGCAAAGAGAGAAGTGAGGACCAGAGAGGTGAAGGGAACAGCACACCTTGCTCTACTGCTGTATCCTGCATGGTACAAGTCATGGGGAAGAAAAAACTTCTCAGGGAAGGGCCAGGAAGGAGAGAACCAGGGCTAGAAAGAGGTCTGAATGAGCAGTGATCCCCAAAGATGGCAGAGGAAGCATTTATGTGGCCACAGGAAGAGGACAGGACTATGGCAGGGATGGGAGGATATACAGGTTCCAGCGAGGAGGATCTCTTATCAGCCCTAGGAATGTGGAGAAAGTTGAGGGTCAGGTCAAAGAAAGGGTGGTGAAAGCAAAGCCAAAAGCAGGGAAGCCAGTAAGAAGGTAGGAGGACAGAAAACAGCAGCTGCAGCAGAACCATAGATAAAACAAAAGTGACCCTGGTCTTATCATGAACCTTCTTGTACTTTCAAGACCTCGTTGGTGGCTGAAGAAGAGTATTACTAATGTTTGGAGACGAAAAAGAGTCCACAGGCCTCCACAGCTTCTTCCCAGAGAAAAAGAATGCCAGTAAATGGTGAGAAAAGTTTGACTATCAAGCCATGTAAGGTAAAAGGACACATCAAAAGGCATGCGACTTGTCATTTCTGATTCCTTACTCAGAATTAGCACCAGCACCGTGTGAGATTCATATCAAAATCTCTTAAATGAATATTTGCCTATCAGAGGCTGAGCAGATGAGCAGAGAGATTGGAGGCCAGCTGACCCATTTAGTTCCAGTGTCCGCCTGTCCCAAAACCCTCAGCAGGTGCAGCCACACCATGCCAATGCCCACCTTGCCGGGAGGCCTGGAAGGTAACGGCCAGCTCCCTCTCGTATCCTTCAGCTGCGAGGGTCATCTCTTGAATAGGCTCATGGTTTCCTCGTTTCTTTCCTATGACAAGGCACAGCCATATTTAAATGTCAAGAGATCTCTTTATAATTCAGGAGATGACAGAAGCTGTATTTTTGATCCAGTTGAGTTTGTGTGGGTCGTGTGTGTCAAGCAGATACGAATGACTCAAAGCTATCAGGAGACAGACAGTGAAAAGCAAGGTGAGAGACAGAGAATATTCCAAATTCCTCCACCAGGGCAGCCAAACTCCATGAAAACCAGATCTGAAAGACTCAAAAACACAACCCTCCCTCAACTTTCTACGCAAGCAGCATGGGTGACTAACTCTGCAAGGAAGCTCATCCCTCTCCCTCTAGCGCCTGGATGGGCTCTGTGTATTGTAACATCCAAGGCTTTCGGGAGCTCCGGTGGATTTTACCGTCACGACACCCCCTTGGAAGGCAGGATGATGATCTTCATTTTAAAAATGAGGAAGTCATGGGGTAGATCGAGCAGCTTGCCCCAGAACACACAGGAAACCTATGACTGAGTGGGGGAACTGAGCCCCGACTACGAGTTCCAGTTGAGTACCCAGTCCAAACTGGGTGTCCAGCAGATCAGCTTTTCTACCACGGCTTTGAAACTTTAGACTTTTGAGCTGGGCTTTAAGGGGCTTAACTGAATGTGGTTCTTTCATTTGTCTAGTCACTACGTTTCATTTCACTTGCACTTCTGCTTTGTGAAAAACCTTTTATTCTGGTTCTTCATATTGTGGCTTTAAAAAAAAAGCGACAAATATCAAACGGAATTTAACCTTCACTATTTGGTCTTTTTCCCCTGTGCAAACACTAACTTCTCTCCAGCTTTAAGTATTGTGTCCTTTATTTGTACATTCTGTACTCATAATCCTGGCTTCAGAATATGTCAGTAATATCTCAAATGAGATTTCTTATTCACAGTTTCAAAGCATTACAGTAAGTGCTTGTACAAACAGCAATATTCTGAAGCAACAGAACATCAATGGTAGGAAATCAAGAGAAAGGAGACGCACAGGAGCAATCCTAAGTAAAAATCCCAATGTTCCTGTGCAATACATCAAAATGATCAACCACCTAAAGAAGAGCTACAGGAAAGCTATTGCATTAAAGTGCCTAGAATGATATGGAGGCTTGGCTAATGAGCAGATGTGACCAATGTTATCTCAGTGCACTGCAGCAGTAGGTAAGAACACATTTTTAAGCGTAAAAACATGGTGTCTTTATTATCATGGTGAGATTTAATTGATATTTGAAAATGTCTTCATATCTTGTAGTGAACGGCACATAACATTTCTATCACAAAAGTCTGTAGTATTACATTGGTTACAACAAGACACAGCAAGCTAAACTGTTATTATCATAAAAAAACTTGCAGTGGCTGAATTTGTTACAAAAAAAGATTTGAGAAGGAAAAAAATGTAGTTAATTTTCACCTGTGTGTAACAGCTACCATAATAAAAAGAAAAATCTTGGGACACTGCTGAGAAAATACTGCAAAACCACAGACTTTTTGAGAGTGGCCAATATGCTATTTTCAGCTTATCTGGACGTAGCCCAAGCTATGCACAGCTAACCAAGGTGCATCAAAGGAGCGCACTCATTCCAACTGGACCACAGGCTTTCACCAGCTTTTGCCCACTGTGCATCTGGGGCTGTCAAGCCCCACAAAATAACTTGAAACTTTCACGCCAGAAGCAGTTGCAAAAATAACTCTCTAAAAATATTTAAAACCTAGTCCCAGTCAGCAGCTGAGAAAACAATTACAGACTGAAAAATTCAGTGTTTGATATTACTTAATAGTCGGGGAACAGCTACTCGTGAATCACAATTAACATTTACTTAGCTATTTAAAAACACGGATCTACTGTTTGAGACTTCATGGAGATGCAATCTGTGGCCTGCTGGCACCATCACAAAGACCGATCTAGCTAAACTGAAGCGACGTGAGGCGGAAAGGCACCCAGGAGGAGGGAGCCCTTGGAGGGACTGGCGCAGGGAGCGAAGGCTGCAGAAGCGCCCCAGCAGCAGCAGCAGCACATGGGGGGACGTGGCGCCCGAGCCTGGCCTGGGCACCAGGCTGTGACTACCTGAGCATGACGTGACCGCGTGGCCTGCACTGCCGGTGCCACGCTGATGAAGCCAGCACGACGTAACGAAGCACCGTGTTGCTAAGGGCAATACGGCCCGCAGCTCTCCCCGAAACACCTCTAATGGTTACGGACAGCGAGGACAGCCGCGACACGCGGGGCACTGGTCGCAGCGAGGCTTCCCGCTGGCGGGCGCTGCACCACCGTGCATGGGAAGAAGCACTGGTGAGCCCTCGGATGGGTGGCATGGGTCTGCGCCCCGGCTGGTACTCCAGCAGGACCGACCGCTCACAAGACGTAACCTGCAGGGACCGCTCCGCAAGACGCCAAGCAGCGTGGGTAACCAGTAAAACACACAAGCGTGTGCTTAACTTTCAAGTGACTCGAGACCTAAGTTCCTAACTCTCTTGCCCTCTTCCTCTGAAGGGAACATATTGTCAGTGGCTATTTGGAGGTAAATGCACTTAAGTCGTAAATATTTCTTATGTTCAGGGTAACTTGTATCATCAGCAGCAGAAAAATGACGGCAATATAAAAATAAATAAAATATTTATACAATTTTAGGTCCCAAATAGCCCTAAACAGATTCAACTTTCAAAAATGACAGTATAAATGGCATTATGAGGTTTTCTTGCTATTTTTCTGCCAAGTTTTCTCAAATGATGACATTCATTTTTAAATATAAACATGTTTTCAATGCCATACCTAATGCAAATGGCTCTTAACCTGCATATACTTATCACAGACAGATCCAGGAGACCAAATCACTGTTGTTCACAGCCTACTGAGGCTCCCTCACCATACATGTAACACGTCACAACAGACAAACCAGGGTTCTGTTCTGATCAGTTAGGTTGCCCATGGAGTACTTCAGTTCTAGGCAGGCAGATCACAATTCATGGTCTGAAACCTCTACATGAAGTGCTTGCACTGGCAAAGCTTCCACAGAATTACAGAGTCTCCCAGCACAGCTAAAATGCAGGAAGGGACGAACAGGAAAGGTGTTTTTCTGAAAAAAACATATAGGCCACAGAGTGAAAAACTGCACTAGTGAATGGCAAAATAGATTAATATTTCTTTCATGCCTAAGGAGGAAGCTACCATGGAATGTAGCTGCCTAATCTTAGAAGTGTTTAACAAGCCAGCAAGAAGACAGGTCTCTAAAGGACTTCAGCTAAATGTTTTAGACACAGGAGTGTTCATATCCTCATGTGCACTGCTACTGCGGATTGAATGTGACAGGAAAACTATAAAATCGTAGGGAGCAATCAAAACATCCCCAAATCTCCCAAACCAAAGAAATCACTTCATGTCGCTTTTGTAAAAATACTTACTTACAGCCCAGTCCTGGAAATGAATTCCAAGCAAGCCAACTGCTGCTTTAGACAGTTTACTGGATGGTGTGGCTCAGCTCTTTCACATAAGAAGCACCTACAGTTATATCTAGAAAAGGAAATAAAACCAAAATCTTTTGTGAGCAAATACGCAAATAAAGTCGTCTTTCCATTTTAAATCATGCTCAGGTTAACACCAGCTCATAGGAGGGCTGTATAGAGCTCTCACGCTGGGCTTCAAGCGCGCTGTCCATTTACAGGAACGAGCTCCAAATCACAGTCCCAGCCTACCTGGCAGTGCCTGGGCTTGCGTCAAAACCCCGCTCGCTGCATCAAAGCAGTGAACAAAGCAGCACAGCTGTTTGGCTTTTTTTTTTTTTAAATCTAGCTTTACTTAAAGCTTTCTCGGGAAATGCAAAATGAAATACTGCCTTTCGTGTCAGAAGTCGAGGTGATTTCAGGAAGGCCAAGCACTGCAGGCACCAAGTTCTTTTCCTCTCCTGAGTGGGTGTTCACTTGCAAGTTTTCGACATGTTAGCAATTCAGTGACTGAACGAATTAATGTTCAACTTAACAGTCATTGTTAGGCTGGGAGGTTATTACTGCTTGTTCTCTTAAAGTGGCAGATTAAAATAGGTTTGCATCTGAAGAGCTGTTTGCCACAGTGTACACTCCCCAGGTTTTGCTACTGAATCACCTCCTTCCAGCACGTCGTGAACCTCTCTTGCAGGAGCGGCTGCTGCAACCTTGACCCCAGCAGCTGGGCTAGGTGAGGATGAGGGAGAAGCTGCACAGGACAGGCAAGGAAGGGCGAGCGCAGCCCCCATCGCTTCTGTCCGTGCTCTCCCTTTTATTTTACAAGCGTTTGATGCCCCTTCTGCAAGACTTTGCAACAGAGGAGCACGCTCGCATTTGCAGGACAAATTCTGCTTTAAAAGCAAGCAAACAGGTAAAATCCCAGGTCCCAGAAGCAGAGAAGGGCTCTCATGCAGCCAGCCACCGGCCAAGGACACCTTCTCAGTCAAGCCCATGCAGGACTGAAGCTGCAGTTTCTGAACCCCTGGCCTGGCCTGGAGTACAAGTTCTTAATCTTTATGGCAAAGCCAAGCCCTGAATTTCAAGGTCAGGTTGACGAGGTTGTAGGGGAAGAAAAAATACCACCACATGTCTAACTTTTGCAGACTCAGATCCACTTTGTACTAGTAAATGAGCTTTCCTCCTTCCCTAATCTTTTTTTTCATTTTTTTGCTTTTAGGGTAGATAGCAAGCTGCTGACAACTCACACTGCACTAAGAACTGTTCACACTGCACCAAGTGTTTACCACTCACAACTGATGCTAAAAATTAATTTACAGCCCCGCTACAGAAAGCTTTGACAAATTGTCATGTGTTGACACAGTCATAAGTTGTGGGTTAAAAAAAGTAACACTTCCCTCTTCTGCCACCTCATGTTTGAGATCAGGGATGGGCACATTATGCAAAGTTTGGGGGTTTGCAAGCTTCACAAATGTTTGGGCTTCACAAAACAAGCCAGGTTGTGAAACTTCTTTCCTCTTAAGCTACATGTGTGTTTGTTGCCAAAAAGATTCCAGCAAGAAAAAAAAAAGAAAAAAATCCATCTACCAAGATCTACATGTTGGGTGAAGCAGGAGGCAACATAAATAACCTTGCACGATACTTTTTCTTCTCTGTGAATGATAACATCAGACCAGTGGCAATGCCCTGTATCAGCTATTCAGAGCTGCAGACACCACCCACCTACAGTAGAAAGTAAAAAAAAAAGCAGCTCCCAGTAAGAGTTGAATTGTTCTCAGCTGTCACTTGTTATCTTAAGTGAATGCTTTTATTTCCTGGTTCTCCTGGATAGCCCTATATGAAAAAAATAAATAAAAATAGCAGCAGCGTTCATCAGACAAGGTCCAAATTGATTTCTGTGTACGCAAGACAGCAACCGTTAGTCAGCACTTGTGTCTATGGCACTCCTAAGTAACTCCTCCTCCTCCTCTTGTTCAAGGCAGGATAAATCATCCGTCTTGTTTATACATTAGATTCAGTCATGGGCAAAGTGGTGGTTTTGCCTGAAACGAGCAGCATTTCAGCAGGTAACATGCCAGCGAAAATTGCGAGCTGCACACTAGAATAAACAGAACAAATCAAGGCTAAGACAAAAGGTGAAGACTTAACCAAGAGGAAATAATTCATCTACTTGGCCCAGGTGTAAACACTCCTATCTTTAAATTTTACTGAACTGCCTTGCACTTCTGTAGAGACCCTTGTTTGCAGACAAACACCATATATCCCTGTACTGCATCTCTCCATCATCTGAGATGTGCCTTTGACGAACGACATTGACTACACTTTTAGATCTATTGGAAGGAGAGACACTAAGGATTAAACATTCACGTCGTGCAGTCAAGATGGACATTATCCTTGCTGCTGACTGCAATGATATCACCCATGCTTAATCGGTTTAGATTGCTGCGCATTTAGCAAAGCAATCAAGGAGAAATTCCAACCTCCCCCTTCCTCAGCAGCAAAAAGACAGAAATGTTTTCAGTGCATCACATGAAATGCACTATGTCACTGGACTCAGGCCAAGAGTCAATGAGACTGAAATAAAGATGATCCAACTCTTAGCTCAAGAACAGCAGCTGTGTAACTACCTCCTCTTTGACCCGGAGGGTAACACTAATTTTCCTCCAGACAAGAGGAAAATTGATAAAATCTAAGTTCTACTGTAAGTTATCTCCAGTGCCCAAATCCGATCTCTTGCACGCACTTTGTTCCTTTGCTGCATTGATGGAAACACATGCAGCTTTTAAGCTCCCCAACTTCTTACTCCGGGATAGAAAAAGCCCAAGGCCTCCTCACTGACCAGGTGAACAGCACCAATTTGGAAAAAACAAAAAGTGTCCATTTCCAGTAAAAAGCATTCACATGTGACAAGTTTCTTCCTAGCAGATGCACCTTGAGAATATGGGGAAGCCACCTGCAAGCGAGATGGCCCTTCTTGCCCACGTCCCTTGCCTGAGCTCTTGCCTGCTCTAACCAGCAACCTCTCCTTGACCATTCTTGTTTCTGCAGGCCAGCTCTGTCCAACTTTCTGAAGTGCAGGAAGGCCAAAAGGGTTTCAGCAACCGGGAAACACAGACCAAGCCCGTCCTGCGCCCTTTCTATGGCAGATCGGCCTGCTCTGACCCCCAGATTTTGGCAGGGCAAGGACACTGAGGTAAGCTGATCCCCTTAAGAAGGTGCTCGCTCCAGCAAACGCTCACTGACATCCTCCAGGCCAAGAGGGAACATGGAAATTTATGCTGCTCTCTTGCTGATGCAGCTACAGAACTGAAGGGACAAAGAACTGTACTGGGTAGCAACTGCCTGCATGTGGTGCAGACTGCGTGCAGCAGATGTTCCCTGGCTCGGAAAATGAAAAGTGGTGTCACCGCTTTTTTGCTCCCTGGACACCACTTTTCCAACCAGAGAGCGCAGAGTAACTGCTCTGCAGTAACCCCAATACTTCAGAGTTGCTGGCGTTTGTGAAAGTCTCTCTTCTCCCGAGGCAAGTGACGAGGGTGACTAAGCCGAACGTGGGTCCTTTTCCTGTCTGCGCTCTGCACCCGTCTCTGCGCCGCTGCAAAGGTCACGGCGTCACCGCGCTCACGCCGAGCTCCGCCGCCCACCAGCGAGCAGGGGGCGGCTCGCCCGGACGGGGCGCGCGCTGCGGGAGGCAGCAGGAAAACCTGCAGCTCCCAGCTGAGGGGAGGGATTCAAAAGTACTTCCAGTTCCGGAACCTTGTGAAGGCCCCAGACCTTCAAATCTGAACTCAGATGTTCCAGTTACCTGAGACTGAGAAGATGTGAATCGGCACCAGCTTGCTCAGCAAAGCGCCGGCCTGGAGAAATCCTTCCCTTCCTGACCCTGCCATGGGAGGCACTCTGCGCTTCCATCCTTTTCAAGCAGAGGGAACTTTGTGGCTCTGGGAAGAGGGCAGTCACTCGGAAGCCATCAGCTCCATTTCCCTCTTAGCGGTTCCAACAAGCAAACGAAGTGCACGGACCCCTCTGCGGCAAAGTGCCTCTCCCAGCACGTGAGGGACTCATGCACATGGGGACCCTTTCCCCTTCTCTCTACCACTGAAGCCTTTTTCCATTAACATATTTTCACAACTTCGTTAGCATTACATCTGCTGCATGGTGCCTAGCAGTGAGCACCAGTATTATCTACAGCAATAGCTATGAAGTCAAACATGCACTTAATTGAAACAGGATTCTCTTCTTTCTCAACTAGTCACAGCGATTTCTGGTCAAACACATCATCTCGTTTCTTCCTTACCTCATGTCCACTGTGGTCAAACTTCCACCAGAGCTAAAAGCATTTTGGTTAAGAAAAATTCAAATGAGGATATTCGATATCCCCATGGCTTCTCTCAAAGCAGATCTCTGCTTCCTGCTTGGACAATGTGTCCCACTTTTGACTTTAATGCAATGCTCACCAACAAATTAAATATTCCATTAAATGGCAAAGCACAACTGAAGGCTTTGGTGGTACCCCCCACATAGCCAAAACCATTCTGTATGGAGCACGTGCATGTACAAGCACAGATTTTTCTAGATGTTTTGGGGCCACCTGATGTCAAAAAGATAACTGGGCAAGTAAGCAAACCCCGAAGTATCAAACGGGTATGAGACTTTTAGGAAAAACATTTAAATCAGACCATTTTAGTGGGCATATGAAGAAATCCAGCTTCTGTTTCACGCAGCATTAACGTGCCTGGGCAGCCTGGTTACAGGGCCAGCTCTGCAGCTTTCCAGCCATCTGTCTCGCCCCACAAAACACTCCAGCACTGCAGCCAGGAGCCCTCCTGGAGCCCTTGGGCCACAGCGACTTGCACTGCGGGGCTGCGGGGGGATGTTTCCACAGCGCTGTGTGCTCAGCAGCGTGGTTGCTGATGTTGGCAACGGGAAGAGTGAAGCAGGTAAACGCAAAAGTCGCGTTCGGCACGAAGGAATGAAAGACCAGGACACGTGGATCCTGAACTCATCCAGTTCCTGCCTGTCCAGCAACTTCCCTCACCATCAAGAAGTCTTTGGTTTGGATATTAGTCAAGTCTGGTTTAAAGAGCTCAAGTTCAGCTGTCAAAAAAAAAACCCCAACTACCCCCCCAGCCCTGCCAGAATGCCTTACTCATTACAAAACCCTGCAAAAATTATTAGCTACGTTACAAGGCATTTCCCTTTGGGACCAGAAGGGGTGAAGAGAGGGGACGGAGAGTGACAGCTTGTGGTTTCTAATACAGCAGCAAATAAATAAATAAATAAGAGGAATACAGGATATAATGTGTTTACATTTGTCAAAACAAGTTTCCTGGAGACACGGAGGGTTCGCGCTGCTGAGCTGTCAGTTCTAGTAGGAACTGCTGCCTCATGCTATCGGGAGGTCAGTCCCTGACCTACTTTCTGATAGAACTGAATTCATTTGCTCCTTCTGTACACAAACTCTTTTTTTTTTTTAAAGGGATACTCAACAAACCCATATAAAGCCAGCTTTTAAACCAACTTGGAGCTTCAGCTGATGCTCTACAAGGATATTACACATTCTGGCGTAGGGCCCACTATGCTTGGTCTGCTTATTCTTTAGGAAAAATCCACAGAGGATATTCTTAATGACTTCATGCTGCAAATACCTCTTTCCCTCCTGAACTCTTACATTACACCAACACTAGCAGACTAGCTGTATAACCCGTTACCAACAGTAAAGGACGGCAGCGGGACGATAACCTGTGCTCTGCCCAGGCTGCTCCCGAAATAGACACAGGGTGAGCTCCCCAGGTACGCAGCTGCATGGCAAGACATATCCAAGGGAATAAAACACAGGGTTATTAATAGAATACAAAATGGGTAGGGGAAACCTCTAAATTATTCTAAACGCCCATTGATCGGATCATCCCGTGCACAGAGGCTCATATAAAGCATCTGCTCCCACCAGCAAAGGGCCGTTGGAACACGTAAACCAAAGCGTAATACTGAGGGTGGAATCCACAGAAAAGAGGTGTCACCTCCTCGCACTCATTCCTTAATGGCAGAGCTAATGTTATCAAGCAAATCCTTTCCATCAAACTACTGCCACGACTCACAGTGTTCTCTCGTAGCCCTTCCAAATCCCTGGACCATTAAAAGATCAGAAATAAACTCCGTGCTTATCCTTAGCGATGCTGCGGTTGAAAGCGTCACTGCCGGGATGCACACGGCTTTCCAGCTTCCCCATGGGCAGCAGCACTGTTTTCCAGCACGGAAAAGCCGCAGGCTGGTCAGAGAATGCAGAGCCTCTCTGCACTAAGGCTCTGGGCAGACCAGAACCCAGCAGCTACTGCCAGACTTCTCAGACAACCTGTTCTTATACATGGGCCATAATCCACAAAGCGGGCATAACCATCTCCCCTAAGCTTGGGGAGCACTCACTACCAAGACACATTAGTATCCTAATGCCTTTGCATTTCCCCGCAAAGCGATGGCAAAGGCAGCAATAACCAGCAAGTGGCCACAAAACAACTATTAGCATCAAAAGGGATTCATGCCCGCTCTTGACCTGGGCCTCGGCAAGGCTCACGCTGCCAAGATAACTGTGCCAAGCCCTGCACCCCCCAGTGCCAGTGCCTTCTTGTCACCCTCTTCAGCTTTCATCTGTGCATATTTACAAGACCCCAATCTGAAGTTCAAATAAACTCAATAATTCACTGAAACCCACCAGGATTGGAAAACACTAGGGAAGTGTCAAGATGTCATCTAGCTTGTTCTGCTGAAAAGAGCACTTTATAGTTTCAGAGAGAAGTAGACAGGGGAGCTATTAAACGAGACACTGACATATTGAAACATGGATAGGTAAGTAATTAATAGCTACCTTCCCGAAGTGAAAATTTTTCTGGGAGAAAAATCAGTTTATACGAAAAAGTTCCAGTCAATCGCTGCGATTTTGGGTGGATGGGAACTGTCACGCATGTTGGCATCTCTATCACCACGAAAGATTTTAGTCCTTTGAAGCAACTTACCAAGCCCGTCACATAAAACAGCATGTGGGAAGCAAGGAACTAACATAAGGAGACACCAAAGAAATGTCAAGAGTCGGCAACTAAAATTCTGATGAAAACATGTTATAAAGAACCCATGAAAAGGAGGGAGAAGAAGTTACAGCTCAGCTAACAGGCTCATTTTAGTGCCACACGAGCAAGAGTAATTGCACGACTGCACAGATGCCATCGCTGGAATACTCAGTGCTGGCCAAATAATGCCGGTAAGTTGGTAGCCCCAAATATCTTCCATTTGGAAAGGTGCAATACTCATCTGCTCAGTCATCACCTCCAGAACCCTCTTAATACTCACACGTGGGTTTCTTTACTCAACTCCTATGCAGCTTCTAGCAGAATATATGACCTTAAAACAAACAATACAGGACAGAAAGGAAAAAAGGAAGGTGTGCTCCAAGAAGCAGGAAGCACAGCTTCATTAATTAAGCATTTAATTCCTTTCCTCTCTGACGTCTGTCTTCCCAGTGTAAAGTCTCTCTTGGCAATCAACCAATTTTGGGATTCTCTGCTGCCACGCAAATCACGGCAGAGCTTCAGCTGAAGAGACGCTGTCAAGCACACTGCAGTTCTGCTGCAGCTTGTACCACACCGGTGCTGTGCTCAGCACACGCCGCTGCGGCGAGACGGCCGCGGAGGCGCGGGGACACACGAGGCCCTGAGGGGCTCCGCTCTGCAGGGACCGGCACCGCAGCTGCCACTGAGTCCTGCGGGTCACCCGGACGGCAACCCTCCCGCACCGCTCTGTGCTCTGGGCAAGTAACATCCGCTGGGTTTTTGATCCATATTACAGCAATTTTAATCATTGCTTTCCAAGCTTTCAGTCATGAGCATAAGTCCATTCACGTGTTTCGAAGAGATACACGCACTAAAAACATGGAAAAACCATTCACACACTGAAAAGCATGTAATTATTAATGAAAGTAAGCCAGCAGAAAGGCTTTCTATGCTGGTATTTTCCAGGGTTAGAAGCATGCATTGTGATGTTCTCTATCCCACAGAAAAACGAGGATATTCTCCCTTTGCAGGGGCACCATTCCCTGTGCCATGCAGTGCGGGCTGTGTATACAAGGAGCCGCGTACCTGTGTCGGCTCGCCCCTACAAGGAACGCAGAGCCAGCAGTGCCCCTGCTGCAAATCCCATCCGCAGAGCACATGTGGCCGCACCATTCCCGCACCATCCGCCTCTCCTACGCTCCAGCCTGCCCTTCCACACTCCCAAGCAGCTTGTGACAGTTGCCATTTGAAAAAAAACACAGCAAAAGAGGCCGCGAGCTCTCCGGGCAGGTTCTGTCACGGCGTGTTTACGGAGCAAGCGGCACGATGGGGCCCTGACCTCCTCGGCCTCTGGGCATCACCACGACATCAGTGACGGGAACCCAAATGCCACCCCGGCGCTGCTCGCGCCCGCCTCTGAGTGATGCTGGTCTGCAGCTCCACAGGGGCAAGGGTGCAGCCTGGGGACAGCGGCGCGCTTCACACCGAGTACCTCCTGACCTGGGGCTCCACACAGAAACTCAGAGTGGAAAAAATTCACCAGGTGGAAATGCGTAGCAAACAGTTGCAGAAGAATCTCAGTTTCCAAGCCCTATGAAGCCCAAACAACTCAAATATAAACCTGTAGCTGCTTTTGGAGCAAAAGGTGTTTTAACTGATTTTGGCAGTTACGAGGAGTCATAAACCCGCTCCACACTCAAACGCCAGCTCTGGGTTTTGTTGCATCCCTCTCAAACCTCTGACCGGCCAAGTACTCGGACGGGACACAGGGCTGCTCTGCTGTGGAAACCCGCATGCCTTTAAACCTGGCCACAGGATTACTGCAGCTCTCAGAGCTCATCTTTACGCTCCAAGGATGGAGTAATAGCAATAAAAAATTAGAATTTTAAAAGCTTCAAGTTTTCTTTCCATAAAATAAGAGTCAGACAGAAAGCACACGACAATGAGCTGCAAAGGGTTTTTTTCTGCGTTTTATGGGCACTCACTTCAGATGACCTATATGACTCACTCATTTTGTCACTTACGTTGCCAAACTGATGGTGATAAAAAAAGCTTTTACAATCGTACATAACCATGTAGCTTTTTTTTGTTTAATGTATAAAAGCACCCAGTGTGTTTTTTCATAGCTCAACAAAAATAACCGTCTTAACATGAGCATATGGACTGCTAAAGCTATTTACTAATGCCTGAAAAGCGACCATTTGCTGTTCCTGGCCAACTCTGAGCCTCTCTCTCACCATCAGGCTTCCAGAAACACCCAGGCCACTTCCCAGGGCACAAACACCGGCCTAACCAAGCCCAGATTTGTCACGAGTTGCCACTGGGAAGCGCTTCCTTCCTCAGTGTCCCCAGACAGCTCAGGGTTCCCATGTCAGGTTTCCCTCCCAGCAATGCACAACTCAGGAGGGGAAGATTCAGGTTTATGGCAACCCAGCACAAGCTGGAATGCCTTAGACTAAATATATAAGGAAAGACCTGCCGTAGCCAAATTCCATTTTTCCAGCATGGGAATGTACACGTCATCAGAAGGGACTAGAGCAGGTTCAGGCTATATGGAGGGGGCTGGAGAGAGAGAACAAGCAATGAAAATGGAAAAACAAAAAGAACCCAAAAGCAGGAAAACGTGACTTGGAGATGCTGCTTTCTTGATGACTTGGATGCACATAAACTGCAGCACATGAAACACGCACCTAGAGTGACACAACGTTGGAAAATATATATTTTTCTGCTTACTAATACAGCAATCAGCTCAACACCAAGGCTGTATTTTGGGAGGGGATGGCCCTGACTGTCTTTCGCCGGGAGGATGAAGCATGTGCGCATGCAGACGTCCCAGCACGCCGGGGAGCACAGAAGCTCTCTAGGGCTCGCAGGGCTTTTAAGTCAGGGCAGGAATAAATGCACTAGGCAACATGGAATCCAGAACTTAAAAAGCAGCTGGGAAGCCGGCATGGACGTTTCAGATGTATCGGCTGCACGGACCCCTTCCCTCGGCTCCTCTTCTTCCACTGGGTTTTCCAGGCATTACTATCCTCTGTCTGGCTCCCCCTCCAAAACCACACCATGCTCCAAAGCCTCCCCAGCTTTTCCACACGGCTTTCGATCTCATTTTCACAGAGACTCTCTTGGAAGCATGACTGAAACCATAAATCCACTTCTACGCATCTGCAGCAAAAATAGTTTTTCTAAAAGCTATTCTTCTTCTCTTTCACTGGTGACACGAATGATATAGAGTCACTGGCGATTCAGGGGTCTTGCTGCTGCTTTAAACACCAGCCAAGACAGAGAGCAATGCTCTGTCTCACGCGGCCAAGAGCAACGTGGAACAATTTTTGATACAGAGCTGGTATTCTCGGTATCACTTCTATTTGTGAAGAATGGAAAACAGACGAAACAACCTCAAAGCTCTTGTTGCACGGACCAGCTATTATTTTTTTATTATTTTTAAAGCAGATTACGATTATCATCTCCCTCCAGAACAAACTTGCAGTCCATTAACAAGGGGACAGACATAACTGACTATGGTCACTGCTCAGCTTGCAGTAGCTGAGGAAGAGAAGAGCATCCACACAAAGTGTAATTCCAGCCTCCTTTGAAAAGAACATTCGCATAAACAGGACATACAAGATTAGCTTCCAGTGTGAGCTTACGGTTGGGCACTGCTGTTAGCAAGGGCTGCCTTGACTTGCAGGCATGAGGCACCACCTCAAGCGCGGAGCAGCTCCCGGTGCCCCATGCTCGCTCCCTGCCCCCCGTTTATCTGCAGCCTTGGCTGAGCTCAGCGTGCAGGGAATGCCGCGCATGCTGGAGCTGCCACAGCAGACCCAGCATGGTCGCAGCGCCCGTGCACGCTGCGCGCACGCCCAGACACACGCATGCTCCTCCTTAGCCCTTCCTGGAGGGAAAGAAACTCGTGGTAACGGGAACAAAGTGAGCAGCGCCTGGCTGGCCTTTGACAAGCACCAGAGGTGTGAAAGATCCTGTTCTTCCCTCTACCTCCAAATCCTCCACACCCCCAAGCCGAGAGCGAAGCTGAAGCCCTGCAGCCTACACTCCAGGCACCCTACACAAGCGACTGCCCGTGCAAGGACCCTCAGCAGAGGATGGCGGTGATCTGCAAGGAGGTCTCTCTGAGCTTCCTTCTGCTTGGCTCTTCATGGCAAATAAACGGAGCTCTAACCCAGGCGTAGCAAACTTGAGGCAGCAAGATGAGGGAGAAAGAGTCGGCTTTCAAGCGATGCAGAGGGGATGCCGGCACGGAGGAGGAAGGGTGCCAGGGAGAGCATAACGGACAACAGGAACCACAGGAAACGCACCGGTGGGAGCAAAGAGATAGCAGAAGGGCTGCCATTAAAAGTATGAAGAAGAGAAAGATTAAGAGAAGAGCAGCAGCACCTGTGGAGGAAGCGCCTCTGCACTGTAGGGCCTCGGTGCAACGGAGGCAGGGAAGGGGAAGCTGACGCACAGCTGGGGCCTGGACCCTGAGGTCCTCCCTGAGCGCTCCATGCACAACGTGTGTCTGTGGGGAGCAGGCAGGGGGCCAGGGGCTGAACTGAAAGCTCAGCTTCTTTCAAACAAATTTGTTAGCAGGTTCTTCCTCATGTTCTGACAGAAAAATCTTTCCATAGAGAATTATTTCCACTGGAGGAAAAAAAAAAAGACACCAACAAACTGCTGAATATTATTTGTGCTTTAAATAATAAAGCACTTAATAGCATTTTAGCGGGAGTACGTTCTTCTCTCCAGAAATAAAACTCTATTTCATCTCATCGAAAGTGCCTGGTCAGCTTCAAATGCGGGCAGGATAAATCTCCTTCGCAGCCGCTGCTGTTCTCTCTGATAAAGGAAGGAGGGTAATCCTGCCGCCCGTGTTCGCCGACACCTCACCGCCACGCTACCCCACACCGCAGCTCATCTGTGCGGGGACAAACCTGCTGCGGGCTGCCCGCGTGGCTTGGGCACGCACGTGGCCCCGCGGACACCCCGGCCCCGTGGCCCCGGAGCGAAGACGTCGGCTCCACGCTGGAGCAGCACCACTGAAGTGACAACAAACAGCCAGGCTATACAGCTACGGTATACTTCCATCCCTTCCTGCCTTTGGGAAGCAACGCTGCAGCTGGAGGATACGACAGTTTTCAACGCTTTGCAGAACTGCAAGTTCAACTTCTAGTTTTGCATCTGATTGGATCGACACAATCGGAAAGGACATGCAGAACTGGAAGATTTTAGAGAACGTGGAAGTCAACTAAAACTAGAAAGTGCTAGCAGTCTTATCCACAATAAGGATTTTGTTCCATACTAATGAAAATATTTTTAAAGGTCATTCTGTTGTCCTGGTCATGAGCAACAAGCGAGTAAACCAGGGGCTTTCAAGTGCTAAAACTACTACACGTACTACATTTGTTTAAAATACAAGATTTAAGAGAAGCAGAAGAGGGGAGAAAAAAACCCCCAAACCTCTCTGTTTTAGGTTTTTAAACTCTTTCTTCAAATTAAAAAAGGTGGACTTGGGGTCCAATTTCGAGATAGCACGTATTCCTGACACAATCTTGAGAGAGACTGCACGGTACACACAAAGACACTGATGATGATCCTGCAGGAACCAATATATTTTTAGAAAGTTTCCACATTTATTTCTAAAGCTTCTTCTGCCAACCCATGCAAGGCTACCACAGAATACTTAATCCACTGACAGAGAGGAAGCAATGCTATCAACAACCACAGCTTAAGAGGCAAGAATCTTAATATTGGCATGCATTTGAGCCCTATCTCTCCACTTAAGACTATCAGCATAGTCATGCTGAGAGCGCACTTTGTAACATTATCTAAATTATTAAATAATTAGCCATTTACTACTTATGAAGCTGCCTCTATGGGCCCATCATTCTCCCAGCTTACAATAGCACTAATCGCATCGGATTCAGACGCCCGCAGAGCAGCGACTTGCAGGACACACAGTCACCTCTGCAGGTCTCCTCTGTGTCGCTGCAGAGCGTCTCCACAACCGCGTCACGCACCCGTCCTCGGGCAGGTGATCGATGGCCTCCCCCCTGCAGCTGCAGCTCTCTGCCCAAAGACCCACACAACCCTCCTCTCCAGCGACTCGGGCAGTTTGGGGCTAGGCAGGACACAGCTCTTGGGGGCTGAGAGAGGAGACTGGGGCTGGTCTCCATGAGGCCATCCATGAGGCCGTTCCGGCAGCTTGGCAAGGTCCAGCTAGCCTGGGGTGCTCCATGCGCTCCAAATCCCTGGGAAGGGCAGCGGTGTCCATGGCAAGTCCGCAGAGAAGGGCTGGGAGAAATCTGATGTCGGGTACTGGCAGTGGGGCTGCAGCTCCTTTGCACTGCTCCTCAGCGTGGATCATGAATCTGCCCGTTAGCTCTAGTTTACCAACAGTTTATGCTTCAAAAATTTGACAAAATACCCCAAAGGCCTAATTCCTGCTGAACTCCATCCTCGCTGCCACGATCGATTTGTATTATGACTCTGTTCTAGGGAGAGATCTGCAGCTACCACACAAAGGGCCCAGATCACTTGACTCTGTCTATCTACGTAGGCAGAGTCACTCATGTCTGCATTGGTCACGGGGGGAAGAAGCTGCCCTGAGAGGCTATCAACTTAACAGGATGTAGTTATTCTGTGGGGAGCCTGGGACACCCTCGGCACTTGGATCTGCCCCCGAGCAAGCCCCACACCTCCCACAGCAGACCTGGGGTCCACTCTAACCTTCCCTAAAGGGACCCTCAGGACCCACTGCCAACCCCTGCTCTGATGTCTGCTCATTTCCACATTTCAAATACAGCAGGTCTTGTGTTTGCTTCAGCTCTTCTCATCCAAAAGTCCCTCTCAAATG
The DNA here is from genome assembly GCA_003342815.1 of Eudromia elegans. Classification (NCBI taxonomy): domain Eukaryota; kingdom Metazoa; phylum Chordata; class Aves; order Tinamiformes; family Tinamidae; genus Eudromia; species Eudromia elegans. Next base: position 472,994 of record PTEX01000150.1, on the reverse strand, counting down.
CAATCCAGATGAATTCCTTGGCATGGATAACACGCAGTGGCTGCCCGGACTATCTGAAGGCCTGTTTAGCAGCAGAATGCTTTAAAGGCTGCAGGAGCATTTTCGATAGACTGTTCTTCACAGTGCCTGGAAAGGGGCTCCTTTATCGCACTCCAAAGCTGAGGCTTCGGTTTCGGAGCTGCCCTCACGGGAGCAGGGAACCTAAGTCACGCCAAGGGCACACGGGAAAACGCGCCTTGCACCTGCTTGCAACGCGTATCCGTCCATGCGGGGAGCGCGCGTCATCTCGAGCTTCCAGGCTGGCAGCCGATCAAAGAGCTCTCCTCTTCATCAGGTAGCTCTGGACGAGGAGCATGGTGCATGTGAAGAGCACAGGGCTGTCGGCACCGTCTGCCCTACTTCCCTCCCCATTAGCTGCATGGAAGAAGCCCAGCCTAGACCCAGAGCGGGGTCTCTAGCCATAGGTTTCGCACTACTAGGGGAGTCACATATTACAAGACGATGGAGAAAGACACCTGGAGAAAGACTAAGAAGAGCTAAAACTGGCTAGCGGAGAAGGTCTGGGTCATGGGCAAGACCCAAAGAGTAATAAGCAGCCTTGAGGCACCTACAAGAGCCAGGAACAACTAGGACAGAGGAATTGAATTCAGAAGAGGAAGAAGTCAGGCTGGGAATAACTTCACAACGGAAGCATTGCGTTTGGGCACTGGAACTGCCTCCCAAAGCACATGCCTGCAATCTGCTTGCCTCAGTCTTTCAAAATGAGGCTGGATGAGCAATAACATGAGGTTGGCAGGGCCTAAATAAGCCTTTTCTGTCTTAAATTCCTACGCCTCTGAAAATGCAACTTGTTATCCAACTGCCTGATGACATTGCCACCAGGAATAAAAATTACGGCTTGTTTGTACATCAGTGCATCAATGTAGAAGTCAAGAAAGGAGGAGCACGGGTAAGCTGCAACAACTGGCTTGTAATGAGCAATGCAGACTCCTCCAGCTGTGACACATTCAGAGCTAAATAGTCCAGAGATGCAGAGATAACAGGATGGAGAATAAACTGGTTTATCTGATAACTTTTTCTATAAAGCACAGTTTACAGAAAGAAAAATAAAAGATATAAAGAGCAAAAATTTGAGGTGCTATTTGTACAAATTATATATAAAAAAAAGAAAAAAAGTCCTAAGAAAGATTGCAAGATGCAATTTTGATCATCGTGTTATAAAAATGGTCTAAAACTTAATGATCTCAACAAAACTTTGCAAGGCTCTACTGTAAGAACTGCTGTTGTCTAAAATACCAAGTTAAAAAAAAAAAGCACAAAACTATGTTAAGTCAAACAAACAGGCAAGCATCATCAAATGAGGAAGATGATCATAGAAGCATAGAATGCTTATGGTTGGAAGGGACCCCATTCTTCTCTAATGTTAATCTATAGTTACATCATCTTAGGTCACTTTCAAATAAAGTTATAAGTAACTTTCCTCCCACAGAAGCGTTTGGAAGATGCATATTTCTCAACTCCAAAGAAATTTGCTTCCTCTCCTAGATCCCATGGACAGCTGTGAAACCAGAAAAATAAAGCAAGTGGTATATTGTCCACTGTTCCTAATTAAAATCCCACAGACCTGAGGTCAGAGAGCTCTTGAGATCAGCAGGGTTGCCTGATTTGCTTGGGGTGAGACAGAAAATGCACGCTAGACTGAAGATGACGGATCCTTTGGCACGTGTGTGCGAGCAATATTCCACAGCAACGTCCAGAAAAGCAGCCACGGGAAGCTCAGATTCCTCTCCATAACCCAAGATTAAGTACTCTGAATTCACAACTGAGAAAACACCATTAAGTCCCACTGTTCTCAAGTGAACCAGGAGTAACTTTTTCCTGAAAGCTTCTTGCATCCCCAGATGTTGCTCTGGACCCAAATGTGGCTCCTCTGTGCTGATCTTTAGCCGCTCTCTGCAGCTCTTCTCTCTCACCCAGTGCCAAAAAGTTTTCACACTCAAAGTAGTATTTGGTCTGACCATTTGTGTGATCCTCCAGCTGCTCTACAGCCCATCTGCCAGGCATCCTGGCTTCATCCTCAGCACATGACCCAAGTATTTCCATCATTTACCCGGGAGAACTTGTTACACTGTTATTAAACTGACGGATCTTTGCATCGGTCATAAATTCACCCTGTTTGTTACCTGGTACTATTCTCGGGGATTTACTCCTGGAGCACCAGGCATCTCTACCTTTGGTGAGTTTCCAGCTCTCACATCCACATGTTAAAATGGAAATAACATCTGAATGGAAGACTCATAGTTTGATCTTTAAATTTATATTTTCAATGACTAATTTTGTTTAAGTTGGTAAACGCAGCTGTTGCCTTGCCAGTTGGTGACATTTCCTTTTGGACTTCCCCACTAGTTTGTGTGTTTCTGCCAAGACATGCAAATTGACTCAATCCTTGTATTTCTTTGCCTTTTTATACAAGGCTTCAGTGGGGAGTTGCTGAAGTTCTCCTGAGATTTGTTCTCATACCTACCATTAGCTCTGCACTGTTAGACAGTCTTTTGGTCTTTATTTACGTGCTTTCTGAATTGTCACCCAGGCATCACATGCTCAGTACAGTGGATCTAACTGATGTTGACAGCAACACTCCTGCTGTACCGTTTTCTCATGATGACTTAATTATGTCAACATCAAGTCAATAGCAACCATAACAGAATTGTCACAAAATATACCTGTTTTACACCTATGATGTCCACGATGAGCAGTTCACTGAGCTCTCCTCTTATTTCAAGAGTCTAAGCTTGTAAAGAGGCCACAATTTTTATATACATGTACTTCAAATAAACAGATTAATCTCCTGAAAAGCAGGGCTAGCCAAAAATCTGGCCCTTTCTTTGTTTCCTCCTGACTGAAATGGCTGAGTTGAAGCTAAAAGACAAAAAAAATATAAATTATTTTATATTATTTCACCTTTTTTATTTGTTTTGCATGAAGACTGTACTTCTGAAAGGAACACAGTTTCTCCCAAACTGTTGCAGTGGTTTATGATCACCTTGCTATGGTATTTTGACTCCAACTTTCCCATCATTTTTTTTTTCTGTATTCCTGTATTCTTGAAGAATTCAGTAACTGTTCATTCCACTGTTTTCCAGCAGGCAGATTTCTACCTGCAGCTTTTCCAAAACTCATTTTTTTTCCTGAGTTTTCACAGCTGCCTTTGTGCTGTGAGACGGCACATGTCTAATTCGGCTTTTCCAGTTCCCCTGGCCAAGTCATAGCACTCCATGCATTGTCCTTCTTTTCTCCTTTCGTTTTCTGGTCCTCTATTCCTGGTTGGAAATCAACTCACTTCCTGCTTCTACTGGCTGCATTCAAAGGTCTGGTTTGGCTTTGGAGTTTTCATATTCATATCCATACACTTTCTTACCCACTATTGGATTTGCTTAGATGAAAACTAGTCATATTTTAGTGACCTTTTTCATTAGATGCTTCTCTTGTTTTTACTAGTGATCTTTTCAACACTTCTGGGAAGTTTTTTGTCCCACCACAAGATTAGATCTTATGGAGAATTGCACGTAGTTTTCCTCCAGTACAACTCAGATGGCAACAACTCCACTGACTGCTTTAGGGACATCTGTATACCATTCCTACACATCCAGATGAGCCTTGATAGCAGGCAGAGTTCTGCCAGATCCTGTTCTATTACTTCTAGAGACAAAAGATGGTGCTTGGCCATCAATTCCTCCATTCTGTCATCATTCCTAACCTCAACAAGGAAGCCTCCCCATTAGTAAGCAGATGTCAGGCTGAGGAATTTGGTCCAAATCTGCTGACAGTTCTTATCTCATCATAGTAGTTGTCTGTGGGTAGCACTCTATAATTGTCATTCCACGTTCTGTGTTTGAAATTCAGTTCAGAGCGATCGACTGCTAATTGGTTCCCAGTCTATAAGCTATTTTTCTGCCTTGAAAGTCATAATTAATGCTACTCCCTCTGAGTTATAATCATCTTGCTTCATGAATATATTATAGCTTTGTTTTCATTCTCAGATTGCTCTTCGTCGGATCCTGGTCACAGACATTTTGCTTATTCAAAGGATTTTCAATTTAATATATTCGCCCATTACTTTCACCTGCATCTCCTTTGCTGCTGCAGCCTTTGTTCTAGTGTTCCAGAAACCTACTTTCTGTATTTTTTAAAAAAATTCTCCATGCGAACTTCTCCAAAGCTTGTTTGGCTCCCAGCTCTCACCAAAGCAGGTCATATCACTTCACCCGAGACAGAATCTGTTACTTCTCTGGCACATGCATTGCTGGAACAGCTACCTTGCCATCTTCCCATAATACTCCTCTTTTCCAAAGACAGATTTTTGCCTTTAGCTGAACCTCAAACACAGAATGTCTTGTTATTGCTTTTCTCTCAACCATGTCTTTTGGCCAGTTTGGTTTGGGTCATAAGACTAAATCAAACTCGCCCTCACTGGCTCACATAGTAGCCTTGTCTCAGAAACACCACTACCAAGTGCAAAGAGAACATGGCACTTTTTTCTGTCACCTACATCCTAGTGGATAAGGATGCTGCAAGACTAAAATATTGCAGGGTACTTATGTTTTACTGTAAGAGCAACCATTTCAATATCCAGCTTAGGAAAGCAGTTGCATCTTTTCTCAGTAACAGCTGGGTTCTGTTTCCAGAGCTGCTGTGAATAGCTCATATGTTCTTCAACATGACATCTTGCAAGCCTCCCTCCCTCGTCCCTGTCACACTAACATGCTAGCAGTTATTGTCACCTAAGTCTCATGCAGGTTTCCATGAGCATTCCCTAAATAGAGTGAAACACAGAAATTTAGCACCTGCTTGAGCTGGGAGAAAAAAAAGTCAGAATTCTTTTGGCTACTGACCTAGTTCACATGCTCCTGTGCTTACAGTGCTATTTGGTTCAGAAGAGAAAAAGTCCTTCAGCTAACAAGTCATCCTGTATCACATGAGAGGTGACCTCCACAGCCAGGCTCTGGGTGACAAAGGTTGTTCTGGACGTGGCAGTGGCTAAACTGCTGGAGAGCAGCAGGCTTTGCATTTCATAGAATCACAGAAGGGTTGAGGTTGGCAGGAACCTCAAGAGATCATCAAGTCCAATCCCTCTGCTCCAGCAGGGACCCCTAGAGCACGTGGCACAGGGTGGTATCCAGGCAGGTTTAGAAGATCTCCAGAGAAGGAGACTCCACAGCCTCTCTGGGCAGCCTGTTCCAGGGCTGAGGTCGCAGAGGCACAGAACTGATATCTCAATATCCATCAATTCAATCATATATCAATATATAATTGAAATATCAACATTCAGAAGGTTAGAGTTCAAGAGAAAGCCAAAATTTTGCAGTGTTGTAAAGAACAGAATAGTTTAACATTGCAGAAGGCCAAGTCCTCTAGGGAGATGGCTTCTGTTTACAGGTGACAAATGAGATTGAATCTGGGACTTCCAGAGCACCTATCAACTAAACAAGAAATTTAGAAGCTTGACCAAATAAGCAGTATGAATTGTTGCATGATTCTGCAGAATGACCAACAGATTAGGAAGTGCTTGAAAAAAAAACAGTGAAATTTGGGGGGTATAAAGAAGCCAACTTTTTTCAGTTGCCTAACAGTCAATTGTTGGCTATTCTAAACACTGTTGTTGAGAAAACAAACAACAAAGAAAAATTCCAAGGCTAATTCCTTCTACTAAAATAATCAGCTAAAATCAGAGAGAATGAACTGGCCATGGCTCCACCTCTAGAGCCAAAGTGAGAGAAACCAGAACAAGGATTAAAGAAGTGAAGCTTAGGCACCATCTATCTACGCTGGCTTTACCATTCTTGGCACTAGCCAGATTGGTGAACGTGGATAAGCGTTACGGCTAGAACACCGGGTGACAAAAAATGAGAGTTCAGGGTTAAAAGAGGGTCAAGGTAAAAAATGAGACGAGAAATGCTACTGTAGACAATAATCTGAAAACAGATTTTTTAATTCAAAAGTACTATTCAGTGTAGAACTATGAGAAAAACCAGGCAAATTCTGCAGTTACCTGAAATACTGCTTCTCCCTAGAGAGCACAGCTTTGTCCAATGTACAAAGAGCGTAAGCAAATGCTCTCTGGTTCTGAAACCAAATGGGCTTTGTGAATCCATCCGTTCAGGTCAAGACTTGGCAATAAGCAAAAGCCCAGATTTTCTGAAACATGACAGGTCTCTGCATGGAGAAAAGGGCTAGCAAGAAGATCCACAACACAGCCGATACCTGTCCATGGCAGCTCTCTCCAACATTCCCCGAAGAGACCTGCCAGTGCATTTCTTTCGAGTGCAGATCAGGTGCCAAGGTAAATTTACAGGTGTCAAAAAATTTGCCTCTGTCAAGTCTCAAATTAAGAAAAGAGAAGTTTAAGGAAGAGTGAAATGACTACTTTAGATTCACAATTTCAATCTAGCTTTGGCTAGAAAATGGTTAGGGTCTGTTGCCTAAAGTAACTGCAATACTGCTTCATTTGCTTTGACTCCGAATTTTAATTCTGTGCTACCTACCTTTTCTTGCTTGGCCTTATAAGAGCTAGACAAGAAATCTCTGCACGACTCCTGTGTGCGGCATTAGCTCTCTCTGACAGAGCACATTTTAATACTATCTGTACTCTCAGATAAGCTGTGCCGGGACTGAAAAGCTCTACAAAGACCAGGTTTGTTGACAGCATTTAACTTTATTGCTTGTGAAAGGCACAAGGACGCTCAAGGGAACGAGCTGAGACATCACTCCAAACACAACTGGCCCCAATCTGTGATCCCTGTTCCCAAAAGCTATCCTTCAGATACTTGGGAAGTCCAGAGAGCACACAGGAAGTGTGTGCTCTTCCTTAAATTCCACTTCCTTAAATTTTTCCACTTTTGTACTTCTCTTATCTTCTATTTCAGCACTTGCACGGTCACCAAAAAGGTACAAAACCTTCCTTCAAGATGGACAGAGCTACCAACTCTTGGCAAAGCTCACCCAAGACTACATCCAAAGGGCTAGTGGTGATGCAGTCTGGCGGGAAGAAGCTACCAAACGGAGCAGACAGAACACACAACACCTAGGGGATAAGCCCAAGCGGAGGTTTGCTTGTTCATTTGTGTTTCATTCTTCGTTACAGGTGGGTGACAGCAGCAGGCACTGCTGTGGGTGGCCCAGGGGGTTTCAAGGAAGGCACAAGGCCAACGTCCATTCCTGGGGGGCACCATCTCACTGCTGTGACACCCACGGTCACATGGGAATCCCAACCGCCCCACGCTGCAGCTGCGGCTCTGCAGGATGCTTTTCCAATCCCAACCTCATCATCCATGCAACCCCCTTCTCTGCCACCTGAAGACTTCAAATTCAGGATCCTTTACAGTAAAGGAGGGCTTTACCACTCCCTCTGATTAGTCTGATCGGATATTCCTTTGTAAGATAACAACACTAGGACAACCCAAGATACAGGGACTCTTGGTATTTTCAGCTTACTCCAGAAGCAAAGCCTAAGAAGCAACATATTTGGATCAAGAAATATACATCAGGGTTTCCAGTGGCTTCCAACAAAAAAAGGGCTGGAAAAAGTTTTATTTCTGCTCCAATTCTCTGATAAATGCAAGAAACTGCATATAAAAGATCATCCAACACAACCTCTCCGAATCTTTCTAAAACACAGAAACAAAGCAGAATAAAACTGAGGTAGGTAGAATTCACTTCCAAGTTTTATATAAATGGTCTAAAAATAAAAGTTTCTGGATACCTCGGCTAAATGCTTCCACATAATGAGTACCTGCACGCAAGTAAGCTTGCCAATAAATAGCAGGTTTTAGGATTCAACACATATATCTATCTACACTAACTTAAGTCTCTCAGCAGATTAACTCCATATGACAACTTAGCTACAAGTTTCAGGCTGAAAATACTTCCCTCTGTCACTGAAATCGTAGTCATAAATGCTTAGGAGGGGATTAGGGAGAGATGATTTTGCAAAGCACAAAGCATTGACCTGTGATCCTATTTAAGTAGGTGAAGATTCTAAATTTGACTGAAACAGCAACATTCAGCCCAACGCTTTGAGTCTTTCAAGACCTGCATAATCTTTTAAAGCCTCCCATTCGATTTAAAATGAGAGGTTTGGTTTCACAACCTCTAAAAACGTTTTCTGCTTTTAGCCTATTTTACCCTTAAAATATTGACAAATCACATACAGGCATATCCTGTAGAACCTGGAAAAAAGAAGGTTTGGGAGTTTTGGTGTTTCACCTGTTAGCTCTGAAACTGCAATAGTTGCACACAAGCCACTGGCTCGTGCCAGCTTTTTGTGAGTGCCAGCACAGGGCAGAGATGATTATTTCACTGAACAACATGCTCTATAAGCTTCTACAATAAAAGACAAGATACCAAATACAGGGCATCAGCATTTCTTATTTTCATCCACATAACACTGTTAAATCAATGGGATTTGCATGGATTAACTAAGGACAAAATTAGCCTTTTTTAGTACTAGTAAAATGCCATTAAGATTATAACCCATCTCTCACTCCTAAGGCTAATTACTTCCTTACTCAATTTTTCGGAAGATTCTTTCCTGCCCGAAAGAGGCATCTCATATGAAAATAGACTGGTTTTGGTTTTTTTTTTTTTCGTTTGGACATATTTTGAAATGTGAAAGAATTAACTGCCTCATTTTAAGAAAGAAAGAAAGAAAGAAAAAGACAGAAAGAAAGACAGAAAGAAAGACAGAAAGAGAGAGAAAGAAAGAAAGAGAGAGAGAGGAAGAGAAAGAAAGAAAGAGAGAGGAAGGAAGGAAGGAAGGAAGGAAGGAAGGAAGGAAGGAAGGAAGGAAGGAAGGAAGGA